>WAAE01024068.1:117287-334857 GCA_013400495.1 Nicator chloris
CGCCCCCCGCGCCGCCCCGCAGCCGCCGCCGCCGCTCCGCGATGCCGGTGGCGGGGCGCGGGCAGCCCGCCTCCTGGCTGCTGGTGCTGGGCGCCGCCGCGCCCGCCCTCTGGCTGCGCTGCGTGCTCGCCGACTTCACGGTGGACAACGAGGTGCACTCCAGCTTCATCCACCGGCGGCTGCGCGGCCCCGAGCGCCGCGAGATGCAGCGGGAGATCCTCTCCATCCTCGGCCTGCCGCACCGCCCGCGGCCGCACCTCCACGGCAAGCACAACTCGGCCCCCATGTTCATGCTGGACCTCTACAATGCCATGTCCGTGGAGGAGGGGGCGGCGGGGGCCGCCGCCGAGGATGGCGAAGGCTTCTCTTACCCCTACAAGCCCATCTTCAGCACCCAGGGGCCGCCTCTGGCCAGCCTGCAGGACAGCAACTTCCTCACCGAGGCTGACATGGTCATGAGCTTCGTCAACTTGGGTGAGTGCCGGTCTCGGCGGGGCTGGGTCCGGGACAACCGGGCAGGGAACCTTACCAGGAGGGAGGCTGGAGCGGGGACCTGGCCACCGGCGGGAGGGCAGGGGCTGGTGGCGCAGGTGTCCCCGGCTGGGAGCTGTTTCCCAGCGGGTCAGGTGGGTCATAGCCTACCTGGGCAAGGAAGGGCATGTAACGGCCCTCGGAAGGGTGGCTGCTTTGCCAGGCGGTAATTGAGTGGCATCGATGAGGAGAGGGCTCTGACTTTCCCGTCACAGCATTTGGACAGCCACCAGCTGTCCCCACGCTCCACACACGCCGGCACACCGAGGTCTTTGTCGTCTTCTCCCTTTGATAGTTGCTGCATGTCAGAAATGGGATTTGCAGGTAGGAGTAAAACAGGACGATTAGCAGGTCTGCTCCACATCCCACACCGCCGAGGAAGACACGAAACCCAGGCAGGAGCACGGCACGGGTCCCTCACAGGTCCCGGTGCCGGGCTGGTGCTCGTGGGGATGCGGGATGCGGAGCCACCGGCGCTGCCGGGACGGATGGTTGGGATGGTTCCCTGCGGCATCCCAGCGCCGCGCTCCCTCGGCCGCAGGGGCTGAGCCGAGCTGCTCACACATGTTTTCCTAATGGCTTGGGAGAGATTCCACAGTAAAGCCTTATTTGCTCCTGCAGCTTTTCCTGTTGACCCCAGTTTATGCCGCTAACTCGCCTCTTTTCACAAGCACATGTGGATGGGTTTATGCAAAAGATACGAGAGTTGGCACGCTTTGTATGCGCCTCGCTAGGCCTCTCTAATTGGATGCCACGGCCGATCTCATTTCTATTTGCTCGCTGTAGATTGCACAGCCCCGTGGACTGACTTGGCCGGATTTGAGTAAAACGTTGTCAGGGTGCGCATTCTATTTTAAATATATAATTATAGACCTGGCTCGCTCTATCTGTTTTTAGACCTCATCATGTGCAGCTCTTAAACCACACACGTACAGATTGGGTGCCTGCAAGTTCAAGGCAGGACCTGAATTCTATTTCCAAACCAAGATCAGCTCAGACTTTGTCCCAAAGGAAAATGCAAAGTGCAAGAGGAGCACACCTCTGGCACATAACCAGCCAGGAATTACAGACCCCCATCTCCAATAAATCCATTAACACCTTTATGGATGTCACTGTTCTGGACACTTCCACTGTCTGGAACTTCAGAGGCAGCAAAGGTTAAATCACCACCTAAACCACCACCTCTCTAATCCCAGCACTTTAACTAACTTGAAAAGATCAGCAGCTGTAAAGGCTCTGTGACACACGTTAATAATTATTAGACACAGTAGCCATCCCGGCACAATTCTTGCATGATAAGGAGCCACAGGACGCTGTGGGAGAGCTCTAGTTTGCATGAGCTGCGCCTCCTTATTAACTGCCATAAGCTTCACAGTGGGAAGCTCGGAATTACATCTGGCCCGGGGGCTGTGCTCTGTGAGGGCTGGTGCTTTCCATTTGGAATTACAATGTTTGTCTAGTCCCTGCTGGATACTTAAGCCGATGAGCAATGATACATTTCAAATCAAATATTTGAGCAGTCAAAAGTACCAATGGTAGTCAAATATTTGACTTGAAAGATAAGGGTGACCTTGCTAACACTGTTCTCCGTGGTTCTTGGGTCCTACATCAAGTGCAAGGAGAGTCCTGAACAGAAGACAAAAGATGTTGAAATAACCATAGCGAAATTCGCGCTTCGCTTTCCATTTTGGTAGAGAGGAGAGAACCTTATGAAACATGTAAGTACATAATGGGAGGCAGTTTAGCTCTGCTCCTCAGGTGCAGTAATTTACTGAATCATCAGTGAAACTGCAGTGCTCCTGTTCCACGTTTCCGATGTAAGGAAGGGTCTCCTTGTCAGCTCACGTGAGAGTTATAAGAAGGAATTACTGTTCAAACCATCAACTATTTTGTATACAAGGGAGTGGGATCGATCCATAAATGTGAAATAAAAGTTACATTTTGGATATGTCTGTGTCTACATGAGAACTTTGTACGGAGCAGGATTCACCTGTATAAGCCATAACCCCCAAAAATCGACATCCTGATGCAGTTTGATGACTGTAGTAGATACATTAATTCATTTCAACCTGCTGGGGTTTGTTGTCAGCTTAGAAACCCAAAAGTGCTCTTTATGCAAACTCCTACGTGATTATTTTATTATATTTATTTTATTGCTGTCAGCATGGTTGCCTTGTAGTAAGAGCACAAGCAAAACCCAATAGTTTTAAGGACAGATGGAATTACTATGAGCAAGGCACATTTTGGGGGTTTATCTGTGCTGTTTTGTTCCCTTGTCAACAGTGCATGCCGGGACGAGTTTAAAAAGGACATAGATCTATAATAGCTTTCTTCATCGCTGTGCACACCTTTCATCCCATTATAGTCATTGCCCTTTCATCTTCATAGGACAAAGGCAGGCTTGTTTGTAGAGGTTTTAATGAATTAGAGCAGCCACTCACTCCGTATATAATCAAACACAGCACCTGCTTTGAGACATACAGTTTTCTATGACATTCAGGGAAAATTAGAAGATCTATTGTAGAACTGAATTTTTTGGAGACTTTTTACAATGATCCCTTTTAAAGCAGAGCTGAATTCCTAAATGCAGACTGTAGTAAACTGTGTCCTACTTTTGTAAGAGATACTCTGTGAGCATTGCATTTCACAGGTAGGCTTTTATTACTATACCAGAACCATCACAATGAGGAAGTGTCACAGCATAATAAAGTTTCATTTCAGCATGGAGGAAGTAAAAGCGAGTAAAGAAATAATACTTTGAAATTTCAGTCAATGAAAAACGTTAATTACAGGCTTCCAAATGCTACTCTACAAAAGCACTTTTTTTTTGCCTTATTCATATTCTTCATCCACCCAGTTGCACAACTTTAGAGGGAATAATATTTTTTAAAAACTGCATTGCAAGATTTACTGGGCTACGTAGTAAAACCCCCAACAACAAACCCCCCACACGTTGATTTCTATGGAGATACTGTGTATATGTAGTCCAGAGAATTTAGGCTGGGTATTGGTAGGGAGGAACCAGAATACAGGTGCTTTAGGGAGCTTTGTACCAAGCAAAGTTTTACTTACTGTAAAATCCTGACAACTAATTAGATTTAGATTTATAACCAGTTAATTCACAGGCTACATTTTGTTGTAGCTTACACCTGTGCTAAGATGAATGGGGAATGGAGTTGTGTCAAGAATGAAGTTATATGTAAATTAAAAGAGAATTTAGCCACAGTGGTCTGACTAAGTTAGCCAGTTAATTACTGGCTAATTTTGTAAAATTTATTACTATAATTTTAGCATTTGGAATTTAATTTCAGATCCTGTCCAATACAGTTTACAAATGGATCCATTTTAGGAACTGAAAAAAAGCAAAGCATTTTCTGCCCAAGTTTAATTTCAAGTTTATAAACAGCAGCTAAGGAGTAAACATCCTCTAGATGACTTAGACCTTCTCTTCTAAAAATAATTGCGTTGTCCTTATGCCGGTAAACTTGCCTTGGTAAACAGACTTGCTTAGAATATTTTTCAAAGAGTCAGCACAAGTGATACGCAATTTGCTAATTTGTCTCGTGGTTGATTATAAAATGAACAACATTGTTTAATCCTGGCAAAAAATAGAAGGGGGGGGAATTAGTCATTCTTGGAAGGAGCACTTGAAAGTGGCTTTTGTTAATATAAATCAAGAAGCTGAAGAGCCCCCAAGTTTCCTTTTATTTCATACCATCTGGCTATCCTTTTTGTTGACAAGTGTTTGGCATAGAGAACCATCTCTTTGCCCTTTAATAACAGGCTTTAACACTGTAGGGTATTAGAAAAAGATTCTATAACAGTTAAAAAATTTCCTTCGGGGAATACTTTATAAAGTGAGCATGGGCTGCAGGCATTTGCAGCTGTAACCTGGCTTGTGTTAAAATTTGGAAGGGGCTGCCTTGCATTCCAGCTCACTACAGGCCTTCATTGGTGTACAGCCAAAGGTTAATATAGATGTCACACAGTTTTTCTTTGGAGAGCCTCAGATATAAGAGTATGTGTACAGCTGTGTTTTTAGTAACCCTTTAATAATCACTTCTTTTAAACCTCATTTTCCTGCTTATATAAATCAAAGATTTTCAAGGATATTTGACCTGGATTTGAACTTATTTGATCTTCACATATTTCCCACTTGAAACAAAGCAGATTAAAAGTTAGCCCTGGATGCCTGGTCCCGATCACATGGTTTGTCCATACATTAGGCCAAGCCCTCGGCTTTTTTTTCCTTCTCTTCCACCTAAGGCTGTTAAAAGCTCTCAAGCCTGAACAGGTACATCCCATAATTGTTCTGGGCAGTGTGGATATGTGCAGCACTTGGTGGTGTAACACTGGCTAAGGCAGAGAGCTCGTAGCCAAGTAAAAGTATGAAGGACACTGACCGTACAGCAAGTGACAAGCAGGTATTCCTTGACTGTACAGACCCATCCCAGAGAGAATTTAATTAATTTTCTAATTTCCAAGTGTAAAACGGCAGAGCAGGACAGGAACTATTTACCTCTGTCATGTGGGTGTGCTGGTAGCAGAGAAAGGAGCAGCCAAGGACTGATGCCCTTACACAAGGAGAAAGGACCTGGAAGTTGTCCCCGTCTGCTCACACACAGCAGATTTACCTCAGAGCAGGGTCTTTCCTCTGTCCCCACACAGGCTGCCCTGGGGGGTGGGGGGTGAATCCCCCTCTGTGAGCTGCAGTTTAGAAGCCAAAACACAACAGCTCTTAAAGGGCTTTGAAGGAGACAAGCCTTGATGGCCAGGTCTTGTGATGCCGGTAACAGGAGCTGGGCACCAGTGAAGCGTGCAGGACCTGCTCCCAGTGCCCCCAGTTGTGCCATGCCTGTGTCTCTGTGTGTGTGTGTCCCAGCACCCCCCTGCAAAGGAGCTTTAATGGCCTCTGGACAGGCAGCACAAAACCAGGCACTACATTCCCTGGAAATAAGCCCGAAACACATTTTCAGATCGGCGGGGAGAGACGTGTGAGAGAAGGTTACACAAGTGGTTGGAAACATTAATTAAAAAAAAAGATTATAACTATTAAAGCCCAGTCAGAGCCGTTGACAGGCTCCTTTTAAATGGGACACTGTGATGTTTTAGTTTAATACATTCTGGCAGTGTCACTGGGGTTAAGGCTAATACTGGGATGTGTGGATCCTGTCATGTTATTGTCAGGAGGAATGCAGGGATTAGGTTCGAGAGTGGCGGTGGGTGAGTGCTGCAGCTGTGTACACTTATTATAAAAGATTTAAGTCCCACTGGTAAAATCAATATATTAAATTGCAAGAGCCCCTGTTTTTAATTAGTTTAAATCAAATATACGGTTAGTGCCATTAGGGCTGCTATCCTTGAACTGTGTGAGGAAATGCTAATGTTTATATGGAAACTGTTAATTTGTGGTTAAAATGATAACACGTTTAGTTTTATGCCTCTAAATTGTCCTAACTGGATGAATACCAGTGAGAAGTTGCAATGATGGATGAAGTCATCTGAGCAAGAATACAAGTAAGCAAATTTTGATAGCATGCCAGATAAAGAGCCTACCTGTTGATATACAGCATCAAGAGACCATATTTTAAACCCTTTCAGTCCTCCTCTCTAGGGCCTACATCAAAGTACTTTTATGAATTAACTGCATATAGATATCAAAAAGATATGCCATTACTATATATAAATAAAATATGCCACTTTATATATGTATATTTCTTCTCTAAATGGAAGAAACTTCTAAAGAAATGAGAGAGCTGTTTAAATTAGTTTCAGGATGCAGATTTTCCTTCACAACTGTTTGAAATAAATGAGACTACACACAAGGACTAATCACATGGCTAAAGTTCTGCACATGCTTAAGTTTGGAGAAATGGAAACCCAAGAGAAAATTCTTGGCTAGGTCTTCATTGGTGTAAATTGTCAAACTTCTACTGAAGCTGGCCCTGTGGTCTCGTTTATAAAACTCTACGTCCACAGTAATTCCCATAAACTCCCTCTTGATTTACATGAGCACCACTGAGAGCAGAAGTGGGCCAAAGAAGTGCCCCTGTGTTGAAATAATGAGCATGCAGTAGTTTCTGCTAGAGCTTCACAGAGTTTTCTCTCCTAATCTTGAAATTGTTTCTGAGGGAAGTTTCCTTTGCTGCAAACAATCAAGACATGAACCAGCTCCTATTAGTCACTGCTTATCATTATTAGCCCGATCCATGTTGAACTACAGCTGAATTCCCATCCTTGCAACAAACAGAATTTAGCAAATAATGTTTGACAAAAACGTGAAACTGATATTTCTTAATACAAGACATATTTCATACGGAGAAACTTCAGTGCTGAAAGATTCCTGGTATCAAAATATCTGAATCATAGTACAAATAAACAGCGCCTTGTAAAGGCTGCGGGGCCAAATTCCGTGCTGGAGTAATTCCACTGAACTTAGTGGAACTGTGCCAGGAGATAAACTGCCATCTAGATTGTTTTGGTGTTGAAGATTTTGTCAGTAAAAACTTTTCCTACAAAAAAAGGCTGCAGGTAGCAGAGGTTGAACCGATTCTAATTAATAAAGCTCTTTTGGAAATCCTTGTTTTATTGATGAGGACCGCAAAGTTTGCTGAGCCCCCTCTTTACTTGGGTATATGTTCTACAATTCCATTATTTATACATAAATATACCTGATTTAGAGCAAGTAACAGAGAAGTCATCATGGGTGTAATCCCCACCTCACTGTGCCTTACCCCTTCTTTTAAACATTTGTGTCATCTACATCTCAGAGTCAGTAAAAATCCTTCAGTGATCCAGACTGAGTGGATTGAATTAATGGCAACTTTGAGACTACAAGTTTTAGTGTAATTGCTTTATTGTTTTGGAACCAAGATGCTTACAATCCAGTTCCTGTGCAAACATGTTTAACGTGTGTTAATGTGTTTCAAAACCAGACCCTCTCCGCAAAATTCTGCTTTTCATTAATTGACATCAGTAGCATGGTACAGTATTTCAAAGCACTGGCCAAATATAAACTGTGTTTCTAATTTCCTTACTTTCCTGTGTTTGGAATGCCAACGTTAATTTGTTCCCATGGAAGAGTGAGAGCTGCCAACCACAGTTTTATATAAATGGCTTTACAGTGCAGGGCTGCCAACATTAAATGATACTTAGGAATTTTCATGACATTTTGTATTTAATGCTGTGTGTGTGAGAGGGAGAGAAATTGAGGGAGATGTATGGCATGTTGAACAGCACAAGCTCTGATGATCAAGGCAAATGTTAGAAGAAATTTATCCTTTGAGGAACTGTAACTTAATGTTTCTTCTTATTTAGGATTTTTTAATAATCTGCCAGATATTACATTGCATATTCCTTGTGCTTAGAAAAAAGCTGTTTTGTGGGGAACTTTGTTGCTAACGATCCAAACAATTCCCCCCCCCCCCCCCAATAATTTTAGTTATTTATTAATAGATGAGCAGATGGACTTTAGTTTGTATTGTTCCTCTGATGGTTCTGAACTAGATTGTGAGATTGTGATATTTCTCAACATGAGAAAATGCCAAAGCAAAAAAAGCTGCCACAACTAAGGAACAGGGGAATTAACTGATTTTGGTTAAACTGCCAACAGGTAATTTTTCTTTAGAAGAATAGCAGCAGCTAGATAAAATCATTTGCCTTTCTTAAAGAAAATCAAACATTATCATAGTTTCTTTAGTGGTATGTCTGCCTTTGTACATAAACCAAATGTGAAGTTCCCTTTAAACAAAGTTTCTTTTAAACTGCTAATGGTAAAAACAAAGTCTGTTTATGTATTTCTCCTTTTATTCCTGGAAGATATTCAAAATACAAATTGTTCATGTTTCAGTAGATTCCCCTTAATGAGTGCTATGGTTTATCTCTCCATTTCCCCAGTTTATTGGAACAGGTGCAGTGTCTGCCATCTGTGCCAGCCCTGTGCTATACCAACAAACAAAGTGTTGTTTTGGTTCACTGGATTTAAAAGTCTCCTGAGAGTAAAGAAATGAAAGAGAAAGAATTTAGAAAGTGCCTAGTGAAGGAAAGGCACTTCAAGTAATGTGCTTTGTCACTCAATTCTTCCCGTAAATTACCTTAAACTATTTCTAAACGGTTTGAAAAATATTATCTGTGGAGGATTAGGTTTCTGTTACATCTCGGAGGTTCCACACTATTCTTTATCATCTTTATCCTACCACAGTATCTTCCAAGTTAGAGTATTTTGTTGTCAGGTTGAATTAAGTTTTACAGGAGTAAAAAATGTTTTTTCCTTCTTTTAAAGTGGAAGAACTGTGAATTTTCTTTTCTTTCTCTTTTTTTTTTTCTCCCCCCCCCCCCCAGTGTTTCTGCTTCCACCTAATTTAAGAGATACTGCAAATAGCCATCCAAGTTTAAACAAGATTATGTTGTAATTAGACAGACAAACTCATAATTATTTAAGGGCTAAACCAACAACAACAACCCTTTCAGGTTCATTTTGACAGTGTTTATCCAGTGTATCTGGAAAGGCTTACAATTAAAGTGCCTGAAGGGTGGGGATGAGATTTTTCAGCATGCAGTCAGTGCTATCGGGTCCACCTGGCCTGGGAAACTATGCAGGCTTTGTAGTAGAGAAAATCTCTTAACTTAGATCGTCATGGCAAGCTCTTAAAAGCTACCTTCCTAAAAAAAAACAACAAAAAACCCAAAAAACCCAAAACCAACAAAAACAAAACCCACAAAGAACAAGGAAAAGGAGGGGAGAGGGAAGGCAGCTTCCCCCTAAGCCATAGTTAAAGCAGGCAAGAGCTGTCTCAGTGGCGGGGGAGCACCACGGTGCTGACGAGCCGATAATCAGAGCATCACTCGGTAATGTCACCCCAGCATCCCACTGATGTCACCAGGGTTTTCGGAAAGGTTTTTTTTCCCCTGTCGCACACCAGCGGCTCTCGAATGAGCACAGAGTTTCCCCGGGCTGTGGCGCA
The DNA here is from genome assembly GCA_013400495.1 of Nicator chloris. NCBI lineage: Eukaryota > Metazoa > Chordata > Aves > Passeriformes > Pycnonotidae > Nicator > Nicator chloris. Next base: position 126,782 of record WAAE01024068.1, read on the forward strand.
GCCTCCCGGCGCTGAGCGATGCCGGGCTGAACCACAGCATCCCACTGATGTCACCCCAGCATCCCACTGATGTCACCCCAGCATCCCACTGATGTCACCCCAGCCCTCAGCTGCGGCAGCCTGGCCACAGGCCACCCCGGCGGGGAAGTCACCACCCCCGACACCATCTGAGGAGCTGGCACTGCTCCTGTGCCCAGCCTGGGGGGCTGTAAATCAGCCTGAGCTTTGGCACTGCAGCCCCTGGGCCAGATCCTGCCTTTGGCCACAGCCTTGGCACTGCTGGAGCTGCCTCGGCTTTACCGATTGCTCTCCCCACAGCTCGGTGGCTGGAAAAGTTTTTAAAAGAGACCAGAAGAGCTCTGGGAGAAGGCCTAAAAAATGCTCATAAAATAATACAGTATCAGTAGCTGGGAGTATTAATTCTGATGGGGAGAAGGGTTTCTTCCTGCGTGCGGACTGGGGATAGAGCTGGTGGATTTCCCTGTGTGGGTACCTGGAACACCCATCGGCTGTAGTGAGTCCTTTGGAACCACAAGGGAAAGCAAACTCAGCTCTGTCATTTAAATGGAAGATTGAAAATTACTGTGATTAAGAAATTCCAAATTCTGGTGCTTACATTTGAGTACTATTCTTTTGTATCCATAATTTAGCAATTTATTTACAGAAGACAATTATCTGTAATGCCATGAATGATAACCAGTCATCGCTAAGAGGAATCCATTCCTAATAATATTTGTTCTACCCACAAGCTGCTCTTCCCTTGGTTCTCAAGGTTATAACTTATTGCTTCTTCCATCCCTAAAAATATTCTGAACAATTTAATCTTGCTACTTTTATTTGTTTATTACTCTGCAGTCATTATAATCCCACAGGGGCTTTTTAGATGTTAATAAAGAGAACTGCACATCACTTTTCCTGAAGCTTGTGTGGCACTATAAACATCACGCTGAGTTTAAGTTCCCCTTTCTGACCATATCCTTAAAAAGATCCAGTATTTGTTAAGAGAATAGAGGGGATTTTTTCTATTTTAACAAAAAGAAATAAAAGGGGTGGGGAGGGGAAGAAGTAACTTTAGCCTCAATCTGCTAGCTACATAAAACAGTAAATGTTCAGTTGAGGCAGGGAAAAACCAGAACTGCTAGAGACCGGTTGTTTCCTTTTGGAGGAAACAATAAATGTGCCCACTTGTATTTTAACAACATTACTACTGGGCCCCCTACTAATTACACAACTATACTTGTAATAAACTGCAGGAGAGAAGAACTGAAAAAGAATCATTCATCACAGATCTTTCTCATCAGCCCAAAAAGAAACTTTTGGGTAGCCACTCTTAAATCTTGGCCCAAATGTGGAGATGAAGATATTTCAGCACTACGTGATGAATCATTTGTCTCCTGAGACAGGTGAAAAGGAGAGGCAAATCAGACATGTGGTGTAAAACTTCTCTCATTGCTGTGGACACAACTTTGACCTCTGAATGCAATAGTTCCTGCAATCCATGGCATGCACTGTAATCAAATTACCAGAATGTTAGGGTCCCTATCCACAGAAATCTCTGAGGTTCCGCTGCATTAAAGCCTGACACAGGGAATACAGAAACACACAAAAGAATCCAGAACCATGCAGAAACGCATTCAAGCACACCCCAAATATTTCTTCAGCAAACAGTAACTGTCATTTTGCTCGTTAGTGCACAGCTGGGAGATGAGAGCTGCTTCACTGAAAATCCTGCAGAGGAGGGAGGTGAATCTAAGCTGGTGTGTCTGATACACTGAGAGGCTTTCCTGGGCTGGCAGCTGCAGTCCAACGAGTGAGCAGTGCCTGGTGGGCAGGACACCGAGCTGGGGGAGAGTGCTCTGTGCTCCTGCTCCCTCAGAGATGCTTTCACAAGCCCCACACGCTCATTTCTCTGCTGTTTTTTGCCACTTGCACAGGACGTGAGCTGCGCTCCCTCCATTCACACCAGACCCGTGCGAGGACGCCAGGGCGTATTTCAACAGCTGATCTTTTACCCCAGAACTGCAGTTGCAAAACTGCGTTTGAAGACACACGAAAACCAAAACAAAACAGAAAATGCTGTTGTTAGGGGCTGACTCAGGAGGCCTGGATGGCCCAGCCCTAGGAGAGAGGCTCAGGAATCCAGCAGGGCTATGGTATGCAGGGCTAGGTGCTGCTGATGTCACTGATGGGCTTATCTTGTACCAAAAGAAAATTCCTCTGGTATAATAGGGATCGTGGGTGGGAATTAAACTGCAAATAAATCTTTGCCTCACCTTCAGATGCCGTTATGCCTGGGGCATGGGCCACCAACGTTTAGAGTGTAAAGGGGACAGACACGTGCACATGCTTTATACGTGAATATATCATGTTTATCTTCCTAGGACATTCCTGAAATAACAGCTTAAAGTTGCCATCGCTCTGTGACACTGACATTTTACATCTGCAAACAGGAGTATATGTGGATGTCAGCAACTCACAGGTCTTTAATATTCACAGCTCTCAGGGCTGTAGAGAGTTAATAAAGGACAAACAGCCGCCTGCCTATTTCTCAAAAAAATAATTGTGTTGCACAGCAAATATTCCTAGAAAGCAAAAGCTGCTATGCATAAGCAATGAGGCCCATCACAGGCTGAAGGACAGTGAGAGGATGAGTGGTGCTGGCAGGCAGGGTCATTTCAGGCAGTGACCTCCTCTCCAGGTCCCGTGTCCCAAACCCAGTGCCCCACCTGAGCTCGCCTCTCTTGGCAGCACAGAGGAAACATGATGATCTCAAACAAAAATGTGAACTAGGTCACGAAGTCACACTTGCACAGGGAAGGGCACTCCACAGTGTCTTTGTAAGCAGTAACTGAAGTTTCTAATGGTTAGTTCCCAAAACATCTCTCCAAATACTTCACTTCTGTCTAATAATTACAAACTGTGTTAATACCACTGGACCTCCCACACACGGAACACCTGAGAAAGAGGCAATGGCTGTAACAGCCTGGGTGCAAGGAGAGCACTGCTCTGGCAGGGATTTCCCCTCTGGGGCAGCAGGACCTTTCCCCTCAATAGTTTGTTGTCCCCTAATCTCCCAGCCCTCTCCTGGCCCGGAGCTGCAGATGTTTGTTAGTGCACAGACAAGCTGGAAAGGCCCAGCTGGTCGTGGTCTTGGGGCACAGCTCAGTGTGAACATTCCAAGCTGAGATGTTGCTGATCACAATCAAAGGCTGAGATCCTTATCTGGTGGCCTGATATTGGCTGCTTATTTTGTAATATCCCACAAACTGCTCTCTCAACAACACCAGAATCTGGGATTTCAGCTGAGAAATCCAGCAAGTCGTGTGGCTTCGAACCTGGGAAACTGGTTTTTAATTATTTTCCTTTTATCCCAGTAAACCACAAGAAAGGCTGGATTCCCTGCCGTGTTCCTCCCAGGGAGCCTGTGCAGGTGTAGGCCCACACTCCTGCAGTATTTGGGGGGATGCTGGAACTGTTGTGGCAATACAATATTAAAGGAGGATTAATTAGATTTATGCTATTTATTTGGGCAGCTGTTCAGTAGATGAAAGGAAGTGTAATGCAAATGAAATGAATAAGCTTTAAGAGGCCAATGTCCAGTCACTTCTCCACTCGTGTCCCTCAGCACAGCTGGTGCAGAAATGGGCACATTCCTTTGGCAAAAATGAGGCATTTAAAGATTCCATCAGCTGAGATTTCTCTTTCAAGTGTTGCCAGTAGATGCACAACATATACATGTGCTTTTACAAGACTTTTATTTTGAACTCAAGATGTGAATCTATGGCATTAAGAAAAGCAGAACAATCCTTTATTTAGCTGCACCTGCACCTTAATGCCTAATGAGTTTAGTCTGATGGAATCCAGACCTCAGGAAGGATTATAAATTCTCATTTGATTTCATTTACTTCTAAAATACCTTAAACCAGCTGTACCAGTCCAGAATCCAGTCCTTCTTTCTCTATCACTTTTCCAAGTGTTGAATCTTTTGCTGTCTTAAGTAACTTTATGCTATATAATGATACTGCAATAGTAATAAAAAACCAGAGAAAAGCTTGAAAAAAATCATGTAGTAGAAGAGAATTAGCATATAAGCTTAAAAGCATCAGATAATGAGCACAACTTTCATAAAGTCCTCTTGGCACTGGAGGAAAGATTTGGAACTCACTCTCCAGACACCAGAGGTACCTTTAGCCATTTCTGTCTGCTTTGTATAAACACATCAGAAATGTTCAGGCAGTGACCTTCCCAAAATTCTGACTCGGGCTGTTTATTATCAATAGTATCTAATTTATCAAATGCAATTAAAGACTTATTACTTTGCCCCAGTGCAGGTAGTGGAATGCAAGGGAAATTTTGATCCTGTTACATCTCTGCATGATGGAATCGTTGCATTGAAGAGTTAGTATAACATGATTTGATTTTAGTTTGCATGTCCTCTGCATGTGCCAGTTGCAGATTGAGGTGCCTGTGCTCCCAGCTGGCTCCCATCTTCCTGCAAGTCCTTCCCCTGTGGGCTTCTTTCCCCATTTGAAGTGTGCCTGTAGCAGTCTCTCACTGCCTCTTATCTCCCCTGGCTTTACACTTTATTCCTGACCAGATCTGCTCAGGCACTTGTCTCTCCCTCGTGGGCCTGGGGATGTTTCCATTTGCTCAGTGCTGTGTGTACAAGCAGTCAGGGCAGGCTGCTGGTTTTTGCATCAGTGATCTTTTGAGACCTGCTCAGTCTCAGAGCAGGTTGCAGGAAGCACCTTGGGGCCCATTTGTCGAGTGTCTGGACTGGGGGATTATTTTTCTCAATAAACCTTATTGCCACTTAACTTCTCTCTCTTTTTGTGCTCTGCAACCTCTTCCCCCTTGAGACGCCCATCACCCTCCTGCTTTCTCCTCCTCCAGACCTGCCCTCTTCTGTGCTGTGGCTGCCACCTCAGCCTGATCCTCATCACGATTCCTCCCCTGACTGCCACTATCTCTGTGACCCTTGGATGCACTGGGAAAATGTGTGACTTGCAATTCACACCTAACGCTGGCACAGCTTTCCTGGGAAGTTGGCCTGGCCAGATACAGCTCCCAGATTCCACAGCATCAGGGAACCAGGCTTGCTGTCCCCTGAATTACAAAGAGACAGTGAGCAGTGTGGTGTAGCCATCATCCCTGCTCAAAGGGGGAAGAGAAAAATGTACTCCTGTATCTTCACATACCTGCCACAGCTGCACCCAGAGGATTTAGGGGATGTGTTAGACAGCAGTGTGCCCCTGCTCTCTGGCTGTGTAATTCCACGCTGTGCAGACAGAGAAAAGAAAGCAGGAGCAGTGATGAGCTGTCATTTTGCTCACTGCTGAGTTTGGTTGCAGGGACGTTTCTAGAGCAGAGTGTGGAGCAGAGCTGATGCTCTGGTGAATCCCATCCTTCAGGTACAGAGACACAGCAGCCCTGGTCTGTCAGGGGTTAACACCAGCCTCGGTTAACCCTGCTCCCAGTGCCAGCAGGAGTGCTGAGACATCTGTGGTGGCCACAACACTGGCCAGTTGGGAGCACACAGGAGGAGCCACAATTGGCATTCCCAAAACCTTGTGAGTGACTGTTTTCCACAGTGGCCAGCTTGCCTCTCTGGAAAACAGTCACCCACAAGGTTTTGGGAATGGGGGAGCTGGTGGGGCAAAGCCCCAGGTCAGCACTGTCCTGGGTTCCCCCTTGGCTGTGAAAGGAGGAAGAGAAACAAGACCTGAGAGCCTGGAGAAGGAGGCCCTGCAGCAGATTTCCTTATAGTGGGTTCCAGGAGGATGAAGGTAGAAATAGAGGGAGTCTCAAAAGGAACCGTTCCATGAACTCCCATTTTTTTTCTTTTCCCTATCACCCCCCGCAAATTCTCCATTCCCTCACACCACTCAAATCCCACAGCAATCCTCAGTGTGTTACAGCAGCTGCAGATGGATTGCAGCTCCATGTGCTGCTGTGTTTCACGTGACAGGGCTGTGAATAAGGTATTCTGCAGAAACACAACTCTTCCCTGCTTATTTAACTTTGCTTTCCCCAGATACACAGGCAGACACAGCAAACAGCACCAGGAGTCACACCACCATCGGTCTGTTTACTATTACAAGAGTTTTGTGTTCTCAGAGCAGTCCCACGTGTCAATTTTTCACAATACCTTTCATCTCGTCTGGCTCTGCTTTCAGCAGAGAAACCACAGCCTGAGCAGGTACCCATCAGGGTACACTCGGGAAAGAAAATGGATTACCTGTGCATAACCTGCCCAGATACTTCACGCATGTTCTTTAGAAAGAAATGGTTTTACCATCCAGCACTCCCTTAAAGTGTCTGCATCCCAATCCCAGCAGGGAATGGCTCTGAATTCAGATGAATTCATGCATGATTCTCTCTGTCCTTTTCTCCCTGGAGACAGTTTCCCCCTTTGCCATCTATCACACTTGAGAATTTGAACTTTAAAGACTGCTGGGTGACACATGGGGCGAGAGGATGTGGTGACTCACAGCATCCTCTGGTCCCCACACCACATCCCGTGGTGGCTCCGGGGGAAGCAGGTGGCTCCCGCGCCTCGAAGCTCTCCTGACGTGGGCACAGCACTCACCCCAACGCTGGAAGAGCAATTCAGCAACACCAGGAAGGGAGAAGCACCAATTTCTGTCCCGAGCAGCCCTTGCTAGCCAAAGTTTGGCTTAGTCAGGAAGAACTTGCTGCTGTTTGGGAGATAATTAAACCCATCTTCCCTCGCCCGGCTGTTTGCACACGCACAATGATACCATTGTTCAGAGTCATGCAACACATATGCTGACATTAAAGTGTTTAATCTTGTAGCACAGTATTCCATTATTTTTTGGACATCTGTACATGATAGAAAGGCTTCGTATTAGGGGATTTGTTGACAAAGAAATGGCTAATGCTGATACATGTGTGGACTGAAAGGCTCTTTCCCAGTTGTGTTCTGCAGTAGGGAGGCTGCTGCTTCCCAGGCCTGAAGCCTGGCACAGATGTGATATGCACTGCTGCTATTACCACTTTGCAATTTATAACAAGGAGGCAGTGTTTAGAAGAATTTTGGAAGCTCCCTGCTGGGTTTGTGGCTAGGTGGTCTTGCTGGCAATACCAGCTCCATGCTGAAAGCTGAAAAAATGAAGTGATGGCTAAAGGGAGAATATTAACTCCAGAGGGATTTTTTTCCCCTTTCGAAGCAAAAATGCTAACCCCAGAACACTTAGCAGAGTGAGCAGTAAAGAATTTCCAACTTCTGGGTTTGGGGATTGGGATTTATGGAGCCTGGTTTTCATCTTCTTTGAAATTAGTGCATTAGTGCCTCTCTCCACCCATGGATGGGGCAGGACTTTGCCCTGGCACACACTTGAATTTACCATGCAAGAAACAGTTTATCACCTTCTCCTCCCTCTACCTGGCTGTAAAATGGGTCCATGAGCAGGGAGCAGCTGGGTGCAGGTTCCCTTCTGCTGAGCTCTGCCTTGGCTCAGAGCAGCTCCCTCAGCAAAGGGCACGTGGGGACAAGGCATCAGGACAGGGCTTGGGCAGGTGAGCCCAGAGCTCCCAAAATTTCTGGGGGTGCTGAGCCTGTGGCTCAAGGACAGGCTGAGTTTTCAGAAGTGGCAGGATGGCAGCAATCCCCGGTGATGGGATTCATTAATGAGCTATAGAAAAACCACAAGCCATTTTTCTAGTAAACGTATCTCACAGATCAAAATCTAGGCTGTATTTGTTTTTCCTTAGGTTTCTCCAAAAACCTGCACTAGCTTCTAGATGACTTGGAGAGCTGCAACTGTTCCATGTAAAAAAGCCTCTTAAAAAAAAAAAAATTAAAAAATATATCCCATCACACACCCCAGGACATTTGCTCTACTCCATTTATAGCACTCCCAATTTATATTCTTCAACTATTTCTTCAAATATTTCTGTAACTGCTGCTTTAGCTGCCTAATGTCAGCATGTAAATCATGAAGCCGAGAGAATGAAACAAATGAAAACCAATCACAGAACTTTGCATTCCCAAATTCTTGCCATTATAAATTTCCTGCCACTGCCCCTGTAACTCTTGCTGTCAAGCACAATGAGGAGGGAAACATGTGCCTTCACAGACTGAGGCCTGGCACGACATTATTGCAATAATCTTTAATAAAGTCCCCCCTTTTCCTCAGAAAAATGTAAGGACTGACCTCACATTTCTTGCTCAATCAGGTGTCCTGCTGAGCCCAGTAGGCTCTTTCAGCTCCAGAGACCACTGGATCCCTCCCCTAATTGGTTTTCTCCTCCTTGAACCTCAGCAACATAAGGAGAAAAGGCCTATATTTCATAAGTGCCATGGTTTTATCCACCAATTTAGAGACAAAGAAGTGCAATTTATAGAGGGGAACAGTTAATGCCTGTTAATTAGAAGCCCATCAAGAGGTCTCGAATTTGGCATCCCGAGAATTTACGGCTCAGTTTCAGAAGCACCACAAGCCCCGAGCCCCAGGGGTGGCCCTGGCCTCCCTCCCAGGTCCCTGGTGCTCCTGCCACGCTGCTCTCGGGCCCTGTGGGGAGCTGGGGGAGGACAGGATCCACCCAAAAGCTCATCTGGGGAAGGGAAAATTTCTTTTCCAGTTGGGTACCCTTCCCAAGGGAGACGGGAGATAGGAGTGGAGCTTCCCTCTGAGAGCCAGGCTGGAAGGGCTGGTGGGGCCACTGGAGCTGGTCCCAGGGCAGCTGGCAATTCCCAGGGTTTCTGGGAATCTCCTGCTCTGCACTGAAATGATGCAACAGCCTCTGAAGCTTTGGCTTCCATCTCAGGGGGTGACGAAGGAAGGAAATAAAGGTAAATTTTCTTGGAAAATTCAAATAAGTCTTTGCACTGCCGGATGCAAATGTGTCAGTCAGAGTTTAGTTTGGTCTTTCATGGAAGCACTGAGGCTGAGATCAATCCACTGGATCTCAGGACAATCCAGGCAGCCCTTGGCCACCTCTGAAGAAACAGTGCCCTTTTTCTGTAGCTCTGCAGCTGTTGGAGAGAAAGCAGATCAAGACTTTCCTGCCCTCTAAACTCACCACACAGGTAGACTCTGAAAACTTGTTAGACCTTAATGCCAGAGTGTGGCAGAATTTTTTTGGCATCCCAATCTCTGAGGGGTTTCTCAGGCAACTGCTGATGGCTCGGCAGCAGCCTGGCTGAGAAGCTGAGGCAAGGGGGTGTTGTCTTTTGGAATCTATTTTCCTTTGACTTATCTTTCAGTCTCAGGAATTCGGGACCTTTAATCTATTTGAGATTAAAGTCCTCTGCAAATCCCTTCTGGCCTTTTTTGGGAGTGAAGAAGTTACAGACACCCTACTGCACATTCCTTCTGGTGCCTTTTTCCATTGTAAATGAGAAACAAGTAGCTCTAATTGTTGTAAGCACTACAATAAATGACACAACTGCTCTCAAAGTGCCTTATAAAAACAATTAACATATTATCAGCTGAAAGCATTAACAAGAAAATTTAAGTTTTTACTTGTTTATATATTCAAAGTATATTCTAAGTGCATCACCCAAATGTGCCAGGGAGGAAGAGGTATGGAATTACCAAAGCTTTCCCAGTTTGGCAACCTGAGAACAGAGTCTATTCATCTGATGTTGAGTTTCTTTCTGAAAAGCAGTTTTTTGCATCTTCAGAAAACAAGAGACTAACAATACCTAAGCAGGGAGATTGGCCTGCCATGAAATCCCTTGAAATTAGTGAAAATTTTTCTGTTGACTTCCCTGGCATTTAGATAAGCCCTTTAATGCTTCAGTAACAATTATTTTTTAACACAGTCATTCTTGGAAAAAAAAATCTTGCTGTGAAAAAATTCACTAGTCCTTTGCTCAACACCTGGGGCTGGTGGTTGACATTGTGCTACTCTGCTGGGTCCCAGGGCTGAGCTGGGGTGTGTGGGGAGAAATAACAACCCTGCAAGCTGTGCCTCACCACAATCCTTGCTGTCACGTGTCAGGCCTTGCCTACCAGCAACCCCTGACACAAACCCAATGGTCCAAGCACTGTTTGCAGAATTAGCTCAGGTTGGCTTTGCACTTGCCAGCGGAGATTTACAAAGGAGCTGCAAACAGTTGGGGTGCTTATTTCTAATCTCAACATACTCTGCTGCCAAAATGACCAACGTGGGATCAGTTAAAGTTTCCAGCTTTATGCTGATGTGTCATTTGTTTTGGAGGTTTGGGCACCTGGGGTGCTAAATCAGGTCCACAAGGTTTTGTGTCCAACATTATTTTTTTGGTACTGGCTTTAACTGTATTGCTCCAAGTTCTAAATATCAACAGCTGCACCTTTTCATCCCTCTATGCTGATGTTTTTTAAGTTCTGTATCTTCAGCACACGTCAGAACAAGCACCCAGTATTTGTTGACACTTTACCTCCAGCTTTCCCATATTTTTGGATCTGATACCTGGCTACTTCACCCCTGAGCACATGTATCCATCCTGTTTTCTTTTAACCATCCCCGTCAGTTGCACAACTGTGTCCTGCCCCCTCTTGCATCACCATCAGGCCACAACAGAGGCTTGGAGAGGCAAAGGACTTCAGAGAGCTGGGAGCCCTCTCTGTATCAGATAGAGCAGCACTCAGATCCTGCTCAGATAGGCAAGGCCAGACTTTGGAAGGTGCTGATCTGACTTGCATATTTGTGACAGGTGTGGCCAGGTTACTGATAACCACCTGCCTGAGATATTCCTTGTTTTGGCTGCATCACCTTAATTGTCCCCCCACGATTTTTGGTGTCCTGCTTATTTTCTCACACATCTGATGTCCTCCTCCATCCCACAGCTCTCAAGTCCCCTGTCTCCACCTTTCCCAAGGACTGTGCCAGAGGGAGTGTCTGATGATCCCCACCCACCATAGCTCCAATCAACTGCCACACCATCCCAAAGGTTATTTTACACCAGCAAATTTTGAGCCCTGTGTTAAATTAGGCCAGAATTTGTCTGCAGTGGTTGTGCCTCCAAAACGCACTGCTGCTTCTAAGAATGAGGAGAGGCTCATGTTTACACATGCAGCACCTGCGAGTGACTTTGGGTTGTTTTTTAAGGAGAGGAAATGCACTCTTTTCCCACAGTCAAGGCACACACTCTGTTTCACAGCAGATTTATTTTTCAAGGGTGTTCTTCCTTTTCCTATTTTACAACCTTTGATTGCACATCCAGAGCTTTGGCTTCCTCTCCAAGCAGCTGCCCTGCCAAGGCATTTGAATTGTGAGCTGGAATTTCCAAAGTTTGAAATTAGCATCTGGGCTAAAACCATTCACCAAAGCCTTTGGGTAGTAGATTTGTGAGAACTATGAGCCTGGGACAAAGATGAGTGGAAGTTCTGTGGGCAGAAGGGCTATGAAGCATATCCACCAAATATTCAAAATGCTTGATGTCTTTTAAGGGAGCATTTAACATTTAGCATTAATGGCTAACAAACAGCTGAGACTAAGTCCTTCAAGAATGACCAAAAGGTTCTTATGGTCATTGTGTCAATAGGGATTGTGGATTTTATAAATCTAATGGAGAAACTACAGTCACATCCAAAGAGCTGCAGCAATTCTCTTGACTCTTTCAGTGAACACTTAAAATACCACTATTCCCCCCTGCCTTTTTTTGTAAGCTCTCCCCCCCACTCTCCCCCTTCCAGCTCCTCAGGTAATTAACTGGAAATGACCCAGTTGCAGCATTGTCAAAGGTCTAACACCCATCAAACCCAGGAAACTCAGGCTCCTTGAATGCTCCCCTGCTTACCCCCGTGCTGTTGTGCCTAAGGTATTACAGGGGTCTGCAAAAAGTGCTTGATCAGATACACTGTACCATATGTTCCCAAATAGCCACACACAGCAGCAGGACTTAGGGATAGGATTTCAGCCTTCATAATGAAGAGTCTTGCTTTTATGAGTTCGAGTCAGACCCTTAACGTTAGTTTAGCATAGATTTTGGTGTTTAATTATGTAATAAGATTTACTGCAGTCATCTAACAGATGTTGATTCAGGGTCAGTGTTTCTCGTAAATTAGTTCTGAAAGGATTTGTTACTTCTGGGTCAGCAGATAGGTCCAGAGTGCAAAGAAAGAGGGGAAAAACAATAAACACTGAGCTGAAGGGTTTCTTGGGATTCTTTCTTCAGTTACATATCCACATATTTTCAGGATCTTAATGACTATAGCCACAGGAATGTTTGCTTTAACACTAAAGATGGCTCAGGCCAAAACCCTATATCCAAACAACTGCAAAGCATGGGAAAGTCCAAACTTTGGGGCTCTTTATTTTATGACCCTGGCCATTAATTTTTCACGCTAACACGACACATTTTTTCTAGGGCTCAGCAGTGGGAATTGCTGTCAACTTTAGCAGCACCCCCAAAAGTTTCATCTTCATGTGCTTGTTGTCAGACCTCGTGCATAAAGTGCAGCTAAAGGCCAGTGTTGGTTGATGTAGTTGTCATCACACACGTACTGAAAAAGTGCACTCACCTTCCTCTGGAAATTCAGCCTTCCCATGTCTTTGGAAGCAAATCCTATTTGTACATCCCACTGCTAACAGCTGCAACTAAACCCACTCAGCATTATACTCATTCTTCTACATTTGTGGTTAAAGGAGTGATTCCATATTAAAGTATTTTTCCGTTCCCTTTTAATTAAGCTGCAGATAAATTCCTTCAAAACTGAAATTATCCTCTTTATATCTTATTCTGTTAGGAGTACTTCGGAGGAAAGGGATTGAGGCACGTTTAATAGTGTTGCTAGCACGTCCAGGGCAGTTGTAGCCTGCCAAGTCTTTTACAAACACTGGTGAATATTCAAAATATTCCTCCACACCAGGGTATGAGACACTAAATGTTGTCCCTGAGATGTTTTAGTAGAGGTGCAACAGAGACTGCTAAATATATAAAACCATTTGCTAAACTTAATCACCTTTGTCTTGGAAAGTTTAGAGGTTTCATACCTAAAAATCTCCTCTAAGATGAATCCCAGCTATGAGTAAGAGCTCTGAAGCATTTCCCTGAGCAGCAATCACACAGTGGCAAACTGGACTCCTCACAGAAGGGATGTGAGAGAGGAGGAAGAGTCCAGGCTGAGCCTGGGCCAGCAAAGCAGGGCTGAACCTGCTCCATGCTTGGACATAGCCCTGTTCCCAGAGCCTCCCCAGGCTGTGTCCCTGCCATGGGGACACCCTGGCCAGTGCTGATCTGTGTTTGTACCATGCAGAGCTGTAAATTTAAACAGCACTTTCCAGACCCGGGCTTGAAACTCCTCTTTTTCAGGAGTAATTCCCTTTAAGTCAATGGATTTACACAATGGATTTGCTGCTGCCAGAAGAAAATCAGGCCTGTAGAAAGACACACATTCTTTGCCAAGGAAATCTCAGAGCTAACTACTTGAATTGTGCAGTCAAGCTGCAGAGAGGTCAAGTGGACAGACGACAGGACTGGGACATATAGGAAGTCCCTGGTTCAAACCTCAGCTCTTCAAATGTCACGCATCATGACCTTGGGCGAGTCAGTTCATCCCCTCATACCTCCATTTCCCCCTTTTCCTTTGTCTGACTTGTCTGTTTAATTTGGAGTTTGTTCCAAGAAGGGTGCCTTGCCTCATGTGCCGGGCTGGGGCACTGACACCTCTCCTCCCCCTCGCTGGAGGACTGGCTTGAAGCCTTTGTTTCCTCCCAGCACTGCCCCCAGCTTCCGTCCCCACGAGCAGGGTTACACGGGACCACCAGCTGTCCATCAGGGGACAGGCAGACCTGTCACCCCGTGGGACAACACACAGCCCAGCGCTGGCCTGGGAGGATCTGGCACTTGTTATTTCACAGTCAGGGTTGGGAGGCGGAAGAAAGTCCTCGCTTTGAACGGTTACTTCACAGCCCTGATCACTAAAGATCCTTTAAAACGAAAGCTTTGACCCCACGGAGCGGAGCTGTGAGCTTCTGATGGGTTCAGCTGGCACCAAACGCGGCTCACTGGCATGAAAAGCCTCGCAGGCTGGAGTTTGTGTCTGTAGTGTGTGGGTATGTGTGTGTGTGTGTGATTGTCAGAAGCAGAGCCAGGCCAAGAAGCAGCTCTCCTGAAAAGCCCCATCTGTTTGTCTCAGCTCCTTCCCACAGCAGCTCGGGCGCTATCGGTGGCAAATGTCCAGAGTCACTTGTCAAGCACAGAGCTGCCAAAAATCATTAAAACACAATGGCCTCCTGTACCAGCCAACTGTAAAACTGTTCCAAAGAGACCCCGATAAACACATATATGCCTACAATAGCCCAGATAGAGGCAGGTATTTCCTATGTGCTTTAATGGTCTGAGCTGCCCGGGAGATGCTGCAATCAGATATTCCTGCCCTTTTCTCTTGTGCGAGCGTGTTTGATGGCGAGGGGAAGGGGAACAAAGCAGGTGGCTAATGGGCTGCTTTCTGTTCCAGTGGAGCATGACAGAGAGTTTCACCATCAGCGCTGCCACTACCGAGAGTTCAGGTTTGATCTCTCCCGGATCCCGGAGGGGGAGGCGGTGACGGCGGCCGAGTTCAGGATTTACAAGGATTACATCCGCGAGCGCTTCGACAACGAAACCTTCCAGATCAGCGTCTACCAGGTCCTGCAGGAGCACCCGGGAAGGTGAGGGACAGCAGGGGCAGCCCAAGCACGGTTTGTTCCTCCAGGGGGTCACCCCCGGGGCTCCCGGGGCCATCCGGAGCGGCTGGGTCTGGCATCGCCCCCAGGGAATCTCAGCCCGGCTGATGCGGCGGGCACACAGCTCCTGGGTGCTGTGAGGTGGGGACAGGCACCCTGGGAGCCTCCCCATGCCCCAGGGAGCATCCCCAGCGCTCCTGCTCTGCCTCTGGGAGCCTCCCCATGCCCCAGGGAGCACCCCCAGCACTCCTGCTCTGCCTCTGGGAGCCTCCCCATGGCCCAGGGAGCATCCCCAGAGCTCCTGCTCTGCCTCTGGGAGCCTCCCCATGCCCCAGGGAGCATCCCCAGCGCTCCTGCTCTGCCTCTGGGAGCCTCCCTGCACCCCAGGGAGCATCCCCAGCACTCCTGCTCTGCCTCTGGGAGCCTCCCCATGCCCCAGGGAGCATCCCCAGCGCTCCTGCTCTGCCTCTGGGAGCCTCCCCATGCCCCAGGGAGCACCCCCAGCGCTCCTGCTCTGCCTCTGGGAGCCTCCCCATGCTCCAGGGAGCATCCCCAGTGCTCCTGCTCTGCCTCTGGGAGCCTCCCCATGCCCCAGGGAGCACCCCCAGCGCTCCTGCTCTGCCTCTGAGAGCCTCCCCATGCCCCAGGGAGCATCCCCGGCACTCCTGCTCTGCCTCTGGGAGCCTCCCCATGCCCCAGGGAGCATCCCCAGGGCTCCTGCTCTGCCTCTGGGAGCCTCCCTGCACCCCAGGGAGCACCCCCAGCACTCCTGCTCTGCCTCTGGGAGCCCTCCGTAGCCTGGCCACGTGCTAGTGCAGAAAAACTATCATAAACCAGGAATAGTTCAAGATTTCTGGAAGTACTCCCCCCTTTCCTCCTGCCTCTGGTGGATCCTCAGGTGGCAAACCCAAATGCTTCCTTTGGAATTGTAGCTTAATTACTAGCCTTTATTATCAAAAGCATTTGAGCTCCCTAATTAACAAAGACAGATGACACCATGCTTTTTATATTGACTGATTGTTTTGCATGTGCAAAACTACAAGATGAGCTATTAAATCCCTTCCAAGCAATTATTAATGTATGCCAAGCTCCCTGACAAATCCTCCAGGGAACTTGAATAAGAACATATGTTCTATTTTCTCATCTGGTTTTAGTTCCAATTAACCAGCAATCCCAAGCCACTTATCAAAGGCACTTAGTTTCATTTGCACATATTTCTTTCACATACAAATCCTACCAAAAGTGAGATTGCATTTATTTACGTGAAAAGTATTTACAATCACATTCTAGTCAGAAGTTATTCTTTAGGACTACTAAATATGAGTTAATAGTACTACAGTCCTAATTTAGGTTTATGAAACGAGAAGCTCTAGGGATTTAAAAAGTGAAAAGTCCAAAAGGGTAAGGAAAAAAGTATAATCAAGACTCTGGCTTTATAGTTTTATAAGAGCTACTAAAAATGCAGAAAAAATTGAAATTGTCAACTTTTTTTTTTTTTTTAAATGGTGAGAATTTCTACTGGTGTTGCTGGATGGTAAAAATATTTAATCACTTGTATGTTTTCTTCCACATCTGAAATTCTGATTTTATAGCTTAAAACCCACAGTTCTCCTGACATTTCAAATGATGCAATTATTTGTAGTGTTTGGGGACTGTGCTAAAGTTATTTTTTTTTATCCAACAGTGGTAATTTAAACTGTGCATTTTAACCAGGTCTTCCTTAAAGGAGAAGGCAACAAGGCAGAACTGTGCACAGGACCCAATAGATGTCCTGCTTGCCCTGAGCATTTCAGTTTATTCCCTCTTAGGCCATTCCAGAGGCAGCAGCTTCTCTTTGCTGTATTTCTCAAGTAGATTTTTTAGGTACAAGCCTGCAGGGACGACTTTCCAGTCTTGGGAAGAGCAGAAACTGTAGATGTGCTGGCAGAGGAGGAGGCACCAGCCTGTGAGCCAGCGCGTTGGGGAATTGCCAGGAACCTGTTCTGGAGTAAATGACCTTCCTCACCAGATGCCAGGGAAGTTCTCCCTCAGGTCCTGACGAGTGAGGTGCCCACTAGGAATCTTACTGACAGAGTCAGAGAGACATCTGATATCTTAATTTTACAATGGTGCACCCAAAAGTTTGTTACAACTTTGTTTAGAGAGGATGGGAAGGTGCTGCTGGGGATAGTTGTGTGTGGAGCAGCAAGTGCTTCTGCTGTCTCCTGTCTCCTCCACTAATTCCTATTCCTAAAGGAAAAAAAATGTATATGCAAAGGGAGGGCATATACATCAAGCACTGTCTGGAAGAGGTGAGGAATCTTGCTAATTATATAGATGTTCCAGCCACAAGATTAGATGCAATTTTACTGCACCATATTCACCACAGGAACACTATTTTTAATGAGTGTTCCTGCATATTCCCCTTTTGCATACATTTTGGCACAGGCTATGGTGAGTTTTGAACAGTTTGTCCTGAAAAAATATTCCTGTTGGTTTGGATTGACCAAAGGTAAAAATATTGTCACTAATTTGTAAAAATATTTGCTCTTTTTCTGCATTTTTCCACTGACATTTTCCACCCAGCTCTGTCACAGCCCAGTCATCCAAGTCAGTGTGTCATTGGGCAAGTGGAGAAAGAAAACAAACTCTCTCCAGTGTTGATCAAAAAACACCCATTCACTTTGATGCTTCCTTGGCTGTTTGTCTCATCCTGAGCTGCTGGAAAGTCAGCCCCATCTGACGTTGTTAGCAACAAGAGCAAAACAAAGCCAAACCCTCCCCCCCACGCAGGCAGGGAAACCTCTGCTGCCTTTGGGTTTCCTGCTCCCAGGGCTCTGCTGCTGACACAGGAGCACTGCTGGAATTGCCTTTTGAGACCTGAAAAGCCAGGGATTCTCCAGGCTGGTGCTGCTCCTGTGCAGTGGCCGAGGCACAGCAGCTCCTGCCAGGCTCCCAGGGGCAGCTCAGCATCATCTCACACACAGCAGAGAGCAGCACCACTCCCAGAGCCACACAACTGCTCAGGGCCAGCTGGAAAGCCCAGGCTGAGGGTGGCTGGAGAGATTTTCCTCTGTGAGGTGTGCTGAAGGCAGGATTTTCAGTTAAACCACAGGTGAGCCTCCAGTTTGGAGGGTGTGATGGTGCCCTCAGTTCACACAGAGCAGAGGTATGAGCAGTTCAGCAGTTAATGACTCACGAGTTCAGACAGGTTGGAGGTATCTAACCAGCAACATCTCCTGTGTGCACTTCATTGTCAGGGAAAAATACAGGCTTCGGTGTTTCCAGAGCAACAGCTGCACCCCCAGCAGACTATTCCTGAAATCCTGCCCCTCAACAGCACAAATGTTTGCCGGGTAGAAACTCTCCCCATCCACCTCCTCAACCTAGCAACCCTGGCAGTAAAAAGGAGAGTCCAGCCCTGTCCTCTGCAGCAGATGAGATGCCACTTGACTTTGGACTACTAGAATTTATATCTCTGTTGGACTGAAGGTATTATTACAGGTGCCTGTAGGAAATCAGGCTAAATGATCAAATATTCTTTCTGACTTTTCCAAATCTTTCATTGCAAGGCAAGCTCCTCAAACTGGCAACATCTCCTCGATAAGAAGGCATTCACAGCATTCTTTAGGCACATAGCATCAGTTATTCCCTTTAGGCAAACAAGTACATTCATGAACAAAAATGTCCCAAATATCACAACCACTGGTGATGTTTTAACTGGTATAACATGTCTCAAAGCTTTTGAGTGCATAGCTCAAAGTCCAGTGACTCATGTCCAACTTCTGGACTTCGTGGCTCACTCATCCAAAAGCCTGGGAAGGTGTTTTACAAAGCCAGTGACTGACTTGAGAAGGGTGAGAGCAGCAGGACACCCAGTCCACGTTTGTGGTGACAAATCCTTCTCAGTGGGAGCTGAAGGTGGCCACTGGGGAGCCAGGTGCTGCTCAAGTCTCCTCCCTCCTGCGGAAGGAGGGAGAGCAAAGCAGGTCCCAGTGCTCAGTCAGGGCATCCCCCTCAGGTTATTATCCTGAAGCTGCAGAAAACAGACTGTAGAGCTGCCCCAAAGCTCAGAGCTCCATCCTGCTTTTCTGTCTGCACCTTTTGAAGCTGAAATACCTCATCCCAGAGTCACATCTCCTATTTCCTTAGACCCAGCAATTGCAGTGCAGAGTGAATCCCCATCCCTTTGAAGTCGATGGGAGTTGTGTTGCTGGAGAGAATAAAACCAGGTACTTGACCAGCCTTTGGTAATTGAAATGCAGTTGTTACACGTTCACTTTGTGGCCATTATGGATTTCACGGGCTTCAAAGGCAGTGATTTGAATGCTCATGTTACCAGCCCTACAGAAAAATCAGATCTTGCAGGATGCATTCCTGGGTTTGACTTGCAGCTGGAACGCTTTAGCTTGAGCTTCAAACTACAGCACTGCTGCACCAGATCAAACCTGAGCCCCTCTCCAGACCCCTTTCTGCCGTTCACTGGAGTCTGGTTCCATGCTGTGGGTTGAAACATGTAATTCTAGTACCTAAGAAAGGCTTAGGCCCACCCAACCCATAAAGCAGATGTGCCTTCTTTTGGGAGCTTTTTGAAGTACCAGTGGGATCGTTCTAGCATGGCACAGCACAGCACAGTTTGATTTAATGATGTGCCCCAGCACCAGGACAGTATCTGCAAATACTGAGAATAACTTTATAATCGTTGGTGACTTATCTGCAACTCAGTTGATAACTACATTTATCTCTCAGCAAGTAGCAAGGGAACTTGAGCACAGAGATCCTGCAGCTCTCCAAGAACAGAGCTGTATCTGGTTTTCTCCTTCAGACCATTCCTAAAAGCCACTGCAGCCTGCAAAACCTCTGACAAACCTTGAACTCAGCAAGGCACAGCTCTTCACAGGCACTTGAGGGGCTGCAGGAGGCATTTTCATACCCCAGTGGGTCCTTGCTGGGTGAGTGATGCCCTAATGAACACCCTTCAGTGCTGAGCAGAAACAGCTGTATAGAAAGTGTCAGAGATATGTGTGTAACCTCATTTCTCTCAGCACTGTTTTTACAAGAGACTTCATGTTTAGGAAACATGTTACATCTCAGTATCAAACTCCCATTTTTAACTAGCCTTTGAGATCTAGATCTTACCCTTCTCCAACACTATGTAAGAAAGGCAACAGAGCTACTAGAAGCACAGAAAGCAGAATTAAGAATCCATTCTTAATTTTAAAGTGAATTTAATTCACTAGATTCAACAGAATTCACACAGATCCGTTTCACTGCCAGCACAGCCAGTTTTCAGGCCAATCCTTGCAAAACACCTCTGGCACACTGAATTCCTGCTGTGGACATCCCTTCACCTGGCAGAGCCCCCAGGCTGTGTTTGGCTGGTGGCTCCTGCCCGGGGGCATGGGGAGAGCTCTTATCAGTGGGGAGAGCTTTTATCAGTGGGGAGGGAGAGGGTAGGGTAAGCAGGGGATCCCAGGCACAGGGAAGGGAAGGAAGGTGTGGGAGGAGGGCTGCACCAGGTCTGTGTACAGAGGGTGTTGCAAACGTGCCAGGGAGAGGCCCAGGGAGATCCTGGGGCCCTCTCAAAGTAGGAAAGTCTGAAAAATATTTTCCTAAGCTTGTCTTTGGACAGCTGCAGCTGACTTTAAGCAATGACACCAAGCAAACTGGAATCTGGATATGGCAGGTTTTTAATCCAAACAGATGTCTTCTAACCCCACGTCTCCTCTCACCCTCCCAGGATGCCCTTTTTGCCTTCTCCTCCCTCCACCTGCTCAAACCTGGATGTGAATAACCCCCTTCCCCCCATGCCAGCTCTGTCCTTGGGCTGCCTGTTGGAAAACTTGCCCCGTGCCTGTGACCCAAACAGCCTCTCTAGGGTTAGAGTATGAGTCAAGAGGAGAGGATTGTGCTGCTGGCTTAGACACTGTGGTTTACATGCTGAATCAATAAGAATGCAATACATCCATGCCTCAAGTGTTTCCTACTTTAAAACAGAAGCAGGAGGGTTAACCCACATTTGTGAGGCCATTCAAAGGCTGCTGCAAGGTGCCACTGTGTGGTTACTGTTTAAAACACTGATAGGTTTGTAATTCCTGCAGGTAGCAGGGAGGGATCAGGGCAGCCCAGCTGCCAGGTGTGCTCTTTGGGCTGTCCCCAATGCAGGCAGGGGACAGCAGGACCTGCTGCTGTCAGGACAGAGCCAGGTGAGCTGGGGCTCTGGGGCTGCTCCCAGCACAGAGTCACAGAAATCACCTGGTCTTACAGTGTAATGGAAATTGCCAAGAGCCACCTTCACTGCTGCTGCCTGTCCTTTTTCCCATTTATTTTTGTCCCACTTGGAAGTGCCCATTAGTGTTTTCTACCACTTGTCAACCAGCAGCTTGAAATAACAGGGCTGACGAGCGGGATGGGGACAGTGAGTGAAGAAAACAGAGGTAGAAGCAGGGACTGCTTGGCAAGAGGACTCTCCTAAAACAGTGTAGACCTTACAGCATGATAGTCTGTAAATGCAGAGTTTTATCTCCTGCTCTCTTGCTAATGCAGAATTTCTATCTCCCATGTTTTCATGCGTGTTCTTCTCGTGCCCCAACACACCAAGGCAGGTGATTGGGGCAGATGCAGCACTTCTCATTTTTGTATATATTTCTAGTGTTTATGGCTTCAAGCCAAACTGCATCCCAGGGACTGAAAAAGCACCCCAGCAAACAGCAAAGAAACCATACATACTGTTTTTGTGAAGCCTCATGGCTGTTAATAATTTGTCTCATTTTAGAATTGCCGTGTTGCAACAATTTCCTTTACCCCACACCTTCCCTTTTCCACCTTTTCTGTACTTGTGTTCTCTTATTTCTGTGCTCATCCCCACAATCCTCACTTCTTCCAGCCCTTTTCTCTTTCACTAAATATTTGTGATCCCTTTCCTTACCACCATCAGCCCTTTGGCATGTCAGCCCTTCCATCTCCAAAGCTCCAGCTGCTTCCCAGACACGATCTCACATGCATCCTGCCCAGCCACCCTCACGCTGCAGAACTTGTTACTCACCCCTGAGCCCAGAAAACAAGCTCACTAAGGAAGTTTCACAGACCACACAGCACTTACATGACCTGTAGACAAATTTTTGGGAGTGCTTTCTAACAGGAGGTGACTCTCCTGTCTGGCATCCAGTGCCAGACACTACCAAAGACATCAGCAGGCAAATGCCAACCTCCTGTCCTCATCTCAGGCTTCACTGAGAGCCTGATGCTTGAGAAAACCGAGCAGAAAGCCCCAAATTTTATCATTGCTAAAAGCTCTGACACTCCCGCTGATGTCAGTCCTTTGAAGGCTGAGCCATTTTGATGTGGTCTCAACAGAACATACTTGTGGTCTGGATCCAGACTTTGTAATTTATGTAACTCTAATCTAGACATTAACATTTCCATGTCCCAGCTTAATTTTTTTAGTACAAGGAGGGTCATGTGCCTTTCCTATCTCTTGCTCTGGAAAAAGGCCTGGTACAGTTTCTTGCATGCACTGAAGTTCTAAGGTGAAGGAACCGAATGCAGGGCCAAGGAACCAAAGGGGTTTTTTGCCTCCTTGCTGCAGTGCCATCATCCACGTTGCTCCAGGAACATGATCTGTGAGTACATGGTTGGAAGGTGGGGTACAGGAGTGAGATGTGCACTAGAAACCTTTTCTCTTTGGGCTCAGCTCAATATCTCACAGCTAAAACCCAAAGCAGCCACACCAGTTAGACACAGCACTACCTTCTGTGACAAGTCATTAGATGGGAGCCCTCAGAATAAATGCTGTTTAAGTCTTAGCAGAACAACATTTCTCTGCTGTGTTTACTGTGTCTTGTCCAACAAGGATATCTCAAGGGCTGGCTGCCTATTAGCTGGTGATTTAATGCTGTTTGCCTGTCTTTGGAGAGCAGGACATTCCACTTAAAGGAGGTTGTCCTTTTTGAAAAGAATGAGAGGTTTCTTTCCATCGGAACAGGAGCCACAATCTCAGGAGCCTCTGCTTGCAGCACCAGTGAGGTTTTGCATCCCACCCCTGGCCACTGCTGGTGGGCCAGGGTGGAAAGCTAATCCAGGAGTGCCTGAACTCCTCCTAAGGGCATCTGACATGGGGCTTTTTTGGGGTCCAAATGTTCCAAGTGTGTGTGGGAAGGACATTTCCCTTCAGTGGGTCCTTTTGATCTCTCTCACTTCGGGCTTCCCCTCCAGGCCCATTGTTTGCACATTGCTGTAACTACAGGAAAACAAATACATTATACAATTTCCCAGACTGACTCACCCTGGTACTTGATGCCTCATGTTGTCTGCTTACCCCGATTGCATCATGTCAGCATGGGAAGCTTAAAGGCTGTTTTTTCTGAGTAATAATGCAGTTGAGCAGTAGCTAAAAGCAAAAAAATTATGATTGCTACTATGATCAACCTGCAAACTACAAGGGGAGAAAACCGAGCAAGCCAAGTCCCTGTTAACTAAACCTTGTGTGAATCATGAGTTCCAGTCAGGGGCCATGCTTAAATAATGTTCTATGTGAATATAAAAACTCTTTACTCCTGGAAACTTGGCCTCAGCCACTGGAATGGGCCAATCTATGCAACTCCCTCATCCCTGGCTCCTCTGGGATGTGCTTGGTTCAGTGTGTGGTAAACAGGGAAGGGTGGGAGGTGTCCTGTGCTATGGGAACAGGGCCACAGCTCCAGGGTGGGGATGAAACCCCAGGAAATCTGTCCCCTGCTTGGAGTTCAAGCATCTTGCATTGCTGTAACTAACGTAAGAGGGGTTACCTGTCCTGTTTAACTTCAATTTTCCTGGGAGCACCCAGCAAAGCTGACTGAGCTCCCAACACCTGCATTGAGCCCCTGCGTTGCTGCACCACAGCCCCTTCCTGAGCCACCCCCTTTGGCTCCCAAACATCCCCTGGAATAGCCCAGAGGATCCCCTCTGCCTTGCAGCAAGTCCAGTTCTGATAAGGCTTCTTCCACAAACCAGAACTTTGCTTAAAGGCAAGCACTAAGTGCACCCTCAGCAGCACCAGCTGCACATTCAGCCACGGGGTGTCCAAAGCTATCCTGCTTTAGGGAGGAAACACAGAACCCTCTTCTTGCACACCCTGGGCTGTGTGCTCATGTGCTCTGCAGGAAGTCATTTCAGAAATTTAATGTCATGTAAGCCAGCACAGTCAGAGGTGGGTGGTGACATCCCCTAGCTCACAGAGGAAAGCTCATCTCTTACACACTCTGGCCCACTAAGGTTGAAAGGAAAGCTAAATAGTAAAAGCATTGCAAAAACCCCTCCATTCCTGTTCTGTGTGGGACAAAAGCTTCTAATTTCTTGGTATGCCAAAAGGAAAAGACTCACTGAAAGCTGTGAGTCAAAAGCCCTTATGCCAACAGCTCTCCTCAGATTCATTTCTGATCACTTGATGTTCCATGCAAACAAGAGGCACTGTCAACTTAGCTATATATATATATATATTTGCACTGACAGATCCACAGTGACAAAATTCATAAGGCATTTTAAAGCTTTGAGGATGCGATTAAAGGGTTTTTCAAGGATAGTTCTTCATTCAAAAGGATATAATTACACTTGAACAAGTTATCATGTTTGTTCACTGTAGGTACAAAAGCAGCTCTTACAGGACTTGTCTAGACACTTCCACCATGTGTCTTTGTTCTTCTTTTAAAGTATTTTTTTATAAAAGAACTGCAACAGCATCCATTTTTTACATCCTAGTTTTAGCTCCTTCTTTTCTGATAAGAGAAGACTCCTTCCTTTACAGATCCTGTGTTTTCTCAAATTTTAATTTTTCAGAAATTTGCCAGGAAACATCTTCTAAATCTGAAAAAATGCCACCTTTTTCAAAAGAACAGAATCTCTCTATTCAGGATCTGCTTCATTTTCTGATATTATTTCTTCAGCTAAAGTAACCCAGCAGTGGCCTTTAAAAAAAACCCCAAGCAATGAACTGGAAAAAGATTGTGACCCACAGTAGTGCAGAGGGTTATTGCCTCAATCAGTTATCTGTAACCTCAGATGAGCAAATTAAAGAAAAACTATTACATATGTTAATGTATGCACATCAGTGCTCCAGCTGGCTTGCACCAACGCTACACTTATGCATAAAAGTCAGGAAATTATGTGTGGAAAGGCTAATGAGCAGCATTGTCTGCCCAATTACCGGGTTTGCCTATGCAAACAGTAATTCTGCAGATCTGTGCCTGGCAAACGTTTTTTTTTTGAAGTTGCATCAGGAGCTCAAGGTTAACTGTAACACCAAAATAACACCAAACCACCTCAGCTCTGCTTCAACCCATCCTGTCTTTTTTGGAGGCAAGAGAAGATTCCTCTGAGGGTGATTAGAGGGGAACACACACCAGCCCAGCTCTGCCTACCGAAATCCCAACCCCATGTGCTGCCTGAAGGATGTTTGTGGAGACTCCAGTGGAAGTCCTGGCTAACTGGGAATTCTGCTTCTTTGCTTCAGGGATGCAGACTTGTTCCTGCTGGACTCCAGGACGATCTGGGCTGCAGAGGAAGGGTGGCTGGTGTTCGACATCACCGCGACCAGTAACCACTGGGTGGTGAATCCCCAGCACAACCTGGGGCTGCAGCTCTCCGTGGAAGGCACTGATGGTGAGTGTCACAGCCCAGCACCAGCCAGGGAGTCTCTGCTCCAGGCACTGCACTCCCAGCCAGGGGAAGCACCAAGCATTCAGCAATCGTGTGCTGTAAGCACAGCAGGATTTTGGATTCTTGGGCAATCCTCAAGGGTTTAAGTGAAGTAAAAAACCAAAATAAATCAACCCCCAACCTTCCTTTGTATCTGTTGTTACATGATCTGTAATCACAAAGCAAATACAGTCTTTTTTTTTTTTTAAATCATACAAAATAAGTGAACTGAGAGCCCTTTTCCCACTCTCCTTGGCCAGGCTGCCTTGCAGGGCTTCTCCACTAAGGTGTCAGATGTCCTTTGGTGTGTTTGATTTATGGCTGACAAGGCCCAGCTCTGTCCTTAGCAAAAGGATCACAAAACCATTAACACAGCTTGCATTTAGCAGCAGCACTCAGTAGCTTGGGACAGAATAATCCTGGATATCACCTCTGCATTTCACAGCAGCACCCAGACATCCCCTGACAGCAACAGGGAGAAACATTAAATTTCCCACTGCCACCCTCTCCGTGCCTTTTTTGTAAATAATTGATTGAATTCTACAGAGAAACCTACTAACTGCCCTTTACCGAAAATCAAACTGTTGTAAAGCCCAAGATGAAGGACACATGGATGATAATCAAAGTTCTGCACAATGTTATCAGGTATGGTGGTGGCAAGATGCAGCAATAAGCCAAATTCCTCTAAATATTTGTTTCTCTCAGCTTAGGTAGATCTGGAACTCTGTCAGCATTTCATACAAGGCATTTTTATTTTAAGCTAATAACCTTCCTGTGGGAATTTAGTGTTCCTATGGGCTGAGTTTTATGGTTCCTTTTATAGGATCACTTCAAATTATAGGTTGGTGAACTTGAAGAAACCCCTCTAAAGAATGCAGGAGAAGTTAACGCTAAGCGGATTTGGGGTGAAACAATTATATGTAGGATTATTTAATGCAACTTTTACACACAGATATAAAATGAAGTTAGCTCTGCTGAGCTGCTCTTGTCAGAAGCAGCTTTGTCCGTCAAGTCTAGGTCTTTGGAGGGTTGATGCCATGCCCAGGAGTGACCCTGGCCAGGCAGCAGCTCTGCCCTGTGTTATCCTGGTTGTTATCCTGTCCAGGTCTTTGGAGGGTTGATGCCATGCCCAGCAGTGACCCTGGCCAGGCAGCAGCTCTGCCCTGTGTTATCCTGTCCAGGTCTTTGGAGGGTTGATGCCATGCCCAGGAGTGACCCTGGCCAGGCAGCAGCTCTGCCCTGTGTTATCCTGGCCGTTATCCTGGCCGGTTCATGGGAGGGCCAGTGCCATGCCCAGGCAGGACAAAGCATCAACCCCAAGCTGGCGGGGCGCATCGGCAGGCATGGTCCGCTCCAGGTNCAAGGCATTTTTATTTTAAGCTAATAACCTTCCTGTGGGAATTTAGTGTTCCTATGGGCTGAGTTTTATGGTTCCTTTTATAGGATCACTTCAAATTATAGGTTGGTGAACTTGAAGAAACCCCTCTAAAGAATGCAGGAGAAGTTAACGCTAAGCGGATTTGGGGTGAAACAATTATATGTAGGATTATTTAATGCAACTTTTACACACAGATATAAAATGAAGTTAGCTCTGCTGAGCTGCTCTTGTCAGAAGCAGCTTTGGCCGTCCAGTCTAGGTCTTTGGAGGGTTGATGCCATGCCCAGGAGTGACCCTGGCCAGGCAGCAGCTCTGCCCTGTGTTATCCTGGCTGTTATCCTGTCCAGGTCTTTGGAGGGTTGATGCCATGCCCAGGAGTGACCCTGGCCAGGCAGCAGCTCTGCCCTGTGTTGTCCTGGCTGCTGGCAAAGCTGCTGCAGGATAACACCAGTCTGTCGTGCTTGCAGGACAAAGCATCAACCCCAAGCTGGCGGGGCTCATCGGCAGGCACGGCCCGCAGAACAAGCAGCCCTTCACCGTCGCCTTCTTCAAGGCCACCGAGGTCCACCTGCGCAGCATCCGCTCCACGGGCGGGAAGCAGAGGAGCCAGAACAGATCCAAGACTCCAAAGAACCAGGAAGCTTTCCGGGTGTCCAACATTGCAGGTACAGCACAGGCTCCGCGTTTCTGGGCCTGGGGTGACGTGTCCTTGTAGGGCACAAAGAAAGATGAGAGACTCCAAGTATTTCAGAAGGCAAAGAGCATAGAAAAACGTTGTTGTCTGATTCTTGCTACCTTTTCATAAGGTGTTCTGAGACAGATTTAACATGGTTGGTGAATAGGAACGACACCTCTCTGACCCCATTGGTTAAACCAGAGAATCAGCTCAAATGTTTTGAGAACTGGAAAAGCAAAACAGCACCTGGAGAAAGATTGTTTGGAGAAAGGAGAGTTGTTTGCCAGGATTTGTTTTGAGAAGAAGCTTCCTTAAAAATTTCTCCCTTGGTAGAAAGTTAACAGGCTAAAATCTCTCAGACTCAGAAACATCAGGCCCACAGTGATGTGGGAACGATTTCTCCCAAATTATCTGTTCGTTGTCCATTTGGTCCATCACTGGTTTGAAACTGTGGGGTTTCCAAAAATATTCCAAAAATGTCAGGAGGACAAATGTTTCTTTGAAGCAATGTTAAATTGAGGGATTTCTTGATCCAAATTTAAAAAATATCCCAAGAACCTAAGCACAAAAACTCCTTTTCTCCTATATGAAATAAATTCTCATTTTGAAATGGAAGATAATTACATTAGAGCAACAAGCAAGTGATCAGTGGGTCTGAATCCAAATGTTGTTCATTTTCAGGGCTTGTGATTTTAAGTTTAGCCCCTAAAAAGCACAGTAGTCCCAAAATTCTTGCATAGAAGAGAAAAATCCATTCATTCTCAGGATAACCATGGTATTCTGGGGGGAGCTGTGCTTCCTAATTTGGAAGGAAACTCCATCAGGCATTTGAAATAGAAATGTGGCTTAATTATGTGATACCTCAGACTAAAGGGCCCTTGATGGCCGTCCCAGCAGGAGCCACAGCTCAGAGCTGGCTCTGCTGAGGCAGCAGAAAATTCCAGCTGCTTCTGGGAGTGCCTCACTGGGTGGAAGGCGAGGTTGTGAGGAGCAGAAGCAAAACAGAGCTTCCAATCACATTTTTATAGAATCATTAAGGTTGGAAAAGACCTCCAAGATCATCAAGTCCAAGCTTTGACCAATTCCCACCTCTGGTCAACCAGGCCAGAGCACTGAGTGTCCAGTCCCTTGAACACTTCCAGACATGGGGACTCCACTGCCTTCCTGGCAGCTCCTTCCAGTGCCTGACCACCTTTTCAGTGAAGAAGTTCTTCCTGAGCCATTCTTTCTACTTGGGTTGTCAGCTTAGGTTACATGTCCAGGATGGACAAAAGTTTAAAACAGCCCTGATTCTCCTTTTATGTATAGGCAAGGATCAGAGTGATCTGTGCATTGCTATTAGGAGGTCAGAGGAAGTCCAGGGGAAAAAAAAATAAAGATAAAAACCCTACTTTCCCAGGCCTTTTTTTGCTTTGCACGAAAAAGGCAGAGGTGCATTTGATACAGGTTGAACCTGGCCATTATTACGTGACTAAAACAGCTAAAAAAAAGCTGTAAAGTGCACCAGAGGAGCAGCAGTGCCTGGCTCCCTGCTGAGGGCTGTGGGAGCTGGGGCAGCCCAGCCTCATGGCCACCATTGTCCCCTCCTCACAGAGAACAGCAGCAGTGACCAGCGACAGGCCTGCAAGAAACACGAGCTCTACGTCAGCTTCAGGGACCTGGGGTGGCAGGTAAGGGCTGGGACAGGGCTGCCCTGGCACATCATTTGTCAAGTGCAGCAGTGAGACCCAGCCACCAACTGGATTTTTTGTTTTAAATCCTGAGGGGAAAGATGCTGTGTGCTGCCTTTAGCGTGCTTAAGTGCTTCTGCTAAGTTGGGAATACAGATATTTAATGTGAGACTGGCTGGAAGCTCAACACACTGGGCTCCTTTTGGGGAGCTGTGGCCCTGCAGGTCCCCTGGCAGTGCTGAAGGCACACACGGCTCTCCGTTTTCATCTACATTTCATCTACACCTCCATTTTTAGACCTGGTTAAAGACATTTTCCTTTCTGAAAGCTTGTGTCTGCATTGTGTTACTGGGTGAAGTGATGCTTGTGGACAGCCAGGAGGACACTGCTGAATGGACAAACAACTGAGCCCAGAGGTTCAGCTGCTCTGTGGGCACAATGCAAGGTGGGATGTGTCCCTCCAGGAAGAGCAGGCACTCTAGAGGCCTGTAAGAGAGCTTTAGAAAGGCCAGGGCCCAGATTGTTATGTTGCAGGCCCCTGTAACTGTGCGTGGATGTGTGAATGTTTAGATTGATGTGCTGTTGGCTTTTTGTTTGGCTGCATTGCTGTCTCTGCCCACAACCTAATGCCTTCCATTTAACCAAGGACTGGATCATCGCTCCCGAGGGCTACGCTGCCTATTACTGTGAAGGAGAATGTGCTTTCCCCTTGAATTCCTACATGAATGCTACAAATCATGCCATTGTACAGACACTGGTAGGTGCACCCCATCTCCTCACACAGGCTTATCTCAGGCAGGTGCTACTCAGAAGTAAATTTATACATGAAATGGTCTCCAAGCTAACAGGGGAAGGAAGATCTGCCTCAGCTCTCAAGGTGCCTGCAGCAGCTGGCTCCACAGGTCTGGCTGAGCAGCCTGAATCAGTTCCTGGCCAAGAAACGACCCTGTCTTTGCTGCAGGCTCTCTCTGGTTTGAAAGGGCCCTGTGATGGACATTGCAATGGGGGTTTAGTCCCACTGCATGGGGAGGAAGGAGCAAAACATGAGACCCACTGTCAGCATCTCTTGGGAAAACTCTGTAAGGATCCACTCCCTGCTGCCACCAAAAGTGGATTTGGGGTCAGTGAACCCCAAGGTTACACAACTCAGCTACTGTCTGAGTGAGGGTATGGGACAAGCAGAAGGTTGCCCAGGAGACAGGAATATTGGGGAGGAGAGGGGAAAAGTAAATCCTAACATTCCTCTCTTTCCATTCCCCAGGTTCACTTTATAAACCCAGAGACTGTGCCGAAGCCCTGCTGTGCTCCTACACAACTCAATGCCATCTCAGTGCTCTATTTTGATGACAGCTCCAATGTTATCTTAAAAAAATACAGGAACATGGTGGTACGAGCATGTGGCTGCCACTAGGTTTGTAGGAAAGAGAAAGAAGAAAGGAAAAGAAGTTATTTGTAAAGAGTGGGTTTGTGTGGCCGTGTGGGGGTGGGGGAAAGGTTGGTGCTCCAGCCATGGGTTTAAAAAAGTCCCAAACCATTTTAGGACCAGGCCTCTGAAAGTTCAGACAATGGAACAGTTTCTGGATCTAAAGAGGCATTTGAACACATTTTGTTTTAGTTTATTACAGACAATGAGCTTGTAAACTGAAACAAGCCAGAGAAACCGTTTAAAACCAAATCTGCTTACAAAATTGGCTCCTACAGTACATACTTTTGCAAATGAGTCTTTCTGGAGACTGCAAGCTCACCAGTGTTGATTGTGAGTGAAACAGTAATAATCTATCCAAGGTGAGACTGTGCTGTGACTAATAAGTGTGTGTAGTTCCTGTAACACAGTTTGCAATAAAATAAGTGAACAAAATATACCTGGGTGAACAGGTATTTTGTTAAAGAATTATTGCTTCCATCCCTCTGCTTCAATTTCATAAGCAAAACCAAGGATGAATTCCATGCAACTTCCAGTTTTAAACTACAGTAGCAAAAGCTGGATGTGGATTGACACAAAGGACAGATTAGGCTAAGAAAAGAAAAATCAATTGGCAAGCAAAAGAATCGAAGAAAAGTGCTTCAAAGAGTGAGAATTCTGGGGTGTGCTCTTTTTTTGTCAACAAGGAAGGAAATTTCCTCTTGCAGCCAGAAAGTATTTCAGTTTGCTATGAACTTGAAACAGGAAAGTAGCAAAATGCCGAGAAACAGGGATCAAAGCTGACGTTTAGCTGGGGTGTCCTAAGCAGTTTCAGAGCTGTAATCAAGGTCCTGCTGCTGTGTGGAAAATGTCCATTGACTTCCATTGAACAAACCCCAGCACTTTTCCAAGAGCATGGAGAATCAAGTGCAGAAGGTGCTCTGAGTTGGGACGTACACCCAGCACCACACAGATTGGGAACAAGCTAGGAAACCTTCCTTCCTTGGGCCAGTGCTTCTGATAAACCCTCTGCTCTCTTGGCTTCACCTCAAAAAACCCCAAAGCAATCTCCTTCAAGGGCCACCAAGAAGCTGGAACCAGAAGCAAGAAAATGTCCCCTCAAGGCTTTTCTTTTCCCTTCTTTTAAAGTCACAGGTTACACAAACATCACACTTAAGAAATTAAGGCTCAATTAAAGTTGTTGCAAAGAAGAATACACAGTTGCAGTAACCAAGCACAAACCAATTCCCCACTCTGGCACGCATCAAAGCAGGATTGGCATAAATTTCACCAGAGAGATAAAAAGAAAATAATGCCCAATGAAACCCCATGTCCAGCACACCAAGCTCTAAATTTCCAAACTTCAAAAAGCTAAACCTCCAACAGAGGGGTCCAGGACATCATAAATCCCATGGGTCTCTGCTCAGTGAGCACAGGGGGCCGTGAGGCTGCAGTGGGGCCTTGGCTCCATGTCTTGCCTTAGAGGAGAGTTAGAGAAAGAAGATAAATGAAATTCTGGACTTCACTCGCTGCTCTTCTCCCTTTAAGTCACAGATCAAATCCAGACCAGATGCCTCACTTTAAAAAGAATAAGCAAAGGAAGAAAAAACCCCTACTGTCTATGAAATAAATTGGAAACTTGTTTCTGATGGCCTAATTCTCATCTCATTGAAGTCAATGGGTGTTTCCCCAGCAGTTTTCTCAGTAGCAGGATTAGGCTGATGGGAAAGGGGAAATCCATCCACGACATTGGTAGGCTTTGGATGGGGCCTTGGTGAGCAGCTGCCCATTGCCAGATGTGTCTGGCATCCCAGCCAGGCCACTCCAACATCTGCAGGAGCAGCCTGGCAGCAGCAGGCACACTCCACAGGCAGGACTCCAACAAACCTCCCCACGGTTTGGAGACTTTGGGCAAACACAGCCAGCCACATGGCAGGAAAACAGCTGAAGCCAAAAGTCCACCTCTCCTGGAGCCTGCAGACAGCACCACCCACCATCAACAGCCAAAACTTCCCTCAGTGCACCCCTGGGTTAGAGTGAGGAATTGAAACCACACAGACAGGAGGCGTCTTTTGACATTGTATACATATATACACCAGTGCTTCTGTGAACCTCCTAAAGGAAGTGAGGGTGCTGCCTAGAAAGTTACAAGCTAATCATGCCTGAACTTCCACTATTTAGTAGTCAAGGATTAGTTTTCTCTTGCGGGTGTGTCAGTGTTGGTGGTCACTGCATTGGTGTATTGCATTTTTAACTTGGACCACGGTATCTTGCTGTATAGGATTCATATATTCAATATTATGTGGGGATTGTTTCTGTTTTGGTTTTTTGTTGTTGTTTTTAAGCGTAATAACAAGATTTCTGTTGCTAGGCTCAACATCAGCTTCACTGTTTGTACATTTTTGTGTAAATAGTTGTCACAAGCGGAAGAAGAATTATTTATTTCCATCTCTGAATTCCTTTTCAATCACATGCAGGAAAAATGATTCTGGGTTCCTAAACGCATTTGTTTCCTTATTTAAGAAGATATTTATTAACAGTTGGCAAAAATGCATACACATTTCTGGTTCTTTTCATAGAGCAGTTGTCAGAAGCCTTTTTGTACAAACCAGTAAAATAAATCATTGCGACTTTACAAAAGATATCCCGACGACATTGTGTATCTGTGTGGTTATTCTGCTTTTATTCAAAGAACCTTTTTGGCTGGGCAATGTTTCATCTGCAGCCTCTGTTTTCATGCAGCTCAGTCTCTATGTACGGGCAAAACTGTCACATGTCATTATCTGGTGCAGCTCCTTCGGTCCAAATACAACAGGGAGGGAAGAATAGCAAAAATATGGATGTGTTTTGCAGCCTGAGCTGCAAAGATCCGTGATTGAATTATAGTGCAGCTGTCAGCAGCTGTTTCAAAGAAGCAGGGGGTAAATTACTTCTGTTTACTGCTAACATAGTTCAGAGATTTAGTCATCCCAATAAAATTATAGAGGCACAAGAAAGGAAGAAAGAAACTCCAAAGAAGCATCAGCCAAGAAGCTGACATTTTCTAATTTAGATTGTTTTAGCATATTTGAGAGATGCTGCTGGCATGAGGTTTCCTACTGTGGATACCACACTGCATTGCTAGGGAGGCAGTTGAAAAAAATAGTGGTCTAAATCCCTCTATTAACTGAGCATTACATCTTCAGGGCACAACAGCAATTTTGGGGTTCTTGTTTCCTTTGAACTGTGAGCAGAGTTGTGCCAGTTTACGTAGATGTATTTGCTGGGCCAGAGGATTAAATCATCAGCATTTGGGAGTTAATCTGCCATCTTCCATGAGCAATCACAAATTCATAAGGAAATTTGCTTTGTGCATTGCTCTGAGAGCCCAGTAAAGCATCAGTGGAAAGACCTTTACTGATGTAAAATGAGACCTACTCAGCTTCTATAGGCCTGGACTAATTTTAGAAGGAAGATCCTCTGGTATTTCTCATTATGGTCCCAATTCTCTTCATTTAGGTGTAAGGCAGGGGTGATGCCAGCAAGGGGAGAAAGAAAAAAATAATTATTTTTGCTTTGCAGGGCCAGTCCTGCAGCCAGCAGCAGCTTTACCACTGGCTTCAACACGTCCAGCCTCATATCATGAAATATCTGCTGGTTTCCAGCTCTGCCACAAACACACACAACTTGCTGGATGTGCTTTGGAGCAGCTTTCCCAGCCAAAACTCCATCCCCAAGCTGGTTGCAGCCTCCCCTTGGTCTGCAGCACTCCTGTGGCTTTGTCTCCTCATCTACTGTTCTGGAAGAGGGATTCTTGTCATGAATACATACACTGCCATAAACTGGCAGGGCCATAAACCCCTGGTGAACGAGCTTCCAGACAGCTAGATTGATCTGAGTAATGACTTTTAAAAGCACATTTAAAACACTTTATAGAACAGTTATTTTAACTTCCTTTCAGGCCAAACTTTGAGGATGTTATGTTTGCTTAATTGAGCTGTTTCAGATCTGTTCCAGTACTGACAATAAGATCCTTTTGTCCCTATGCAAGAAACTGCCTCTGTTGCTGCCAATGTCCATATAATAAAAAATAACCATTTAAATAAGCCCCAGTGCAGTTTGAAGATTCCAGATTGTTATGGAAGTGTCAGCTGTAAAGCCTAAAACCAGAGAGGGACAGCAGAGCTTGCACAAGCACAGCTCAGGGCATGGCATGGGGCTGCAGGATTCCCTCTGCTGCTGGATTCAGCCCCTCAGCTCTGCCTGCAATGGGAACAGATACTTCTGGATAAAAATCCCCAAAGACTCATCTTTTGAGTTCAGAATTCACATCCTCTCTGTGCTTCCATCCAAATACCCTGCTTGCTGACTTCCACTGCTGCCACAAACACATTATTCTCTGTGTTCAACCTTCCTTCAGAGGGAAATTCTGCCCAATTAAGCTAAAAGGAGCCAGTTTGAAGTTTTTATTTATCAGGTAATGATTGACAAGACCTCGAGGCAAAAACTAGGAGCACTTTATACTACAGTCATTCATTACCCAAGTACAAAAGCAACACAAATGGGTTATTATGGCCACTTCGAGTTACTCTGTTTTAAATAAAAATATCTATTCCTTTTTTCTTCTTAATGCTGTGGCATTTGTATTCCTAAATCAGTAGCTGAGGAAGACCAGAAGTTTAGGATAACAGGTTTAACACATTGATTTTTTTTTTCCTAGCTGGTTTTCCAGGGGTCAGTTTACCAGGCAATAGGAACAGACTTTTTAATTTCAATGTTTGCAAAGTTGTTTCTTGGTATTGGGAGGTTTATCACTTTGGGATAAGTCTGCTATTTTCTCCAACGGAATCCTCATGTAGAATTGATTCCACAAATGACGACAGCACAATCTTAAAACAGCTTAAATTTGGCTTTGTATGTGAAAGAAAACAGGACAAGCCATAGACAGATTCATCAGCTTCACACTTTTTCCCCCGAGTGAAAGGTACTGGAGAATGTTGGGGAAAAAAAGGGGGCTCAGCCTCAGCCCTACAAACCCTTAGAAAGGCAACTTTGCACTTGACCAGTTTTTGCAGGCATGGCCAAGCATTTAACCATTTGCAGGCTAAAGCTCTGCATGGGGCTGCTTGAATTCACCTCACCCTCAAAGAACTGGCTTGCTTGTCTGCAATAAAACCCAATCCCAGGCCAGTCAGCAGGAATTTGGGGAGTGGAGCATTTGTGTCTGGGCCTGGGAAGGAAGGGGTGAGTGGCTGTACCCACTGCAGCCTCCTGCCCTAATTAAAACCACCCTCAGACCCCTTCCCTGGGAGCTGAAGTGACTCCTGAGTGAGCATCTCTGTGCTGCTGATAACTTGGGGCTAATGGGCTTATTTTAAGAAGCTCTTAAGAAGAAAGGAGGGGATGCCAGGAGCTCAGTGGATCTGTTGTGCTTTAGTGTGTCAGCACCTGGGGCTCCAGGCCAGGACGTTGGGGTTGTGCTGAATTTCCAGAGCGGCACTGCAGGTTTGGGATCTCACCGTGGTTGTGGAGTGCAAAAAGGGCCACAGAGGCTTTTTTGAGCTGGCTTTCCACCTTCCTTTCCATTGCATGATCTCTCCACTAAGGTCCAGAGTGGACAACAGCCCCAGCAGTGGCCAGACCCTGGTGGTGACACCAGCAAGGTGATCTTTGGCTTGGCTAATGAAGGAGAACTGTAGCAGGCTGCTGGATTTATTCCCATGCTATTTGTTGCTGCTGTGTCAGATGCTCATATAAAATATGTGGAAGCAGAGACATTGAGTGTCTGGATTCAGTTATGAAGGGTCAGAGCTCAAAGATATCGTTTCTCAGGTCCCAGCAATTCAAGCCGTTTTGTTCACTGTTTAAAACGAGCTGCAGACAAGAGCAGAGCAGTCAGTGACTCTGCATCTCTCTGCCTCAGGCAGAAGCACTACTCAGACTCTTTAAAGAGAGATTTGGACAATTGCTTAGTGAGAATAAATTCCTCATTTGAGCTTCTATCTTAGGCTACCTACTAAGCACACAAGAAAGGCGAGCAAACCAACATATCAGCTGATCCAAAACTGACAAGTTTTGCTTCTGATTTGTCCATACATTTCTCACAGTGATCTACTGCCACTGCTGACCTATTTTTGGCTCCTGAAGGGAGAAACCAACTCTTAAATCCACCAAAGTGAGTGGTTCTTCCTTAACAGGGAACGACCTGGCTGAACTGCAGTTTTAGGAGGGGGTTAATTACTTCAAAGATGGATTTCATGACACCTCAGGGCTAAGTTTTAGAGGAGACAGCAAGGAGAGGTAGGCCAGGCCTTTGTGAGAAGAAAGAATGCAGCTACTGCCTTTGCAATTGTACAGCCAAGTTCTGAAATCCATCTTGCAGGGTTCCTCTGGAAACCCAGCCAGTGGCTTTGGGCAGAGGGAACATGGCAGTCACAGAGACTGGGCCACCATCAACTTGGAGCAACTTTAACCAGGAGATCTTTTTCCCTAACACCGAGGCACACTTTCTTAATTCTAAATCAGAAAAATGCACAAGTGATTCCAAGTTCAGCCCATCAGTTGTTTTGGTTTCACATGACTACTGAGAAATCGACTGTGAAAAGCTGGTACAGTTAAATACACACATACCATGCACAGAATGTGAGCTGTAAATACTGGCAGGGAGTCTGGTTTAAGAAGCTGCAGTTAATGTTGTGTCAGAACAGCCCTTGGAACCCCCATTTCCAGAGAGTTAGAGTGCAGGGGGTGGGGAGGGAATAAATCCGATTTTGCTGGAGCTTTGCCTACGACTTCTCAGCCATAAAGTATTTATTTATGGCTGTTACACAGCATGAAGGATTCAATTTGTCCTTTGTTATGAATTCCAGTGGATCATGTAACTGTTTATTTCCAGATATTTTAAAAAAATGCTGGTATTTTTGGTTTGCAGGAAAAAACAAAGCTCCTCATAGTGGAGATCCTACATTAGTGGGGATGTGCTCAGACCACACTTGATAGAGACAGGGGGTCCCAAAGCCCTGAAATTTCTTCCTTGGCCAGGAGTGGCCACAGCCCCCTCCAAGAGATGCTGGAGGCACTTCCTCATGGGAGTAGGTGGAAAAGCACAACCAATTCAAGGCACAAACCGGATCAGCTCTTCACAGCTTTGAGAGATTTCCTGCTTCTAGTAGCAGCTGAGAACAAGATGCTCAATAAAGAAAAAATCACAGCCAAAAAGAGACGTGTGTCTCCAGCGACTCACTGCATTTTGCAGTGGCAATGTGCAGTCACAATGACAGTCCTATTAATTAACACTTGCTAAGCATTCCCTCTTCAAAGATTTTTTATTGATGTCAGTTAAAAAGGAAGATGCTTATATTTTGCATTCGTTTGTTTCATGTTTCTCATCTGGCTCAAGAACAAGCCTTGAGAAACCTGTTTTTTGGGCAGGAGGTAACAGCCTCAAGTTAAAAAGAGATGGATGCTCCTTCCTGGGAGCTGTGGGAGATTGACAGCAAATTAAGCCCACGGGTCAAATATGTTCTCCAGATGGGAGTGACAGTCTTTGAGGAAGCAGATCTGGTTTTCTGCTGCAGCACCTCTCAGAAAATGAAAAGAAAAACCTCTCTGCTGGCACTGCAGGATACTGGAGTGGCTTTTGCTTCATTTCCAGAGCATGTGTCAGACACACCCTGGTGTCTTCTCAAGTGTCCTCCTTCCCTTTATCAGCAGAGGCAGAAGAGCAGGGATACATCGAGTCTGTGATTCACCTGCCTCCTCTTGAAATGTTCTCAGCAAGTGGGACAGATCACAGGGATTGTCACCATCCAGGTCAGGCCCTGGCATAGCAGAGACTGCATTTACTGCCCCTACAGCTTAAAAACCAAATGATTTGGGGTGATATATTGCCAGTATGAGAATAGTGACCTCAGGGGCTCGTTCTAGGCTCAGGATCCCCCAGTTTTGTCAGCCTCTGGTTGAAAACACACAGGTTAATTGGACATGGCAAACCCTCCCCAGCTCTATTCCCTGCCTCTGAAGGGAGTGTAAATGAACAACACGCCAGAGGTCACACACACATTTCCAGAGAAGTTTACATTTAATCAACATCTGTCCCTCCCACCCGGCACATATGAGGATTTTCTGGGAAAAATAACAGTTAATCAATTCACAGAAATATTGAGCTACAGCTCTTCCCTCCTCAGTCAAATTAAAGACCTTTTCTGTGCAGTGACAGCTGATAAACACTGTGCCCTGTACTTCAGGTCCTCATTGCTGGTGTCTGCCTTAATTGCTGCTTCCCATTTGCTTTGGCCCCTTCTCAAAGGAGGCAGCACATCTAATTGCACATGGAGGGAGATGTCTGCCTCTGATCTGTCTGAGCAGCTTCTCCCTCAAGTAATTTAGAGGTGTCTCTGTTACTCTCAACCAGTAAATGGGAGCAGCTTTGGGATTCAGCCATCTTCCCCAAACTAAAGGATTTTCCCTGTTCAGTAGGATGTTGTCACATCTGGCTGCCAAAACTGCTTATTGTGCTGTGAGTTGTCAGCCAAAATGAAGCTCCACTGCTGCCTGAAGTTCTATTTGTTGAGGCCTCCTCATCTGTGCAAGGAAACTGCCATATCCTCCTCCCCACTCCATTTTCCTCTACCATTTACTCAATTGCATTAACAGCAGCAGCAACATCAGAAAATCTGTGGTGATGGGACTGGAATTCCTCAGTGGAGTTTGTTTTAACACATCTAGAATACCAGATATCTCCTGAGCTATATATAGAGATAGGGCTACATCTCTGAAGAATTAAAAAAATAAAAGGCCTATACTTCTGAAAGCCACAAGGCCACAAAGATAGATTATGTGAATTACTGTCATTACCAAAATTGCTGGTTAAAGAAGAACTTCTAAGCACCCTGCATTGCTCTAGCAGGTCGACTATAGGAACCACTGTAATTACAAAGTATTTTAAATCCTGCCAGTACAAACACAATCTGGAAATGGAAAATACCATGCTAGTCACTGCATCTGGAAATTAATGGTTGGCATGGAAGTGCATGGAACTGGTTACTCATGCTGAGCAGTGGGCATGGTGAAGTCATGTCCACCACCACTCCTGACTACCTTTGACTACAGGCAAAGGTTATTTCCAGTCTCACCCACACTTCTGGCAGCCCCCAGATCCAAGGGCTGCTGCTCTCAGAGAGCTGACATCGCTGATAGGGGACTGAGCTGTCAGCCCATAGCATCCCCAAGTGTCAAGAAAGGTGTGACACACAAAGGCCAAAGGGCTGCACAAGCCACATCACTCTCTTTTGCAAGATTAAATCCACATTTAAGTCAAGTAATGCACAAAGAAGCATTTCAGTGAGTCTATTTGGAATAATAAATGTTAGGAACTTCTTAGTAAAAAACCGCGAGAGATGAGTTTGTAACCAAGCAATTTCCACTAAAGAGGGGGAAAAACCACCAATCAAAAAAAAAACATCTTTAGAGCAACTTCCAGATCCAGCTCACACCTTTTACTGGCAAGAACAGCTGTTCTCCCCAGCCTCTGCACAAGGAAGGAGCTGTGGGTGGACAGCAGAGAAGGACAAGGCAGAAGCTCATCATTTCCATCACACCTGAGCCCTGGTGCACAGCAGACAGGTCCCTTCCCCGACACGCTGTCCCAGCTGCAGGTGGGAGACCTCGCCTGTGGCACAACATCCTGGGACTAATCTCCAGACACCATCAGCCTGGAGAGTGCCTGTCCTTATCTACTGCAGAGCAGCTGTTGTGGGCTTCTGTCTGCCAGATCAAAGGAGAGCTTGTTCCAACGAGCCAGCCTCACTCAGAAAGCTGGAATCAGCCTGCTCTGGGATGGAGCTCACCCAGGCTGGGGTGCAGAGCAGCAGGATCACTCCAGCCAGAGCTGCAGGCTGAGCTCTGCTGTCCTGAGGGCAAGAGCAAACCAGCTTTCAAAGGCAGAGCCTCTCTTCATCCTTTGTTTCTGCACCCCTGGTTCCAAGCAGTGCTTTTGGGCCCCTACACGGACAGAGCAACACCCACTCTTCCCTACAGAACAAGCTACAGCAGCAAAATTCACAATTTCATGATTATTTTGTCTGCAGAGCATGAAGAACTTGCAGGAACCGCCCCCAGCTCTGTACTCACCCCTGTAGTGAGTGGGGCAGAGTGGGTGGCAGCAGAACAAGGCACAACACACAGAGTCAGCAGACAAATTTTGGCAGCTACGAGTGAGGCCACTGCCTACATTGCTTCTGTCACAACCAGCCCCAGGCCTGGTCAGGACCAAAAAAGAAGGCAAAGCCAGAGCAAACAAATCAATGGAATCATAATTAAAAGAGCATTACTCTAAAAACACTATACAGAATCTCCTCTACCAGGATTTACACTCCATTTCAAGCTGCAGCCTGCTCAGTGATCAATCCAAACACCTGCAAACTACTGCATCATTTCATTTAGGACTACAAAAGTTAAGTCTTACCTCTCCAGTATCAGAGGTCACTGTTTTCATTTCCTCCACGCACTCCTCTCAAGAGAAGTAGGCTGTGACATCAAGGTAACACCAGCATCTTGTCCTTTCAGGGAAAAGAGAACTGGCACCTTTCTGAAGTCACCAAAATACCAGAGGCCACAAGACCTTTCTCCTCCTTAGGACAAACTCTGGCCTCCCTAACCAAGCCCAGAGCCAAGCTCCCAGCTCAACTTCTCAGTCACTGGTTGAAAATCCTACAACTCAGTCCTTCCTGGGAACTTCTGGTTTTCACCTCATTTGGGGATAATTTACCCATCAGGTTTTTCAATTAGGAGGCACCTTTGTCTCTCCCCCATGTGATATGGCTTAAGTGTGGAGAAGCCTCTCTCTGCCCTTCTCCCAGGCCCCAACCCCAAAGACCTCACTAATCAGGCAATCACCCATGCTGGTGATCACCTTCACCTCGTGGACTGTGTTCCCACACAGCCTTTCAGAGCCCTCTGCTGACCTCACAGAGCCACCCACGTACCTGGCATCTCTGCAAGGGGCCTTTCCACCCTGCATCACTGTGGGGACCTGGGAGAACCTGCCTCTGTCTTGTCTCCCTGTCCCTGGGGCTCCCACAGCCAGGCTGACCCAGAGATTCAGGATGTCCAAGCATGTTTTGGGCTGCAAAAACACAGACACATGGTCTGGAAATGAAGCAAAAGCCACCCCAGTATCCTGCAGTGCCAGCAGAGATGTTTGTCATTGTTTCACACGTCCAGCTGGGCAGTGGGGAGTTCCTAGTGAAATCTCTGGTTCCCTGGAAAGCCTGGTGTCACAAAGGTAGATTTTTCACATCTCATGGCTCATTTTAGCAAGGATTGCTCCCAAAACAGTCCTCTCCCAAGCTGGTCTGGAAGGTTGGGAGGCCCCACATCTGCAGAGGGGTTGGGAGCCCTGCCCACGTGTGTGGGTGTACAGGCATGGTCTCAGATGCCCAGGGCTGCACACAAGGAGGTTTGGTGGAGGCACAGAAACCTTTCCCCCCTCACATGTGCCTTGCAAAAGGGACTGCTGGCTGTGCTATCTGTCCCCAGCCCCGTGTCAGCCTCCCAAGCACTTCTGCCTCTTCCTCAGAGCCGCAGCTCGGGTGATCAGCATCGCTTTAATGTGGTCTTTGTTCTTTCTGCATCTGGGTCCCACATTTAGGAATCCAGCACTTTGCAATGCAGCAGGGATTGAGTGACAGTGCCCCAGCCACTTAACTGGTTGTTTACCAGTGCCCCCTTTCCCTGCAGAGAGATCTTCCTGCAGTTCAGATGATGGGCAGCACCTCCCACACCTGCACAGGGCTGTGTTTTAACAGGGGTTTGTGGGCCTAAGGATTGCAGCAAACCACACAAAGTCTTAACACAGCCCTTACTACAACTTAAGTGATTTACACATCAGAGAATTTCAGAGCCTACTCTGGCAAAAGTTCCTATGTTGAATATTGGTAATTTCCACTCTCATTTCTGTCCTTTCACAAGACTTAACTCAGTAGGATGAGTTGGAGCTGGAGCTGGGGTCTTGATTTCTGTTTCGCATCATCCACTGCATCACTCTGTGCAGGAGGCCTCACCCATCAGTGCCACAGTTTCCCCATCTGTAAAACTTTATTTTTGCCGAATTTTGGGAGGAATGGCTACGATGGGATGGGCTGTAAAGGACATAAAGCGCTGCATGCAGGGGCAGAGGTTGTGACGAGGAGTCTGGAGTGACCACAGTGAGCAGACAGGAATGAGGGCAAGCACAGAGTGGCCACAGGTCCTGCCCAGCCCAGCTGCCCCAACCCAGAAACCAGACTGCCTGGAACGGGTCACTCCCAAAGCAGTAACTGGGAAATCACACAGCAAGTCAAAAAATCGGGAAGTGTTGGGCCCCCATCCACCTGTCCTCATGCAGGCAGTGCAGGGGCCTCTCTGATACTTCGTTCAATGGAAAATTTATCCTCTCCAGATCTTTGTGATGGGTCACATCCCTCAGCCTGCTGCACAGGCAGATCTGCCAGCTGAGGGTTTTATAGGCCCCGCAGGGGGAGGGACAGAGTGAGCTGATCCCATCGCCATGGAGAAATAATTAAGAGGTTTTGTTGAGCAAGGCTTGGAAAACAAAATAACCTGGAAATGAATAGGGTCTTAATTGAAATGTATTTCAAATTTACAGTTGTATCAATAATTTCCTTTTTCTCCACTCAAAACCACCTCTGGAATAATAATTAAAAAACCACTATGAAAAAAGGTGTTGTATAAATAACGTACAGATGTCAGACACGGGGAAGAGTTATTTTAGGTTTGAACTTGCAGCAGAATTTGAAGGAAAGCTGTGTGAAGAATTGTTACAAATACATTCATTTTTATTAGAACTTTATGTTTGCCATTTTTCAGCCTGTTCCTCATAAAAAAAAAAAAAAGACAAATTTGAACTTCTCTAGCACTGTGGTTTCCATAAGCCAGGTTTAAGTGTAGACACAAGACAATCCCTACAAGGGGAGGGAGCTGCATCTGGGAAAGGCTCACACAGCACCTCTTGCAAACTAGGGTCAGTTTAAAAACAAAATGTGTATTTGTCTGACTTTAGGGATGGAAGAAGATTTTTGGTTCACTCATGAGCTCTTTAAGGCATCCGTTCATCCACAGAAAATAGTGGATGTGCATGGCTCAGAAAGTTGGGAATTGTGGGGATCCCTGCAGGCTGTGGGCACAGCTCTGAAGATGGAGCTGGAGTACCTGGAGTATCTGGCAAAATTAGGAGCAAGGATGGCTAAAGATGTTGTAGGGTGCTGCTGGGGACATCTGGGGATCCGTGGGACTTCTCTGTCCCTCCTTTCCGTGTTTGCACACCATGCACTCAGGACAGACCTAACCCATCCACGTGGATTCTGTGCTCTGCAGTTCACATTTCTCAAAGAAAGTTGAGGCTCCTTTGAAAGCTCATCTTGTTTTCCCTAATTCAATCCGGAAAAGAGTCATATTAATACCAACAGATACCGCCCACACACAAATCAGAAAAATTAAAGGGCATTGCAAAAGTGCCTGTTTCCAGTGGTCAGATTAGCTGCAGACGGAAGCAATTGGAGCTGCATTAAAACTAACAGGCTGTAATTGTCCAGAGGCATTGTCTCGCAGTGCAACACTTCTCTTTGGCTCTTCACAGAGATTTCTTGGAATTTTTTCAATCGCTTTTCTGCTTGAAGTATATGCTGCATTTCAGATCTTTCCTTTCCATGTCACAAGAGAATGAGCTAAAAGTTCATCAACAGC
Organism: Nicator chloris; assembly: GCA_013400495.1. Lineage (NCBI taxonomy): Eukaryota > Metazoa > Chordata > Aves > Passeriformes > Pycnonotidae > Nicator > Nicator chloris. The sequence continues at coordinate 170,899 of WAAE01024068.1, forward strand.
CTATGGCAACATCTCAGTGGAGAAAGCTGAAGTCATTTCTTAATGCCATTTCTTATTAGCTATCATCATTGTGTAAATGCTGCAAGTACAAGAGCGCAGGAGGTCTGCTGTTAATCATTATGAACCTTGGTTTCTCCCTGCCTAGCAGTTAAACCTTCAGAATCATTTCATTTCTTTAAAATATACAGAAAACTGGCTTCTCCCAGACCCTTGGGTGTTCTAGTGAGTAATAGCGTGGACTTAGTTCCCAACCAGCTTTCTGTAGTTAGTTAGTTAGATAGATCTTCTATTTAAAGATAAGTTCCACCCCACCCCTCTGCAATCTGGTTATGATTACTGGTTACTGCCACCCGCAGACTGATAAACTTATAACAGCTGCATTGCAGGAAATCACCTCCAATTCAACCCTGATGTTGTAGGGATGTCTTTAGTTAGCTTAAATAGGCTTTTAACATTCATTTTTTTGTGTGCAAAACACCTATCATTAATTTTGACTCGAGAGATCAAACAGTTAACAACGTGTTGATCCTAGCTTACTTTCAAGTGATGTATTGTATCATTTCTGAGAGTTATGAGGGGTTGATATTTTCTTTTACTAATGCATCAAAGTCGATAAGTGAGCGGGGCAAACCCGCGTCCTGGGAAAGGAAGCTATTAACAGCTCTGCTCGGAAGGTTCTGAGGGCCACATTGCGTCATAGCCCTCGAGTTTATTGAATGTTAACTCTTTTTTTTTTTTTCTTCCCCTAACCAAAGGAAATGCTTTTCTATAATCCTCTGCTTTGAGCCGCATCCTCAGTGGGGTAATGAAAAATGACCCACGCCATCCGATAGCGCGGTACTTTGCACACAATAGATCTTCACAAGGCCAGGCACAATGCGGCTCCAGCCCCGGCCCCTTCTCCTTGTTGAAACGCACAATGAATTTATTTATGGCCGGCCCAAAAGGCGCTGGGACAGAACGGGCGCGGCGGGGGAATCGCCCCAGTTTAGCTTGGCGTGGTAAGAAAGCAGCCGCGGAGAAAACGGCCAAGGCGCAGCCTTGGGAGAGCAGGACGTTTTCCTAAGGAGGTTCTGGAAACGGCGGCTCCGCGCGCACACGGAGGGCAAGGCAAATTGGTTCCACCAACAAGGCATCTGCTGCCTTGAAAACTTTTTTTTTTCTTTTTTTTTTTGTTGGCAGAATTTGTATGGGAGCTGGGCATGTTGAGTGATTTATGGGGCCATTAAACATACACTAAATCAATCTCTATTAGGGGAAAGAAAAAAGCGCCATGTACTTAAAAAAGGCCCTCGAGCGAGGTTGCTGAACCCAAGGTCTGATGTTGTGAGGCAGAGTGGTCACTGGCAATTTGGAGATGTAACATGAACTCAGTCAGTCAATTGGGGTATGATAGTTTTTAATGTTCCATGAATCCAGCAAAATGTGTATCCAATTAACTACTACTAAAGGACCTTATTTATAAAAAATAATACTTTTGCGGTCAGGTTGCACTTTTTCCACTCATTTCTGTACACAGTTCAGGTTGCACACTTTGTGTGTTTGATTAACACAGACAAACATCCGTTTTGGGCTGGCTGCTCCTGGCAGGGCTGGCCAGAGGAGAGGCTTTGTCCCCATTATCACAGATTTAGGCTGGGAACAGAGGCAGGAGAAGGATCTTCTGCTGGCACTAAGCAGCAAGAATTAAAGCAAGAGGTTGTCCTTTGCTGAGGGATCTCTCCAACAGGAAGATCCAAGTGCTGGAAACACTGAGTTGGCAAAACCCTCAGCTGTTTACTCAGTGCTGTTTTGAAGCTGAAGAAATTCGTAGGTGGTACAAACGTGGCCTTCAGTGCACAGGAAAAACATCTTCCTCAGAAAACATATCTGAGTTATTTAAAGGATATGTGCAAAACCTATCATCTCAAAACAGCCCCTTCTCCAACGTAATTTCATTTTAAGACCATGCAGACATTCACAAATTCGGGCAAAACAGGGTTTTATGAACTCCCCTCTGAATTGCCTATGCAAACAAGCATAATGCTCAGATGGAAACAGGCCAAAAGTGTTCTGTGAATAGAGCATTAAGATATTTTCTTCTTGACATGGTAAGGGATGGAAAATCTGCAGCAAAGCCCTACAGTTTGTCAGAGAAAATTCCCCTGTGTATGTGTGTGTACACACACACGTAAGTGCAGGAGAGTGACATGCAAAGTTTCTGACATGCTACAAGATGGGATGGGGGAACTCAGGAATGCTCTGTGAATCCAAGAGCATTTCTCACCCAAGCTCAGCATTTTATGCCCAGCTTTTCTCCTGTATTGTTTTCAATTAAGGTTTGGTTTTTTTTTCCTGATTTAAAAATGAAAATATTTTAAGTGTGAAATGTTTGAGTTTCAGAAATGAATAAACAAGTTTGTTTAAAAATAATTTTAAAAAAAGAGGCAATCCAAAGTGCTCAGGAAAAACAGAATGAAAAGGCAAAGGAGTGAGATTGTAACAGAAGCTGACATGGACACAAGAGAGGACATGGAAGTGATGAGGCTTTGACTTGAACTAGAGCCCTGTTCCTCCACAAGAAACCCTTGAGCTCCACCACAGCCCAGCACCTCCTGCAGCTCAGGGATCATCTGGGAGAGGTGTCTGGAACAGAGAATCAATTTTTTTTCTGTGGAAAAGAGGCAATGGGATTTAAGTTTTGGATCCCAGTCTCATGGCTCTGGGGTTCAAGGGCAGTGGCAGCTGAAGACGATTAAAATAACAAATCTAAACCAGGTAATAACTTTGGTGATACTCTCCTGCTTGCACAGCCGCTGAAATACCCAAACCTGCCTTGCACATCCTCCTTGGCTTTTCTCCTCTTTTTCATTTGCATTAAAAAGAAACAAAACAAAGCTTCTCCCCCCAGCCCAAAACAAACCCCTTTTCTTCCTTTCTTTCACGGCAAAAGAAAAAACCAAAATAAACAAAGAAACAACCGCCTTCCCTCCTCCCTCCTCAAACCCTCGGGGAGAGTGTGGAGGTAGAATGCCCTTTCTAATTTCATTGACAGTGCTGTTGATATATAGGGTAATTTTATCTTAACAACCTGTAACAAAGGATAAGACAGTAGTCGTCCTGCATTCCAGACAGTAGGAGATGTTTACTCATTCTCCCAGCAGACTCTCTCATCATTCATCTAGACTTTATTAGGATGCCAGGAAATGGGAACCCTATAATTTAAGAAGTGTATCACACAGAGAAATTTCTTCTGTTTGGTAAATAAAAGGTAGCTGCGGATCTGAGGTTAATTTGCTTTTTAAAAAACTCTTCTCACTAGTTTTCTGGTTTCTTCCCAAAACTTTACTTTGAGCTAAGCCTTCACAGAGTGTGGTATTGAGGAAAAACATCACTGGGCACCTCAAGAAGGACACTGGGATGTGTCCTAACCCCAGGGCTCTGCAATCCTGTGCTGTTTTCTGAGGCCGTGCTGGCAGCAGTGGCTCAGCCTTCAGAGCATGAGATGTGTCTGTGGCAGGGAGGGTTTTGTCTTTATCTCTGGAGGCATCACATTGTCCAGGCTGGAAACACTCTGAGCAATCTCCTTCCGTGGGGCCAAGAGGAGGGGAAGGGAGTGAGAAGAAAGCACACATTCTGCAGCAAACATTCTTACGGGTTTTTGCTTCTTGAGTGACTTTCACGCGAGTGTTTATTCCTGTTTATGTAGCTCGACATGAATGCCTGGCTTTGATTTGAGGACAAACTGCCCCATAAACTCATGAATGTCTGAATTTAACCTTCACCTTTCCCCCCTAACCTTCACTCTTGCTTTCCCCTTCATAATTGGTGACATTCTCACAGCCAAATTTAATAAAATACGTGTTACTGAGAGTGAACTGGGCTGTGAGCAGAGATGGAGACTGGGAGGGATGATGTGTGATGCTGGTCAGTGCAGGAGAGAAAACTCCTGCTAAAACCAAGTGCTAGGACAGAATTCCTGCTGTTTGAGACCAAGATTCCCAGCAGCCAGGAAACCATTAGCAAACGAATAAGTCCAGTCCTCCTCTACCCATCAACCACAGCTTGGCTTCTCCCTCTGACAAGTCAAAGAAACGCCCAAATTCATCAGTTCCAAGATCTCTAAGTGCCATTGCCTATGGATCAGGACTCCATCCATCCATGCTGACTGCAGGGCTGCTGTGGGAGCTGATCAGCATCTCCTGAGAAGGAAGCACTCACCCATTCTGGACATCCATCAAAGAAACCTTTCTCCCCTAAGCTGTGCTTCAGCCTCCCTGCCCTGCAGTTCCAGCCAGGAGCAGGGCTTGCTCTGACACGCCCTGACAGCAGCCACTGCAGTTGTGTGGGCTGCACAGGCTTCATCTCTGCTTAGATTTGGCCCTGTGGTTTTGAGGCTTCTCACCCCGTGACAGATTCCCAAAGAGTGTGGTCGTTGTCATCTTCCAAGTAGCCATTAAAGCCAGAGTTGAAGGCAAGGTTATGTTGTACCACAAAGCTTTGAAGAGCTTCTTTGCGTGCTCTGCAAAGCAAACCCAAAAGGCCACTGATGTTCCTTCCTGGGTCAAATCCATCTCTGCTGTGAACTCCACCTAATCCTGGGGAGTGACTGGAGGGGTGAATGTGGTCAGCCCTGGGATCATTAAAGGCCTCTCACATCTGGACATATCTGGTCATACCTGTTCAACTGCACGGCACAGAAAAGAGATTTTTGTCCTCTCATTTTGTACATGAAGTCCACTTGGAAATGGACCTCAGCAGCTGCAGCTTGCTGGAGGCAGTAATGGGTGGATGGAATTTATCCTGTGTATTTTTTTCTCTGAAAGGAAATTTAGTTTTTAAATGCAGGCATTGTGGGGTAAGAAGAGAAGGAGGAGGGAATTGAGAGGGGATAAGAGGCGTGCCTTTAATGACAGGAAAAGAAAAGTCTGTGAGCTCAAACTAATGCAACTTCCAAACTCAAATAGATGTCACCATGGTGACAAAGCCTCAGACTTCATAAATTTTTTCCTCTTCCCGTTTGTGGTGAGCTCTGGTACCCTGTTAAATACATCCAAAGCCTTTTAAAGACTCATTGGAAGCATCTGATCCAGTAGAAGATTTCCTCGTAATAACACTCATTAGATTTGGGGAGAAACCACATCTCAAGCTGCCTTCCTGTCTCTGAGCACTAAAGACATGAACCTTGGAGTTGAAATTCATCGCCTCTATGAGAGTCACTTGCATAAATATGATTTCCAGCACAAAAATTCCAGGGGGAAGGCCTGTGGTAGGGTAATAGTCCCCCAAATCCCCTTCACCTCCAGATCTGTTAATCAAAACCCAGGGACTCATACATGTGTCTGTAAATAATGTTTGATTTCATACCAATCCAGTGATGAACTGGAACTTGAATCAGGCTGGTTTGCATAGCCCCAGCCCATTTAACCTTTTCAGGCAGATTTAACTCATCACACACGTCCTTACACCTCAGTCAAAGCACATCTGAGAGCTCCAGAGCCATCACCAGCTCAGGACTGTTTGGAGACCAGTGTGAAACCTCTTGGCAGTCACCACAGACAGCGGCAAATAAAAGCAGCATCTGACCTGAAAGATCTCTTTAAATGCATCTGATGCCACCCAAACCTGAGACTCACAGCAGGTTCTTCTGTGAAATTCAACCAGTTTTGGTCCCTACTATTGACCAGATATGCTTCACTCAACATTTGCCAGCTACAAAAATATCATGGGCCTGAATATTTCAGGATTTACAGCTGCAGAAACTCTGCAGTGTCACCTTTCTCCCCTTTTATGGCTCAGCCATAATCTGAAATTCAGCTGAATACAAAGAGCTGCCTGTAGACAGCTAATCCTAAAGATGGAGCTTTGTGTAAAACTTGGAGGGGAAAAAAGAAGGAAAAAGAAAGAAATCACTGAGAGGAATTGGCAGGAAAACCAAATATTTTTGGCTAATTTTTGCTAGGATTCTTCTACCCTGGTTTGGGGTTGAACTCAGAGGCTCCTCTTTTGCCCATTCTAACACCAAAGTAGATAATCCAGCAAACAGCAGATACTGCAAACACCAGTGTGGTGGGAGGGGATGGCTGAGCTCGGGGAGGAGCAGCAGCCTTTGCTGTCACATGGGGAAGGATTATCTTCGGGATCAGCAGTGAAATCCCGGGCTGATAATGCTGAGGTAATGCTGATAATTACACGGCAAAGCCAGCCTGTAACCCAAGTCCTAATTGCATTTAAAGAGCTCTTCTTGTCTGCAGGGACGTGCTGGGTTTGGATATTCCTTGGGGAGCTGAGTGGTCCCAGACCTCCCCAGGCATTGGGGACCTGCTCCTGTCTCACAGCTGGAGCAATATCTGCCCAAGCTGCTCAAGTTTTTGTAGAATTTCCAGCTCTGCTGACCTTCATTTATACAGGCTGTGATCCAGTTCTTTGTCAGGGTAGCCTGAGGTACATCAGCTCCTTCCACCTTTCGACCCTGGTCTCTCCACCAGGGTCAGCAGAGTTACTCCAAGCACCTTGAAATCACCTGACATTTTCCCTGCTGTGCCTTTCCTAAACACAGAAGCGCTGCCCTCGGGCACCAAGAGATTCCCACAGGTATTGGGAGGCAGAGGAACGAATTTAAGCTTAAAAAGTAATTCTGTAACCACCACTGAATTTCACATAGGAAGAAAAGCCCTGCTCTCCCTCAACAGAGACCATCCTGCTCATGGGAAGTCAACGACCTCCGTTCCAGTCTGGGAAACCACCAAACAAGGGATATCTCCATAAAAGGTACACTGCATATTCCTCCTGCCTGCATGGAATTGCCTCCCGACACTGCTGCTCACCTAATCAGGAATTAAAATGTGAAGGATCCTGAAAACAAGCGAAAACAGTTGAAAGCTAGATAAATACATAAACAATAAACAGCATTTCTCTCTCCTATTATATTACTACAGTGTGTGTACATAAACAAAAATGGGCTTTATAGGGTTTTTTTCGCTTCATGTGTTCATCAGTTAGCAATAGGCTTAATCTTTGGTATTATTTTGGGAATTAGTGTTATTAGGGGAATTAGGGGTGTCACCCATCTTAAGGGTGCTGAGAAGAAAGCAGAAGTGTCCTGATGCTGTCTGGCTTTACCTCACAGTGTCTGTATGAGCTCTGGAGAGGAAGCACAGAGACACTTGGCAGCAGAGCAGGAATCCCCCCTGTGCCCAGCACGCAGCACTCTCAGCCTCCTGCATCCCAGGGACACATCCCAGGATGTGCTTTAGGATGCCTCCAGCCTCCTTTTGATGCTTACAGCTCAATTTTGCAATCACTACCCAGGGCAGCTTGTGAAACCAAAGAGGGATGATCCAGCTTTTATTGGGAGACTTTTTACCCTCTGCCAGCTGCAGGATGCTGTTTTACAGTCTGTGCCTCTTTGATATCTGACACAAGCTGCTGTGTGGCTGCTTACCTGCTAAAACTGTTTTGATTTGTCCTGGTTCTTTCTTGTCTGCATATGGTTTGCATCTAGGTGTACTTTGCTAATCTCTCATGGCATTTTTTAAGTAGCCCAACTGTTTTTGCCTGCGCTATTTTTGGCATGCAGAGTCTAATTGGTACCTTGCAATGAAAAGAATCTAAGTTACCAGTGAAAAATATATTCCCTGCTTTAGTTATGATCAATTCTTTAACACAGAATTTAAAATATTAACACACAACGCAGAGGTCTCTACAGTCATTGTAAAAGCACTTCTGAGAGAGTAAATGAGGGTTTTGTTACAATATTTATCTAAATATAGCAAAGTAATACACAAATCTGAGATTAAAACCTTCAAGGCGGAATCTGCAAATTTTATAATATCGTATAATTGGATAATCTTAAATTAATAACAAAACCAGCACATTTCAATATCCTTCCACAAAAAGCAATTGTATCCCCATGCTGAAGACAAGGACCTAAGACACAGTACCAGATTCCCAGGAAATAAAGGCCTTACCCAGGAGGCAGCTGAGCTGTGCTCATTTGTATCCCCCGAGGATGTGCATTGATTAAAACACTTGGTCAATGTTAGAGGACAGGGAGGAAACAGGAAAAGATGTTCAGTACTGCTTTTGTGGTTTATCCATCACACGATGTTTCCTCAGTTTGCGTGGAGACAGGCAGTGAGTACCGTTGAGCTGAGAAGAGAAAAAGCATTGATTTTTAAGTGTGGCTTCAGTTTCTCAGAAGGGATCAGCCTTGCCTCCATACAGGTGCCAGGACACACGGCCTCACTCACCCCACACACATCCCTGCCCAGGTGGGACCTGTGGCACCAGCTGGGGTCTGCTGCAAAGCCCTGGCACTGCACGTGAGGGAAGGGCTCGTGGATGTTCAGTATGGCCAAGAACAGGCTGTGGAATGTCCTCAGGAAAGGGCTCGTGGATGTTCACTATGGCCAAGAACAGGCTGTGGAATGCCCTCGTGGCCCAGCACAGCCCTGTGCCAGGGGGGCAGGCTGGGGACAGCTTACACCAGCGCCACTGCAAGAGCTCTGCTAAGCCCCGGCCTCAGGAAATCCTGATTTCCAGGAATAAAAGTCTCTTTCATCTTATGGGCCAGTCCTTCCCCATGGTTTAAACCGAGAGGACCACATAATCCTGTTTTTCTGTGGGGATGTTTGTAACACAGGGACAACGTGTAATCCTGTTGCAATGCGTCCAAAACTCTTGGAGGAGAATCAAGGGATGCTGTTATTTGTTATTCCCAATGGAGTGGCTGGTGAGCAGCATCCCAGAGGGCTGAGGGAGAACCTCACATAGCTCCCACTCCTGTTCCTCCTTACATCACCTTTAATTTCAGAGATCAAGCAGGAGTAAGAGTTCAGACCCCTTGTTGTTGTGATCTAAAATTTTTCCCCATAGTACAAGTCCTTATCTCTGTTGAACTTTTCCAGACCAAAATTGCTTATTCTGATTGCCAGAGCTTGACCTAAATTAGAGACAGAGAAAACCTGGGGCATCAGAATTCCACTCTCCACTGAGGAATCATTGTGGGTGAAAGGAGGAAGCAGCTGTCATTTCTGCCACTCACATGGACCATCTCACTGGGTAATACCAGAAGTTGTTCTGCTGAGGCAAAATCATTTCACCCATTAGGCTAAGTATGTTTTTATTGGTTGTCCTAACGAATTGAATTGAGCCAAACTGTTCTTACCTCCTGGAGATGTGGCTGGAGTGGAATCATTTCACATTGCTCACAGAGACAGCCTGCGGGAACTGAAGATATATAATTTTCATCGTATTTATATAGCTTTTAAATTATATATATATTAATTAATACTTGAAGCCTTGGCCAGAAGGATTTGTCACCATGGACAGGAGTAAAGTCCCCTGGAATGGAGGAGAATTTTATATTAGGTAAAAGCAATAACTTAAAAACAAGAGAAAGAAACCATTAAATGTGCTCTAGAAAGAACGGTACCGGCAGCCCCGGAGATGTCCCGGAGGGGTCCCCACGCTATCGGGATGTCCCACGAGGTACCGGCTTGTCCAACAGGCGGGGTTCGGAGTGTCCCGGCGGTGCCGGGATGTCCCGGGGAGGATCGCGGGCGCTGTCGGGATGTCCCGGGCTGTCCCGGGGCTCCGGGCCGGTCCCGGCGGCGATGGAAATCCCCGTCCGCTCTCTGGCGGCAGAGCAGCGGAACGGCAGCGCCGCAGCATCCCCGGCACGGAAAAGCCCGTGCTCAGAGCCCGTGACACGGACAGCGGGAAACGGCTCCGAAAGGGACCGGGACCGAGGTGGGGCTGCTCGGCTCCTCTTTCCTGCTCTGCGGGAGCAGCTGGAAAGCCGAGAGCTTCTGGGGAGAACAAGCAAGGTGGCAGGAGCAGGGGTTAAGAGGAGGGGTGAGAAATGGAGAGTGCAGGGCTCAGAAACACCAAATCAAGGTGCCTCTCCTGTCCTGCGGCACCGCCTGGCCCCGGACTCCTCCATCCCCTCCCTCAGCCCACACACGCTGCTCTGGGAAAGCCTGTGAAAAAACAAAGATTTGCATTCCTGTAACAGGTGCTCACCGAGCTCCTCAGCGGCATCAGGCCGGGTCTGTCTGCACCAGCTGGTCTCTGTAAGTCACCCTACAACATAAAGTCACCCCAAACCACGCTCTGTCTGGTGAGGACAGAGGCCACTCGAGGAGAGGAGGGTTGGGGGGTACAGATCCCAGTGCTCTGTGGCTCAGTGTGAACCAGCTGTGCAGGACCAGCCCTGCTCCTGGAAGGCAAAACCCCATGAACACACCAGGTGCAGACACTGAGGGCCTTTACACACCCTCTGCACCGGGCCTGAGCCTGGGGTCGCTGCTTTCTGCCTTGGTGCACAAGGCAAAGCAATACCCAGACTGCCAGGGAGGGAACCTGTGCCAGCACTGCCACACCAGCAGTTTTTAGCCAAGTGTGTTTGGTACTTTCATTATCACAACATTTTCCAGCTACTCGGCTTTGTCAGCCCGAGCTAACTTCTGTGACATTTCTATACTGCACACAACACTGGAGTGGGGACTGTGACTGTGCTCCTTAACTGGACAGGAGATGAACGTGCCAGTTGTATCCCATGGAAATGCTCCTGCACTGACAGAGGATAGCCAGAAACAATTCCAGAACCCAAACGTACCTAGCCTCACCATAAAGGGTCCTACTTTAACTTAAAATTACATATTTATTCACATTTTATGTGGGTGCTGGATTTCTTTAACCTTGCCATCCAACGCAGTACCTGACATCACTCAGGACACCAGTCTGTCCATAGGTCCTCTCCTTTAGGCTGCTTGTCATTCCAGATACATTATGTTTCCATTTACACATCCATCTATCTATCTATCTATCTATCTATCTATCTATCTATCTATCTATCATCTGTCTATCTGTCTATCTATCTATCTATCTATCTATCTATCTATCTATCTATCTATCTATATCTCAGTATCTCTATATATGATTTTTCTGTTGAGAATATGCTGTCAGCCCTCTTCCCTCCTCCCAGCAAGAGGATCCCTGAGTCACTCCTGAGCTGTGTCCTCACCCTCCTTCCAGTGGGAACCCACAAACCCTTCCCGTCACTGAAATGCAGTTCCTGGGTAAATATTTTCCCGTGTGTATCGTGCAGGATGCTCCAGATGCTGACCTCACCTTCTGATGGTGTCATTGCCGGGAGGGAGCGAGGGGCAGAAGCGGCTGTGGGAGGCACGGCTGTGCTGCGGGCACTCGGAAAGGATTGTCCTCACCCGCTGTCCCCTCCTCGGAGCCATCTGTGCTCTCTGGATGTAAAAAAGTCCCAAACACCTGCGTTTTTCCCGAGGTTTGCCGTGAGCGGGCAGGGAGTGCCGCGGGATGCCGGGAGGCGGCGCTGGCGCCGCGCCGGGAGCCGGGAATGGGGCAGGGAACGGGGCTGGGAACGGGACTGGGAATGGGAATGGGGCTGGGAACGGGACTGGGAACGGGGCTGGGAACGGGACTGGGAATGGGAATGGGGCTGGGAACGGGGATGGGAATGGGGCCGGGAATGGGACTGGGAATGGGAATGGGGCTGGGAATGGGGCTGGGAACGGGGCTGGGAATGGGAATGCGGCTGGGAATGGAGCTGGGAACGGGGCTGGGAACGGGACTGGGAACGGGGCTGGGAACGGGACTGGGAACGGGGCTGGGAACGGGACTGGGAACGGGGCTGGGAACGGGACTGGGAACGGGGCTGGGAACGGGACTGGGAACGGGGCTGGGAACGGGACTGGGAACGGGGCTGGGAACGGGACTGGGAACGGGGCTGGGAACGGGACTGGGAACGGGGCTGGGAACGGGGCCGGGAACGGGGCTGGGAGCGGGGCTGGGAATGCGGCTCCAGGTCCCCGTGTGCCGCTGCCCGGCCACCCGTGACCGCTGCAAACCGCAGCGCACGGGACACACAGACACGGACAGCCCAGCCCGGGTGCCAGCCAGCCCCCCTGAAGCCCTGTACAGTTAATCGGTGTTATTTTGGGAGATCGGCTGGGCTCCTGGAGCCCGCCGTGCCGGGCAGTGCCCGGTGACACGGACCTGGCAGTGCCACCCGGGCTCTCGAGCACTGCCAGCAGCTCACAGCTGCCGGCAGGGATTCCCTTCCAGTGAGAAATCCCGCGGATGATCCGATTTCACACTTTGCTCGAAGGTTTACGTTTCAGAATGAAATTAAAACTTAGTTTCAAAGACAAGCATCCCAAACTTTTCTTGGAGCACCAAAGAGTATCCTCACAGTGACCTCTAAGCCATCTCAGCATCACTGTGAAAGGATTCATTGCTGGGTTTTCTCTTTGAGATTTTTAACAAGAGTGACTGATTAGCACCTTCTGTGGGAGGAACACGGCCTTGCTCACACAGAAATCATTCCTTGGGGTTGGCAATTTTACCAGATAAATATTTCAGAGGACTCTTCAAGCTTCTTCTGAGTTAATAATACAATAGCAACAAGGCTTGGTTATGTCTCCCAAACACATCCTTTGGAAGAGTAACTCTATGCTGCTGATTTAGCATTCCCAAATTATTAACATTTCTATTTTAGCATCACAGAAGCTTAATTGCTGAGCAGGTATAAAAACAAGGAGTTCCAGTTACAAAATTCTCTCATACTCACAGGATTCTTCATTCTTGAAGTTGTATTTTATTGCCCTCTTTTTGCAAATGGCAAAAATACAACGGCTCCCATTATGAAGTTATGCACTGGAGTTTGCTACACAGAATATTTTGTGATAGTCTTTGGATAGATCTCTTTGAGATCTAGCAGATCTCTGATCTACTGCAGGACAACTTGCCCTCACCTGTGGACCATCCTGGTCTCTCCATCCCCCACGAACACCTCCATTCCTGGCAAAATAGCACCACAAAGCTCTCAAAGATGCTCAGTTTCCCCTCCAAATCTTGCACATACTTAGCGGAGCTTTCCCTCCTCATTTCCAAAACTCTGCATACCCTTGTGCCAGCCTTCCCCTCTCCCTCATATCCCAGTCTCATCCCTGCCTGCTGCTGCTGCCTCTGCTGCTTGTGCTGTATTTCTCCCTGTTTTTACACTATTCCAGTTGCCTGGAATAACCCTCTTATCAAAATGCAACAAGCTGTCTCCAGCTCCTTTACAAACCATATGAACATCCACCTGTTCCCCTGACAGTAACCATATGCCTCTGGATTTGTTCTGGAGCGTAGGAGGCTGCTTTGTGTGATTTGGGTAAGATCCAGCTCCCACTGAAATTAAGGGAAAAAATCCTATTGATTCCATGGCTCTTGTACCAAACCCCGAGATTGGAAATTTCATGGGATGCTTTCCCCGTGTTTTAATTCCTGCAGCACACTGGGCACATTTAGGATTCTGAATGCCAGCAATGATTATCATTTAATTGCAGTGGTACAACACCAGGCAAAGAGGTAAGGCTGGGTTTGCCATCTCAGAAGGGCAGCACAAAACCACTTTACAGTGATTTATATAAAATCCCTTCACGTGGCAGAGTTTAAAACACAGCACACAAGGAGTCAGAGGCACCTAAAGATCCAGACTCATCTGGGGGCAAATCCTCCCAGGTGCAGCTCTCCTCAGTGGTCTAAGAACACAAACTCTCTCTGTATCAAAAGAACTCTGTCAACACTATTTGTGCAGAGCCATAAACATAATAAATCTTGCCAACTCCTCTGTGAACTGGCTATTTATTGCACTCGTCTCCGAGCCTTTCTGATACCGGAGCTGGAGGCTGCAAACATAAATACTGAAATGATGTGTTGCATATGCCGTGGCCTAATTTACTGTGTTTGATTTCAGGCTTAGTTTTGGAAGCCCCTCAGTGTGTAGCCTGCAGTGGTCCCTGCCCAGGCTGAGAGATAACAGAGATAACAGAGCCCAACAAACCCCATCAGCCTCCCTGACAGCCGCAGGAGCCAAAGTGATGGCGTGAGCGTGGCAGCACAGCCAGACTGAGAACTTCCACAGCCACAACTGGACCTGCATGAAGGGCAAAGACAGAAAATCCAACCCAGCACCACGTGCTGGGAGCAGAGAAGGTGGGCAAAGCATTTCTCACCCTCACCATCTGTTACTGGTAGTGGTGGGAGACCTCCAGTGTGGGAGTCTGTCTGCATTGCAGGTGTGGTCAGGACTTTTCTTCAACCCCAACACCAAACCTGGCAGCTGATTTGATGTGCTAAGAACGAGGTCCAGGCAACCCCCCTTTTTTTTTCACTAAAAACAACATTTCTGCAATATCAAACAAAAGAAGCCTTGCCATGATGAGTGTCCCCCCCTCCAGGGACTGCTCCTGGAGGTCAGTGATTACAGCAGGCACAAGGCAGGGGCAGATCCAGCCTCAGAGTGCTGGGGGGATGTTGAAATCCACCTTTTATCATCTCCCCCTGATTCAGTGGCCATTTAAGGAAGTGATTTAGTGGAACAGTTCCAACAGAAGCTGTTGGGACTCCTTGAAAAGACAGAAATAATCTGATGATAGAGGTGGTTTCTGAGGTCCAACATCCCGTTTGCTCTTTGTTTCCAGAAGAGAAGAGCACAGATGGAGCTGAATGCAGCTTTCCAGCATGTCTCTTACCCTGAATTTTGGAGCAGACAAGAACACATTGGCACCTCCAGGTGTGGGTCAGCGATTCCTGATGCTGGGCTTACATTTTGGCCATTTCTTTTCTTATAGAAGATTCTGCATGTAAAATCTTATCTCATTGAGCTAACAAATTTCAGCAAGAACAGAAATACCAAAATCTTGCTTTTAGTGAGAAAATAAATCTATTTGCCCTGATTTTATCTGAAAAGCCCTTCTTTTCCCCTCCTTTCCCCACACATTTTAATTGCTGCTCATAACCTGAATAAAATACTGTAAAACTGAAGCAATATTTCCTTATATATCTTATAATGCCCACAGAAACTCAAATGACTTTATATGAAGTCTCTTGCACAGTTTTGTGTCTACTTACATGATGCATCCAACAGGAAGTTAAATGCCAGCTAAGGAAATTGAGAAGGATGATGCAAGTTGAGCTTGTCCTTATAACCCTGGGGTCCAGGAAGTGATGGTCTGTCTGATAAACCTGAAAGAAGAACAGACAAATTCATCCAGCATTCGGGGGGACATTGGTCTGCACACCTCTTGCAGTGGTGTTCTTGCCACATGAAATTCTTCCCTGCTTTTTGCTGTCTGGCATCTTCTGTGCTTGAAGGATAGGGAGAGTTTTTAGGAAAGCAGAGGGAGGTTCCTTGAGTGAGGCACAGGGTGTTCATGCTGCCCGGTTTGAACAAAAGTCACTCATGATTTCAGGTGCTGGATCTGACACATCCAAAAGAGGCTGCATGGGCAATAAGGTAATGACAGGATGCACTCTTTGGGATTAGACCAGAAGTGACTTCAACATTCACAGCAACTGAAATCAAACCTGACAGCACATTTAAACATTCTGCTAATTTAGAGGGAAAAAAAAAGGCAAAATGAAAATCCACATTAGCGTGATCTTTTCCCTGGGCACGAGGGAGAACCAAACCCTCCCACCAAAGCTGAAGTTGAGCTGTGTGATGGTTAAACCTGCACCTCTAGCAGCCAGGGATCTGTGCACTTCTGTGCCTGAAAAGCACAGAGCAGTCAGGGGCTCTGCCAGCTGGATGGTGCATGGGGCTCCACTGCCTTGTGCATCTGGGCTGAACAAATCATTATTGGCTCAATTTTGGCAGCCCATCCAAGGGAAATTATTGACTGCACCAAAAATGTAAGGTGGATTCATGTGCAGGGCTGGCTTTTCCTCTGGATCAGTTCTGCTCCCCATCCCATTCAGCACACCCATTCACTCAGCACATCAAAAACTGCCAAATTATTCACTTTATCTATATATATAAAATATATTAAAATACGTATTAATATAAATATAGAAACGTCCCCTCCAGCTGCAATAAAATGGTAAAGCAGAACATAAACTGTCATTAGCATAACACAAGATTCTCTAGAAAAACCTGGAAAAGGATCTATAATACCTCAAATATATTTTTATTAGGTTTTTTGAGTGAAATAGTGCATCCCTGTTATTTCCAAATCAGAACAAATTAAGAGATTTGTTTCACATAATTGGTGTAATTGGTAACTTAAAATACAGCCTAGTGCAGAATTATCTACTTTTTATCTCTGGCAATTTCCAGGTTACAGGAGCCCAATCTGTATTTTACCTTTTCATAAAATTATTCATTACTTCCTGATCTACATTAGATCTTCCTAAAAGTTCAAAATACTGGGTGTAAAACAATGAACCATCCAAAGACTTTTTGTAATCAGTTCAATCCCACCTGTGGACACAGCAGAGGGATGAGAGGCATGAATACTTAAAGTCTTAATCAGAGCTCTGCCAGTAATTTGCTGAATTACAGTTGGTTTAAATCTTTCAATTTGTCCTTAACTTTGAGTCCCAGCAGCCCTGAGCAGCCTTATGGAAGACACCAAGGCTGAAACCAAGCCCTGGAGGAACAAGCACAGATTTGCAACTGACCTGGCTGGGGTCAGGATTTCCCTCACAGGGCTGGCCAGGAGAGGTGTCGTTTTGGAAAAAAAAGAAGGATGCTCCTGCAATGACCTCGGCAGCACTGAGGCAGCCCAGGATGCTGAGCTTCATCCTCCTGTCTCTGAAATGAACAGGCAGTCCTCTGCACTTTGTAAAGCCTTGGAATTTTTAAAACACTGGAGGAATTTGTCGTTTTGTAAGACGCAAAAAGTGCACGAACTGCTGATGCTTTCACAGTTTTTTTGAAATAGAATTAATTAAGTCCAAAAGCAGAATATTTCACAGACTCACTGTCCTTTTGGTCCACTTTAAATGAGGTCTCTGCCATTTGGTCACACAGGCCACATCTTCATTCCTCTCCCTTTTAAAATTCTCACTGAGCTCCTTGCCACTGCTGTTTCCCCTTTTGGTTTTTTCCCCCTGCTTAAACTCCTGACAGCCAAAGGGCTGTTCCTGGGCTCAGACCACATGAGGAAACATCAGCTCCAAGGAGGATTTTCAGACAGAGGAATTGTCTTCCTGTGTCCAAAGACAGATCTGTGAGGACACGTTCGCAATCAGAAGAGGCGCATCCTCCCTCTCCCGGCCCAGAGAACACACACAGCATCTAAATCTTCCCCCTGAACTCTGGTTTAGGATTCATTCAGTGCCTCCAAGTAAGATGTCAGTGTTATTTTATCAGCAAACCTCAACAAAAAGTCCCCTGTGTGTTACAGAGGGGTGCTGGAGGTGAATTTTCCATGAACACACAGAAAACTTTGCATCTTTGCCTTGTTCTGCTCCTCCTATTCCCAGTGTCTGAGGATGGGTGGCAAAGGAAATGCATTTAACAAGAAGAAGACGTCATTAAACATCAAACATCCCTTTGCTTCTGACAATTAATTGAGAAGAAAACCTCATAATCAGTTGCAGACTCATCTCTGCGTCGTTAGCGTGTCTCCGCTCACTTACCGCGCCCTAGTCCAGAGCGAGGGGTTTGGTTCTCTTCTTTGTGTTACGTGAGGATGGGGAGGCAGCAGACAGAGCTGAGAGGTTAAGGGTGGCAGGAGGAGGTCACCAAGGGTGTCACCATCTCTGAGTTAGCCATAAATAATAGGAACCAGTGTGGTCTTTGGTTTACAGTCCAGCTCTAAACCCTCGCTGTCAGCGAGGTGCTGGGAACGCGGGCACGGAGAGCTGCCCTGCACCAAGGCAGAGTTGCCCAGGGAAATTTGGCTGTCCCATCCCTGGAAGTTTTCAAGGTCAGGTTGGACAGAGCTTTGAGCAACCTGGCCTAGGGAAGCTGTCCCTCAGTCTGTAGGTTATGTTTGTTTTCACCTGAAAGCAAAAGGTCTTACAAGGAAGCACGCAACGCTCTAATCTCTTCGGACAGCACTTGCATAAAAGCAAGTGTTTGTATAAATGATGCCACTCACTTCAGCCTGATTTTATCATCAAAGGAGGAAAAGCACATTTTGTTTGGTCTTTTACTAGTCAAAAATGGCTGGTATTTAATAAGCCCTGGAGCCAGATCTCAGTAGGACAGGCTTTTTATGGGCCAGAGGCACCTACCATACAGTCCTTTCCACACACAGCCACTGACCTATGTCCAGCTGATTTGAATTTACTTCCTAAATCTGATGCTTCACCCAGTTAGATCAAAAAAAAAGAGAGAGAAACATGGCATTTCTAGACCACAGTTCTTGGTGTCACTACACATTACTGATAATTTAGGAATGCTACAGAACATCTCAAGTTTAAAGTACTTTCATGGTTCCAACGGAGAGCTAAAACAGATGGGGTTTCAGCATGACCTTTCAACCTACCAGACACTGCTGACCCAGATTATAGTTCAACAAAGCTGCTCCCGGATTCATGTTACATTTGGGAAGAAACACCAGGGTTACAGTGAGAATGGATATGCTGCCCAGAGGCAGCTTGGATGGCAGATGAGGGAGCCACGGGATGGCAATGGTGTGTCACTCCTACTCCCTGTGCAGAGGTATTTATAACTCTTTTGGAGAGAGCCTCTGCTCTCTGCCACAGAATGCTGGGAAAATAGTTTAGGAATGGGAGGAAGAACAGTGAGAGATTTCATTGTAAAGTCAAAGAGAGGACAAAAAAAGAATAAAATGGGCAAACCGTTTCAGCTGAAAACACTCATTTTCCAAGCTCCCGTAGCTCGTTCTCCAAGCTCAGGCTTCACACCAGAAAGCTGGAGCTGAAGATCTGGTGGTGGTGGTCAAAGACAGCAGGTTTTACCACAGAGGTGGCTGCATTCCAGGAGTGGGGAAGGATTGCTGGTCCTGCCCACCCAGGATCCCCTGGACTGAGCTCAGCCAGTTGGGAACCAGAGGGGGACCATAAACCACCAAGCACTGTGGCTTCCTCTTGCAACTGATGGAGTTCCTGGCAATGTGCTATTATTTTAGACATTGCAGCACTAAAAATAGTGCCTGTATTTTTTTTTTTAGCAAGCTTGTTGTTTTCAGAGCTCTGAAAATATAAAGGGTTCCATAAGTGCTCAGAACGAGCTTGTGAAATAGTCTTGCTGGAATACAAAACCACTTGAAAATGCTCTTCATTGCATTTCCCTCTGAGCTCAACAATAAGATTATGCAGGCCATTTTGCTAAAACACTGGGCTCTTTACTGAAAATTAATTTTACTGTAAGAAATTCTGGGATATCTATCTAGCTTTTCTCTATTCCATGTGGCAGCAAGAAATCTGCATCCTCACAACATCTTTCCAAAATGCTAACACCATGCCAAAAGCCTCGCCAATCTCCTTGCCCCCCACGACAAAATGTTGATGATCCAGAGCTTAATGATGTCTGCTTGTAACAACAAAACCAGAGAAACAAGCCTTATGTCCTTCAAGTGGAGACCAGCTGCACGTGAAGGACCAGACCCGCCTTAATCCTCAAAAGACTGACATCTGTCCTAATTGTGAAATCTAAATGAGGTTTTTAAAGCAGCTTTTGAACGCGCTGCCCACGTGTGTTGGTGTTGGTTGGAGCTCTGCTGGAGCCACTGTGGGGGCAGTGGCCCATCCCTCCTGTCCAGCACAAAGCCCTTGGGATAAAACCTGAAGTAGCCAGTGGGGAATTTCCTAACACATCATCCCAGGAGAGCTTGATGCTGAACAAGTAGGAGCTTCTCACCAGGTCACTGCTCTGTAACTGAAACGGGGTGATGATGTGCTGGTAATTTGCCAACATTTGGTGTTGCAATGTTTTTACAGATTATCCCCTACGATAAAGCTGCTGCATTTAATGAGTTTTGCCGGCTCAGGTATCGTCTGCACATCCTGCAAAGTGAGTTTTGGGCTGGACTTAGCAGCCCCTTTCATCCAAAAATCTCAAAGTGATTTCTCCATATTAGTCAGGTCTCAAAGCTGCCTTGTGAAATACCTGTTCAGGCTCCCTAAGAGCATCAGGAATGGATGTAGGGATCCCAGCTGAAGGTCTGTGGAGCAGTCCCTGGCCCTGGGCAGCGACAGCCCTGCATTTCCCATCCCATGGGAATGCTGTTGGGTCATTTTAATTTGCTGAATTTTGAACCCACCTCAAGATTCAGTGTTCAGAGCATCCCATAGCAGGAGTTCTACAGATTAAATACAGAAGAAGAATCTCATTCTCCTTACTCTGAATCCGCCACCTGCTCATTTAATTTCGATACCCTCTTGTTGCTTTCTTGGAAGAGACATTCAAGAACATAAAAAACTTCTTAGGACTGAAAGTCTTCTTAGACTTTCAAAGGTGTCTAGACTGTTCTGCTCACCATGCCTTTATCTGAGCTCTACCTTCCTGCTTTGACCAACACACACCTGCACAGAAATCAGATCTTGTATGTCAAAGCAATAAGCTCTTCAGGTTGTGTGACATGAATGAATAAGACTGACACTAATTGCTAGATTTGGTGCTTCTCCAGGCCTGCACTGCCTTGTTGCCAGGGGACATGGAAGGATGGGGAGAGGCAGAGATCAGCATCCAAAAATAGAAGAGGCTTGCATTTAGATGACTGTGAATATACACAGGTACTCCTTGCTCATCTTCTTCCACCGCTTATTTCTGGCTTTAATGACTTTAAAAACCCTCGTTTAAAAAGACAATTCTTTTTTAATCAATTCTTTTCTCACATCCCCAAACGCAGGTTTAATGTTACAGCAATGGCTGCAAGTCCAAAGGAGACAGATTTTTCTGTCCCCACCCATGAAGAACAGTTGATTCACTCCAAGCCTTGCCAAGGCCATATGCAAATTGTGCTAATAGGAGCAGCTGCTGGCTGCACAGCCCAGGGGATAAACACGAGTTCTGTTCATGCTGCTGCCCCAGCTCACACCCCCAGGATCACACTCAGCTGAATGGAAAGCACAGTCCCTGTTGTGGGCCTGGTATTTCTGTGTCTGAGAGATTTCAGCCTGCTAGCCTGCTAACTGTCTCCCAAGGGAGAAATTCTTAAGAAGCTTCTTCAAACAAATCCTGGCAAACAACTCTCTCCAAACAATCTTTCTCCAGGTGGGGTTTTGCTTTTCCAGTTCTCAAAACATTTCAGCTGTTTCTCTGGTTTAACCAATGGGGTCAGAGAGGTGTCATTCCTATTCACCAGCCATGTTAAATCTGTCTCAGAACACCTTATAAAAAGGTAGTAAGAATTAGACAATAAAGTTTTTTTATGCTCTTTGCCTTCTGAAATATTTGGAGTCTCTCATCTTTTTTTGTGTCCTACAATGACACCCTCTGAGCTCTCTGCAGCCGTGGCAGGGAACTGTAAGAGAGATGTTGTGCTGTGGATGCAGCTCAAGCAGCAGGAGGGAAGCCTGAGCAGGAAAATGTGTAGGAAAATGTGTCTGGGCTCTCCCACAGCAAACTGGCACTGCCCTGGGGTGGCCGTGCCAGTCTGCAGCACATTAAGGTCTGGGCTGTGTTTTCTGTGGGGAAAAACCCCTTCCATCTGGATTTTGTCCTCTGAAGCCCCATGAGTGTATGGTATTTGTATATATTCTGCAACTGACAGGATGGTTTATAGTTTTAGGGTAAGCACGAGGATGATACCTGGTGAGACTGTTCTGTGTTAAACACAAACAACAGACTTTCTGCTTTGCTCTTTTAAAGCTCATCTGGCACAAATATCTGGATGAAGCTAAGGCAGGGAAAGACTAAAAAAAAAATGGGACATTCTGGATGAGCTGAAGGTTTACATTCAGCTTCAGAAGACGCAAACCATTTCTACTCTCAACTTAATGAACAACCGTCAGCCAAAAAACCCTCTTCCCACCTCAAGAAATCACACTGTTTACATGGAAAAACCCCTGTTTTTAATTAATAATGGAGCATGAAACACATATAATTTACAGCAAGGGACCTGGAGGAAAACTCTACTGCTGTCAAATTATTTCAGCAAGATGATCCATAGAATCAAAATTCCAGTCACAGCAACTGGAGCTGTTCTAGACTGTAGTGAGGAAAAATAAAATGGCTCCACCTACTCACCAGTGAGAACAATATATCCCCTGAAAGAAATCCTCCAGCTTTCAGTCCTTCTGGGTCTTGTGCAATATTTTGTGGCTTTTCCTAGCACTGTTTTTATGATGTTGACAATCAGATCTCCAAGTGACATCAATACTGGTGGGACAAAACCAGAAACAAAATGAACTGGTTAGAGCATAGATATTCTGGAAAGTCAAAGCAAATGATAAATTAAAAAATGCATTGAAAAAAACCCCATCGTGGATCTTAATTAAGAGCCTGCCTTTATTATGGCAAAGGCAAATCATCCACAGCTGGTGTTCAAACTTCTATCAATATTGAATTTCAAGCAGTCCAGGAGTGCAGGTAACAAAAGAAAGTGTGGCCACACACAAGGTAAATGCCATCTTAACTGGACCAAAGTGCCTGAATGTTTTCTAGCTCAATACCAGCAAAAGTCCACCAAAAACCAGCCACATAATTCACCATCTAAACGTCAGCTCCTCGCTTAGCACGAATCAGAGAATCCTATAACGGCTCCCAAGTGGCAAAACCACAAGCATGGAAGTAAATGAACCATGATAAGAGTCTCTCATACTAAAAAGCATCATAAAAGCCAGAGCACAAAGCCCAGCAAGAAATGCCCTTCTCCACACGGCCCAGCTCTGCGCGGGCTGCGCCCACCCCCGGGTGCCGCCTGTGCTCGCTGGAATTCAGCTCCGTGACAATATTCCAGACGTGGCATTAACACTTCTGGAGGCTTCTAGGGATCAAAGGTTGCCCCCTTCTCAAGGTTTTTCATACTGAGGACATGATGGAGTAGTCTGGCTCTAGCTGGAGAAATAGCTCAGATGACAGCCGAGGGGCCGTGGCGAGAGGAGCTGGCTGGAGAGCTGGCACCGAGGTTGGCATCAGCCTCCTCTGCCCTCACAGCCGTGCAGAACATGCCTCTGCTCTCCAGCCTCGGGGGCTGGTGCTAAAGCTGCGTGGGGATGTTGTGGATGAAGCCCCAAACACGGGAAAAGCTCCCGTTTGCTCTGGAGTTAACTCGGACTGCAAAAATCCCGGGGAGCAACGCGGAGCTTGTTGGGGAACGAGGAGCTGCAGCAGGAGGGGCAGCGGGGGGACATCCAGCCTTGCCCGGGTGAGGAGAGGGCAGCGTCCTCCCTGGACTGCCACAAAGGCAGCCTGGAAGCTGTGCAGACAGACAGTGATGTTTTTGTAGGTGACACATCCAGAGCTGATGTAGCTTCTCGGCTCCTGCGCCAAAATGGGCTTGTCACCGCTCTGTCTGTGCTGGGATGGCGAGGAGAGCTGTGCTGCTGCTGGCTCCAGCTGCTGGGAGGGCGGCCTTCCCATCCCCTCTGCGCTGGGAATTCGGGACTCAGCGCGGCATTTGCAAGACCCCAAAGGACTCAGCCATCAAAGCCGCGTTTGCAGTGATTTTTCAGGAGTTTCAAGGACCCTTTTGACAACATGCGCCTAAAGCCTTTGGGTGCTATCAAAAATGCTGCCTCCCCTGGGGGTGGCTGACTAAACAGAAGGCTGAACATTCATGTCATAAATATCTCGAGAGAAGCCTGTTGATTCAGTGAAATGTGTGGTTGGCTCCTCTTGTAAATGCATTCACAGAAAACCTCACAGTGCGCTGCTGCTTGGGATTACTTGTGAGCAAAATAAATGACAAACATTTTGGTGTTTTTTTTTTTAAATAACATTTTGATACATTACAAAGTGGCTTTTCTTTTAATTTTACACCACATCGTTTGAGATGACATGAAGCAACGTAATTTGCTGAGACAAGATACATACAAATAAATAAATAAAAAGGGATTAAAAGGAAAGCCGGTTCTGAAAGTCTGTGAGTTGGAAAAGGCTGTAATTTAAACCAGAAGGGTCTGGATTAGATTATCCTGACAAGCTAAAGGGAGGCAAAATTTTGCTGTGCATTTATGGAGCAGAAATGAAATGGAGGGGAAGCAATGGCTTCAAAGTGAAAGGGTGACTTACAAAACCATCTAATTCTGGATTTGAGCCCAGATCTGATAATGTTTGGTAGCTCCAAGCAAGCCATGGACTTTCAGAATTCAGAGTCAGTGATGGGCCAGGCCGTGGACCAGCAGGACAACCATATCCCTCTGTGGGAGGTCAAACCATTATCCAGCAGATCATATTTAAGTTGATCTTTCTAAGGAATAATATCTTGGGCATTGGGAGGCAAACACAGCCACTGACCACCTCTGGGAAATGCAAAGATCTTCAAACTCCACAAATGCCTTCCCTGTAACTGCAAAGCCACAGCAGTGATGGGACAGGTTTACTTCAGCAAAAATACAAACCAGCATCCCTGACACCACCCGGTCAACCAGAAATCAAACTAACTCAGAGATTTCAATTCTAGCAGAGAACCAAGTCAAACATTTCCAACCAGAGCAGGGCACATTCAGCTCAAGAAACACCTTATTTTATGGAGTGCCAAATCCCAGAGCCTCAGCTGAAGGCTGTGGGCAGAGGTTGAACCAGAGACCTTCACTCACCCCTCAGCTGTACTGGCTGGGATCTGTATCCTGATTTTTTTTCCTGAAATTTTCCAAAATTTTACCATGATGGATAGAAGTGTCACTGGAACAAATATTTTACAAGGAGAATTATACATTCCTCAGGGTCAGTATTTCTCACTGGAAACCTTTTATTTTAATAATAAAGTAATTATAATATGGATTTTGTGGAGTAATTTGAAGAAAAAGAGCATTATTAAAACAATACTCATCTAATCCAAATAATTACTATAATGAAACTTCAAGGAATAGATGATTATATTGACATTATTCTGTACTTTATGTCAGAAGGTATCCTACACCAATTTAAAAAAGAAAGTACTAGAGAAGCAGTAACTTCTGGATCTTAGCAGCTCTGTTAACCTCTCTGGGCTAAGTGTCAGATTAAAAATAAATCTTTAGCTTCCCAGAGGCCTAAAAGTGTAAAGACCCAGTTTTTCACAATGACACCCTCCCTGCATTTCTATAATCTGGATTTACGGATAAATGGCAGCAGAACCCTGACACTGGCACTTTAACCAGGAGAGCACAAATACAACCACGCCAAAAGCCAGCCCTGTGCTGGGAACAGTCACAAACCCAACCTCTTGGGCAACACTTCAGCAAACTCAGCCCCAACTCTTCTCCCAGTCAGGGGGGAGAGTCCCTGGCTGTCCATTCCCAGGCAGGCAGAAATGTAGCTCCTACTTGTTGAGGTTTTAATGCCATATTCTTGATAATCTCAATACACTGAGCATGAGATTCAGCCTCCTGCCCCGTGCCCTGCAGCTCATGCAACGCCTCTCTCTACAGCTTGCCCACAGATACATTTCAATTGGCAATATTCGAAATTTCCAAATGGAAAATAGCTCCTGGTGTGTGAATACAGCCAAATCACAGGATAATTCTATTCCCACCAGTTATTGCCACGCTGTGTGAAATTACAGCTCATATTACTCCATACCATGGCTTGCAGAAATTTGGACCAAAACTTTAAAAATACTAATGTGTATGCAAATGGAGTCTTGCACATAAATCAAGCGTACACACTTAATAATCTGGTGCTTTGGCTTTATGAAATGATAGATCAAAGCAGAACAAATGAGAAGATGGAACCCAAATTAACACATTAACTGAAACAGAGCCCTCTCAGATCCTGGAAACCACTCTCTGTCTGGGTGTCACATATCCAATTACATTCCTTGTAACTCAAATGACAGAACAGACTGAGAGAAGCGAGGATGCCTATTCCTACTCATCACCAGCTACTCATAGTAATTTTTTTCAGAGTACTAGTAATTATCCTTAAAGGAGAACAATTAAAATCCAGTGTAATTGAAAGTCTGGTTATGATTATGGATGAGTCAAAGTGTTTTGGAGAACGAACACAGAACTGTTTGGAGCTCCAGTGGTATTTTATTAATCATGTCATTAAAATGGATACATAGAGTGGGTGTAGCTATACAGTGGGACTTTCAAAAGCTCTCAGCACTAGCCACACTCTGCTCCTAGTAAAGTTGGTAGGAATTTTTTTCCTTGAGTTTAATGGGAGCAGAGTTACGCCAGAACAAGGCATTTTTATAGCATCCAAACCTTATTGTTCATAAGCAGCCAATTCTCTCGACATTTCTTTAATTCTTTCTGGTGATCCCATAATCCTGACATTATTTCCCCATCCCAGTGGTAGCCCCAGGACTGGATGTGCTGCAATACCTTGAGCCTGGGGAAATATAGGGCAGATCATCTCCTCCCTTTCCTCCCCACAAGGATGAGAACCAGTAGGAGCTTTGAGGATGGGGGGATTTGGCCAGAGTTTGCTGCTGGGGGCAGAGTGCACAGACTTGGCCTTACCGATCTCAAGAGTAACACAGCAATTGGGACCAGATGGTTGGCATCAGAGAGCAGCTTAAAGAGACAGCACTGCGAGTGGAGAGCTGAAAAATAACATGTCAGGAGATTTATTTGTGGTCTGTGTTCCAGGGCTGTCTAAGAAATATAACGAGTGCTTGGTACTTTCCGCTCGTCACAGCTAACGTGGGACCTCGAACCAAACAGATTGTGGCTTTCTGTTTTGCAAAACCAAAGCCTGATCTGGTAAGAATAAGTCTAAACAAAGCATGACCCCCTCACACTGTTCCTCTGATGTAGCTCCTTCAAGCACTAAAACTCCAAAGCAGGTCCTTAAGGAGGAGTGGGCACGTACCTCAAAACACAAAACTCCAGATTTGAACACCTTCCAGGATTTTGCTCATGAATCTGTTTGCTGACACTGGAAGCATGGGCTGAACCACACTGGAAAGATGAGCAATCATTTGTGCAAGTCAAAGGCCAAGGATAAGCAGTGGGAATGCAGGAGTAGCTGTCTGCTCTGCCCACTGCTTTGGCCAGCTCTGGAGAAATCCCTCTGCATGCATGGACTACCTGGAAAGAGACCTAACAACACGGATAACTTGAAAACTATGACTTTAAATTCTGCCATTTGTTTTGTGCAACAAAATCTTCATTCTGAGAACCCACCTACTGAGATATGATTTATACCAGTCATGTGAATGGTATTTAAAAGGTATCAAAGGCTCTCAAACAAAATCCAAAGAATACACTGAAATTCTGGTCTAACAATTGAGAGGATTCCCTGCATAAGATGCTAAGGTTTAAATTTTCATTTTGTAATTAAAAGGAAAAAAAATCTGCTTGTAATCCTCTTGAAAAGCGATCCCCTTGGAATGAATTGTCTTAATGTTTTACATCTGAAGGAAGCAAGGTAAGGCAGCACTATACTGCATTTTGTTCTATCGGAGGGAAGCTGGAAATAATCTGGAGAAGAGATGATTTCCAACTTTCCAGCTCTTTTTCTATAATTAACAGGATGTAAGACATAACAAACAGAGGCTGAAGAAAACCACAAACTCTCCATATGGGGTTCAGTTCCTGTTTACTGGTATCCTGTTTACAGCACAGTCTTTGATGGTCAGATAATCAGGCCTCTCATGTTCCCAGAATGACCACACTTATTCTGTACTTATTTAAGCCGGGGAAGACTTTTTAATAAAAAAATATGTCGAGGAAACAAAGCAGAGAGATTATAACAATATGCATCACTACGGAAATACCAGACTCATTGTAATAGAATACAAAATTACCAAATACCCTTCTGTGTGAAAACAGAAAGAGGATGGGAGCTGCCAGTTCAAAGAGAGGCCAGGAACAAAGTCCTTTCCCTCTTGCTGCTGCCCTGGTCCATGTCTGGGTCATGTAACTCAGGTGGAGGAGGGAGAAATACCCATTTTCCATGAGAGTTCCCATTGCTCCTTGGGCAGGAGGCAGGGGCTGCTTCCCCACCTGCCCTCCTCAGCTCCAGGCACAAGGAGGACAAGGGGGTTTAGCTGCAGCTCTGGCTGCTGCTTTGCTCCTCTTTAACTCAGGGGCCAGTTCAGATCTTGGCCCGGTCTCCAGGCTGGAGATAAACCTCAGTGGCACCAGAATAAACAAAACCAAACCACCCTTATACTTGGCAGAACCAATTTCCCACCTTGTTGTGCCCAACTCTCTTTTGGATGAAGAGTGAAGAGCGTACAAATTATCCCAAATAACAAAAATTTTGTAATATCAGGTCCTCTTGTGATACCCCTGTGCCCTTGGGCATAAAGCTTGGCTTTGGAGACAGTTCTTTTCCAGTTGTGACCTGAACTGGACCACAGCTGTATGGACAGTTCTGAACCTGGGAAAACCGCAGGAACCTGGGGTCACTTACACAGTTGTGATAATTCTTGCTGTGATGTCATCTTCCACTGCCTTCTCCACAAAAGAATATACCCTCTTCTCTCCACAGCTTCTTCCCCTTTCTTTGAAACACATAACTTTTAGAAACTTCATTCTGCTTGGCACAGACCAAATTTTTGTCATGTTTTTGTCACAAATTCAACACCACGAATTTAATTGTGAACTTTTTTTGATGCTGCTGGTTGTGAACACAGTGTACAGAATGTACAAAAATGGGAATTTATATTTTTTAGGTGAAAGGAAGGTTTAGGAGTGGAGAAGCCTGCTGTAGGAGGGCTTCCTCTTTTCATTTCTTCTTTTGAACTTGTGCTATGAGAGGAATAATTTAGAGAAATTACACTTGGCAATCAAGACTCTCATCACTTTCCATGTGCTAAGAAAAGTTGCAAGTGTTTAAGTAAATAAAATTAAGAATGATTACTAGATACTCACTGAGAAAAGATTTTATAACAGCTTTTATCTATAAAAGAACTAAGGGTTTGTTATAAATAAAACTGCTGAAATTATAAATTGCAAATAAATAAGGTTTTGCTTATTTTGATTTTTCTTCTGATTTATTTTTCATAAATACCTTTGCATTTTGCTTTTAAATCTATTCAGTGTTTAAAATGGTTTATATCCTAAGCCATGTTGCTATACCAGATTTACTGATGTCGTCTATTTGCTTTATACATTGAATGTATAAAAGGACAGCTCATCAGAAAGTCAGGGGAATTAATCTATTAAGCTCATCTGAAAGCCTAACCCTTACAGGGTTCTGCCTTTATCAGCTAAAATCAGGTGAATTTATAGGCTATCATTCTTCCAGCCCATTAGTAACACTCCTTGGATTCGTTTATTTATTTATTCTCCCCAAAGAGCTTCACTCATATCTTATGAAAGGAGAGGAAAGTCCCTGTGACTCACAGAAACACCTTAATTAGTGAAGTTGGAAAGGAGTGCTGGTCAGGATACTTCCCTGGGGACATGGTCTCCTGGGAAAATGGCCAGTGTTTAAAAATTTCTTGGAAAAAGATGGAAAACAGATGGAAACTTTTTCAACACTACTGTATGAAAATTATTTCAGTGCTCCTGAAGAGGTTGAGATTAAAAACTTAAGAACATAGTTAATTAACGGTGATAATCTTAATATAGTTTGCACCATAAATATACCTGGCCTTTAACCCAAGAAGAAAAGAGAAGTTTGGAAGGGTATCATGGGTGTGGGAGATTTCAATCTTGTTTAGCCTGAGGTTTATCTGAAGGACGGTCTTGGGCCAAGATCTCCTTTCACAGTCTCCTGGTTCATACCACTATAAACGAGGCAAGAATCTGGCCCAAA
This sequence comes from Nicator chloris, assembly GCA_013400495.1. Lineage (NCBI taxonomy): Eukaryota > Metazoa > Chordata > Aves > Passeriformes > Pycnonotidae > Nicator > Nicator chloris. Next base: position 200,468 of record WAAE01024068.1, read on the forward strand.
AATTTTATCAGCTTTAATATCATCATAATTACAAGCAGCCCATTACTCCCAGTAATTACACCACAGAGATGGAAGTTTAACTCCATCCTTACTCAGAGATGTTACAATTCTAGGTGATGCCTGTGGCTCATCCATATGTTCACCCATGTATTCCACCCAATATTCCTTAGGACAAGGGTGACTTTAAGTCATGTTAAGGACATCCCTTTGGAGCAGAGCCCCTTCAGACGAGGACTTGGAAAAGTAATTTTTCAGGAAGAGTTAATAAGGCTGGTTTTGAACCCGTTCCTGAGAGAGAGGAAGCTCCATAATCAAATAACATTCCCAAGGGCTTTCCAGCCTGCAGAAAAATCATATAATTTCACTCAATTCCTCCCTAACCATGAGAAAGTCTTAATGATGTGTTGGTCAAACACTGTCACTGGTTCAGCACCAGTTTGATAGGTCAAGCACAGGCATACCTTCATAAACCTGTCTCAGGGCTCAGGGAGCTCAGAGCCATGTTCATTACTCAGGTGCTGCTCACAGCACCTCAATATTGTTCATCAAGGTCAAATGAGTCACTTGACACCTCTGCAAGACAGCAGGAGATGGAACAATAGAGGCCAGTCCCAACTCCCTTGATGCAACCAGATAAAGGTAATTTCTGCACCACAAACACACCACAGCTGAGAAACCTCTTGGCAGGCATTAGGAGGAGGCTGTGAGTTGCTCTGAAAATACAGTTCTTTTTTGTGTATTTTATTCTGGGGCACTGAAATACCAAAGATCTCTCATTATTTTTAAAGGACAAACAATTTGACTTTGCTGCTCTGAATTCTGTAGAATCCATCTTACAAGCTCAGCCATCTGCCTGCCACGGGCCATGAGCAGCTGCCTTTTAGCAGAAAGTGAGGATTGGTCATTGTTTTATTATTATTGAACAGCCTTTATGTCGATAATAAATCACTTTAACAACTTTGTCACTGGAAGGCTCCGCTCTTGCACAAGCCCATGTTCCACCCTCTCAACCCAAGCATTTTGGGGACACCACTGCCCCAATTTCAGCTCACTGTGCTGTCTACATCCTTTGACAACATGACCCCTCGACCAGGAGCTTCCAGCAAGTGCCAAAACCTCCTCAGTGCTCATTTCCTGAGGTGCCAAAAGGCCAGGTCCTCAGCTGAGATATTCATCACACAGCTAGGATTTTCTCAGTCAAACTGCTCTCCAAGAAATCCTTCTCGTGGCGCCTTGCTGAGAAGATTTTTCTATTCTCTTCAGTTATCAAAGAACAATAAATATTAAGTAGAATTGGTCAATACTTTTTAATGTGGTTTCTTTTTATTGCTGGAATATGCTGCTTTGCCCAAACAGATATAGTTGGGAGGGGTGGGATGGCTTCAGTAGATTTTTTTTTCATTTCAATTATTCTTCTAAAAACAATGGCTTTGAAATGGTCAAAGAAGCTTTCTTTGACATTTTCAGAACTGAATAAAATCTTCTTTATTTGAAGCAGCTTTTCATTTTCAAATATAAGTTGACTTATCACCAAAAAAATCTAAAGACAGAGATGAGTGGTTTTCTGTTGTGGTATGGGAAAAAATATCTGAAATCTTAGAAGGTCTCAAGGTACAATGAACCCATTTCTTGCTGAACTCTAAGACTAGATACAAACTGTTTACACTTGTGGACTAGCTGTCATAACTATGTTTTCTAGAATATACCAACAACCCAAAACCTAATCTACTAACTATGAGACATATTGACAATAATAGCATTAAAGTGAAATTTTCTTGATTGAAATTAGTGTCAAAACATTCACTGAGCTGGAAAGATAGGTCTGGGCATATCACACCCAGCTTTTGCTCAGGAGCAGACCTTGAAGGAAGAGCCACTGAGTTGAATCTGATCTGATTCTACCCTCACCATCATTTCTGGTTCCTCCACTCCAGCTGAGACAACTTCACCTCTAAAAAGCCCAAAGAGAAAATCTTCAGTTGTGCTGATTTCAAGACATTGGCACTAGAACTGGAAAATGGGCCCTTTTTGACTGAAAATGTGACCAAGAACAGGAATTAGGAGAAAGAACAAAACCCCCACGTGTCTCTCCAAAATGAGTGGTGTTTAAATATCAACCATCGGCCTCTGCTCATCAATGGTTCATCAATGTAGTGCAAATATGTCTTTTAGTAAAGTATTAACCCCACCAGCAAGGGATTTACAACACAGAAGGGGTCAATCAATCCCTCTGCTCAGATAACAGCTCTCCACCACGCTCCCTTGGGAGAAGCTCTTAAACAGCACATCAGATCTCCTAGGTAACTGCAGCACCAGAGGAGAGCTGTTTTATTAGTTTCCTAATTAAATTGCACAAACCTCATAGCAGTGACAGACTCCTGGTTATCTCTGCTGCAGAAATTCAGATGGGATGCCAGAGGGAAAGGATGGGGCCGCTCGTCTCATTGCCTGCCAAGATTTTGTGCTACCGGTTACACTCGTCAATCTCTATCTGGAGCAGTTAAGGGCTATAAAGAATTCATTAAAAGGGCTGAGATTTATTAGAGGCTCCTCCAGCTCATTAAGGATGTTGATGAAATGTGAAGCCCTTGGATCCACACGCCATCTAAGAAACGCTCAAGTGGAGCCAATCAAGTTTTGGCAGAGAGGGGGGAACAATTTTTCTCCTCAGAATTTTTCCCCCAGAAAATAAAATCTATGCCCATAGTTGTGATTTTTGTTATCATTGCTAGAAATTATATTTTTCAGCTGTGTCTGCTTCCTCCACCCCCTTCATGAATACAAAATGACAGCAAGATTTGGGTGTTGCACAGCCAGAAAGACTGGAGGAAGATAAGGAATATTAGAATTTGGTATAAAATGTGGGAAAAGCAATAAAAAGAGTGAGTTAGAGGACTCAAGTAGCAACTGCTGTGGAAAGACCAACTTGCCCCTCAAAACACTTCCAGTGAAATACTGGAATAACTAAAAATAATCAAAACATGTTTGTTTTCCTCCATTCTCTGCAGGAATTTCAACTGTTCAAACTTTTTAATCTCCACCTAGATGCAAAGCATAATTTTCTCAACAGTATTTGCTTACACTTAAACTTACACACAAAGCTCAGAGGTTTTTGGACTGAACAATGTTTTTTATTTTCAAGTAAACAGTTTTAATTTTCACTTTTTCCATGAAAATAATGGAAAAAGATAAAAAAAAGAAAAGGCAGGTACTTCCTGCATAATTATTTTGTTGCTGAAAATTCCCCAAAAACATTTATCTCTGAAAATGCCAGATATAATTGAAAGAAAGGGGAGGAAGAGAAAGATGAAGGAAAGGGTGAAAAAAAAGACAGGAAATGTGGAAAATTTTCGCCCCATTTGAACTGTAAAGAATGATGCAGAGGAGATGCCAGATGTAGAGTTGCCTTTAGTCCATCTCCAAAGCTGAGCACGCTCAGCTCAGTCAATAAAGGCACATTACTCCTGCACATTACTCAGCTCAGTCAATAAAGGCAGATCAAGCCCCAAACAGGCTTCTAAAAGGAGGGGAAAAAACCCCAAGCTCTCTGTAAAAGGAAGCATTGGCAGAGTTTAGCTCAGCAATGACCTCCAGTCCAGCTTGGTGTGAAATTTTTCCTACAGGGTCTTGCAAACGCAGCAGCTCTGCCTCAGAGAACTTTTCCTCTGCGTGTAAAGACTGAGATGCCAAAGGCACAGGGATTTTCTGTGGTCAAATGAAATTAATTTTGTGCACAAGGCCTCCCCCCCAGGGAGGGATTGTAGCCCAGGTAGTCAGATAAGTTCTCTGGTGAGGATGCATGTGAGCAAAGGCAGAGTCTGTGTGCAGGGTGCTGGATTTGGGAGTGCTGTCACCCCATGCAGGGGCAGCCCAGCCCATGGTGGCACGTGCCGGGCTGGAGATGAGGATGCAAACGACAGAGACTTCCCTGAGTGCCAAACGTTTGTGCTTTCTGTATTTTGTATATCTTGGAATGCAAATACTGTTGAGAAAATTGTGCTTTGCATCCTGGTGGAGATTGAAATCAGAGGTTCCCACAGATTGAGAGGTGTTCTCATTCAGGCCGTCCTAGAAATAGATGGAAACACCACATAAACTTATGCTGTAACAGGAGAAATGTCAACAGAACCCTTACCAAACACATCAGGAGAACATGAGTCTACAATGCCTTCTTTTCTTAGTCCTCTCCCACCTTTTATGTTTAAATAAATGCCTATTCCTCTTGGTTTATGTTTTTTTCTTTTTTTAAAACCAGTGTCAGCAGAACAAATTACCTCCCTGACCAACACCTAATAGGTCAACACCTCTTTCAGGAGGATTTCTTCTGACCACCAGCAACAACCACAGAGGAGTTCTTTGAGTGTTGAGAGAAGAGCAAAGTCAGGGCTGACCCAAGCAGATCAGCGCCCAAACAAACCCAGAAAACATTTGCAGGGAATCATAAATTCACCGTGTGATCAGTGTTCATGTGTGAGATCTCCCTCGGCAAGCCAAACACGTGTCCCTGCAATCCACACACAGGAACACGTGAAGAGAAGGTGCCAAACAAAACCATAACAAGTTTTTGCAATGCCAGTGACTAAGCCTTACCTGAGTTAGATAAGTCAAGGAAGCCTAATTTGAACTTAAAACCCACTTAAGGAAGGGATGGGTTTGCACAGTTCTGACTGCTGTTTCCAGGTGCAGAGATGCATGTCCTGTCCCTCTCCCTGCTCTCAGGAGAGCTCAGGTGACCGAGTTCCCCAGCAGCACAGGGCCCCCTCGGTGCCCATCAGAGATGCTCTTCAAAGGGGAGATGGAGCAGGAGCCAATGCACGCCTGGTAAATGGTGGGGATCACTGAGAGCTGGGACACACATCCTGCTGTCCCACAACAAACAGCCCTTGGCCCTACAGACACACAACACTCAGGTGCAGGTGCAGGCAGGAGCCATCTGAGGTGTGGTACTGCCCTGCTTTGGCCTGGATCACAGAGCCCAGCAGCCTGGGAAGTGTTGATGCTAATAAATTCCCAAACTCAAACCGCTTCTTGAGCAAGGCTTTATGGAACAAGTCACAGAAATGTGGCCCTTGCCAACCGTCACACAGAAAGTCAGACAAAGTCAGCCCAAAGAGCTCTCATTTTCTAATTCTGTCCTTAAACTGCAGAAGAACCTCGAGTCCTCATGCTGCAGGGTGGGTGGCTCAGACTCACAGCTATTTATGCATTTCCTTATGTTTTTTAAGTGCATGTGCCTTTCTTAGAAAGAGCGTGATGGAAAAGCCACTGGTTCATCTCCCAGGGTCTCACTGCTGCAGAAAAACAGTGGCAGGACATTAAAGACTAAGCTGAGTTGCACTGGGGACCCAGAAACCCTCAAGCAATCAGGAAAACTGTTTGTGGTTTTGTGCCTTCAAGTAATACTAGCACCAAAACTTTTATGCACGTCTCTAAAAAGGAGTGGAACTCCAAACCTCTGGGCTCACTTCTCCACAAGGTTCAAGACATTTATGCTCTAGGACCACCTGGAAAAAGATGCCAGTGAGTTACAGCTGTGCTTTCCTCTGGAAAGTAGACACCAGCCTTTATCCTGCATTTCTCTTTAGCAATATCAGTGATCTAGGTGAAGACATTGTTATGCCAGCATGGATTAGTTACACAATCACTGCTTGTGAGGGTGTGATGCTCATTGCATCCCTACAACAGAGGGCAAAAAGATAGAGAGGAGGTTTTTGTAATCCACAAGACTCCAAACAGTAATGAATACAGCCAGCTCTGGAGCCCACCAAGCAAGCAGGTGAAAATACATTAACACAAGCATTCACTGTAACAAGTCTCTTTTTTCCCCTCCGGACATTTCTGCTCATTCAAAATGTGCAGCGATAAATCAAATTAGATCAAATACAACTGTCTGAAAGGAAGCCACACAATAATCAGTTTTGAATTTTCCCACCCTTCTCCCATAAAAAGCCAGTGCAGTATTACAGAAAGTTAATATGTGCATCTTGCCCATTACATCTGGCTTGAAACTGTATAAAATGACATCTGATAGCAGCTTGTATGGACAAGCTCTTATTAAACATAATTACTCAACAAGGTCTATCCTAAATCAGTTAATGATCAGCAACAGACAGAAATTTACTGGTATTCCCTGACTTTGCATATTATGGGAGTAGTTTTTAATATTAAAAGTTCACATCATTCCCACTTCTCTTTGATTTACTACTGCTGAAGTGAACGTAAAATCTGATTACATTAATTGAGCGTGTTGTCAGATTGTCACTTTTCTCCTTTCTAATTGCCTCCTGTCTCCCTCACTACCCCTGCCAAGCCGCATTTTCAGCCCAACATCCCGCTTTGCATGCCTGCTTTTCCCATATGCAGTGCTACAGAACTGGTTGCTCCCCGAGCTCCAGGATCTCGTTGGGGTAGCAGCGATGCCAGGAGGAGCCCTGTGCTCCCTGGGAACCCCTGACAACGCCTTGTGTTTCCTGCTGCAGGGGCACAGAAATGCAAAAGTGGGAAATTGTTAGAAAACGTGAAGGGCAGCATTTCTGAGCCCGTGTGTGATGGTTTTGGTGTCGCTGGGATTGCAGACTCCTCCTGTATCCTAATGGGAGGAATTAATAATTCCTCACGTGTGTGTGTGTGTGTGCTTCAGCTCTCTAATACAAACCAGGATAAAAACTGTCTCAAAGCTCTGTGTGGCAATTCAAGGGGAAGTTTTACATTCTCAGGGGTTATTTAGAGCTCCTCTTTGCAAGCTGCTGAGCAGCTTTTCCCTACTTGGAGGAACACTGTGTGTGTTTTACTGTGAGCTAGCTCCTGCAATGTGGGAGTGTGTGCAGAGCTGAGCAGCAAAAAGCAGGAGGAGACTCAGTAAAACATTTCACCTCATGCTCTCCTCCCTTCCCCTCTGAGTCCCCAAACCACACAGAACGAATTCTCCCAGTAATTGAATTTTACTCTAAACTTACCCAACACAGTCTTAAGTTTCTCGAGACCTCCTTGATTCCCACAAAACGCTGTAATCTGCCTGGGAGTTAACCAAGGGGTTAATTAGTTAGGTAGTCCCCTTACACCCCCGCTGTATTCATTTGTTTTAGGTGAAGTTACACCTAGTTTTAAACTGCCACTCTAGGAGAGTCCCAACTTGTTTTGCTATCAGTTGGCTTTGATAATTTGCCAGGGAGTTAATCCTGCCTGACATGCAGCTCACAGGATACACCTCACCTGTGCTTTATCAAAGCACTTCTCCCCTGCTTCCCGAGCGCTGAGCGTAACCTGCCCAGGGTTGTTGCAGCCCTGGAAAACACATTTTGTAAATGATTCTGCCTCTGCTTTTAAATTTTTTTTTTTCCCCCCTTGGGAGTTTTGTCTCTCACATTACAGCTCTGGCTGTGTTTATAGAGTCACCTTCTGTCCTAGAAGTTTGCCATGTTGAGGCGCAGGCTCCCGGCAGCTGTGGGACTTGGAAGGGGGACTGCCTTGCGAACACAAACACATTTGCTGACAGTGTAATTACTCCCTTCCCCAGATTTTTTTTTTTCCTTGCTTTCTTAAATGCAGGACACCTACAGTCACAACAGCAATACATCACTTGCCTGTAGCACAGCTTTCTTTCCCCTGTAAAGCGTTAATGAAGTTCCTGTCCTTGTTTCTCAGTAATTGTAAAAGCATGTTGGGTAATATACTGGCCACACTTTATTAAAGCACTGGCCACACTTTATTAAAACCTAACAATCCCAGCCCGTGCTCCCTGCTAAGGACACCTAACTCCAGTTTCATTTGGAGTTCATTTCAGCCTGCTCAGATCACACACTTGGTTTTAATTCTTCCAGGGCCTGGTCTGAAGACAATGTGCCCGGCTGCAGCATTTGCAGCTGGTTCACATTTGGCTGTGGCTGTCTGCACGAGTTTCTAAAGCAAGGCCTGATCCTGGAAGGTGCTGAGGGCACAGAGGGCTCCTGCAGATGTCCAAGGGGACACTTAGACAGTTCTGGGCCACTCAGGATGGGTGGCTCCAGGCTGGGTCAGGGAGGTCCATGCAGACCTCCAGGATGCTTTGGGGACAGCGTGACTCAGCAAGGCAGTGAGGGGGACAATGGACGGGGTGGTGGCAGCTAATTATTTGACAATTATTTCTGTTGAATAATTCTTCCAAGGGGCAAGGATGGGGGATGAATCTTGAGTGCCTGCCTTTTTTATATTTTCTTTCTCTTTTATTCTTTTCTCATGATCCTAACATGTGAGTCTTGCACAGACAGAGGTGGAACGAGGTGGAGGAATCCAAGGGCCCATTGGGGTTGTTCTTCTCCCATTGCCATTGCCATGGTAGCAGAGTACATGAGCATTAGGAGCAGATGCCCATAGGGCTGGTCATCCAGAGGCCTTGGGTGAGGTCAGTTCAATCACCACCACTTTTCCTGCAGGGAAACTGAGGCACGTGATGCCTTCTTTGGTGTTACAGACCTGGAGGTGGAACTTCCCTAATCAACTGTCCTTGAGGCTTCTGGTGTGCAAGTCTCTGCCCAGAATAACTACACATCTGGTGTTGCTGTTAGCCATATAATTTGCTTTCTGTGAAAAGTATAATTTCTTCATTCTTTATGTGTCTTTCTACCTATAAAATCATCACAAAGTGAGTGTGGAAGCACATATGTGTCTGTGTACAGGGAATATCTCGTTATTTACGAGACACAAAGCACATTGCTGTGTTATTTATGAGGTAGAGGTAACCAAGCCATCAAACTCTTGGGTGTTGTGGCACAAGAAAAGGAGCTTCTGGTTTGAAATCTCAGAAGAAAAAAGCATTAGTGCATGTTAGAGATGTAAAGAGCAGACTGAAGTGAACTTGGACAGGCCCATAGAGAGCACACGAGGCAGAACCCCTTGGCCTCTCATCTCGAGGCATCACCTCTAGAAATAATGCTCAGCATTATCTTCTGTCTTCCCTGGTGACAAGGCTCTTTGATTTTCTGAAGGAAACATAATTGAAAAATGTGTGGCTCCTCCTGCGTGTGATTAAACCATTACAAGGATGGCCACAGTGCACAGAATCACTCAGAAATGTCACGGCAGACGAGTGCCCAAATACTTCTTTGGCAGAAAGTGATTAGCTCAGCTGGATTTCCTGGTTAAATACAAGGTTAGATAAATACTTGAATAAACTTCTTTCAGCACGGACAGGATTAAGGAGAACGTCTTATTCTTGTGCTGACAAAGTTTTGCTGTTTGCAGACTGATAATATCTTTAATTTAAGATGATTATTTTCCATTTTTGGTGATTCACAAGGGGAGAGATTCCCTCGCTGTTTGTGCTGCTCGAGCCATCAGGAAGAGCAATTCCAGCTGCCCCTGGAGCCCATGGGGAGGTGGTGGGTCGGGAGTGGAAGGGTTCAGGTGACCTCTGGTGCTGTTTTGGGGGATGCCCACCTTTGGGGAGAGGTGCAAGGATTGCTGGCAGCTCTCTGACTGGGCAGCCCTGGGCTCTGCTGGACCTCTCCTGGCATTTCACTGCCTCCTCCTTTCGGCCGTGCTGTTGTAGGGATGCCTTGCTGTGGGGCAGGGAGCCAACCCTCCCACCAGTGGTGCTCCAGATTGTCCAGGCCACGAGCAAACTCACTACTAGAGCAACTTCCTTATTTTAGCTTCTGCTGAGGTTGTGGTTCACAGGCAATGCAGCAGCTGACAGGGCACTGGAGCTGCACTGTGTTAGTTACAAAATATTATTAGTATCTAATTTTAAATTAGGAGGCCTGCCATGGCAAAACAAAAGAGGAAATGTTTTTTTTGTTCTCACTTAGTGGAATGCGAAAGATTCATGCAGCATTTTTATTTTCCTGCACACTCACTGCACATACAAATGGAAGTATTGGTGTAAATACTTGTGCAGTGAGTGTGTGTGGTTAATGGGTGTTGGCAAACGGGCACCACCATAAAAGGATCATAGAAACACAGAATCACTGAGTTTGGAAAAGCCTTCCCAGACCACCAAGTCCAGCCTGTGCCTGGTCCCCACCTTGTCATCAGCCCAGAGCACTGAGTGTTACATCCAGTTTTTCCTTGGACACCTCTGGGGATGGGGACTCCATCACCTCCCTCAACAGCCCCTGCAATGCCTGACCACCCTTCCAGTGAACAAATTCCTCCTGATGTCCAACCTGAAGCCCCCAAGAGCTCAGTGCTATTTATTGCCTCTCTCTAATCCCAATGGTCCAACCCAGAGCAGCTGACATGGGCAGCCTGGGACATGAGACAGATCCCTGGTTCTGTCCCTAATCTTTTAATTTAAAGGTCAGTAATCAACAGCCTGCCCATCAAATGAAAGGTGCCACGAAGGAGAATGCTGGGAAGGCTGCAGGTCAGTTTAGATTTGCTCAGAGACAATCCTAGACTGGCATATTTCCCTGGTTTATAGGACCTGCAGTTAGAAAATGTTATGGCTTCAGCATGTAGAGGGTTAATCAGCATCCAAGGCAAGGAAATGGCACAGAATGAAGCCTAGGATCTGAGTGAGGAATAAAGCAAAAACACTGCCATGAAAATAGAAGGCACAGTAGTCTTCCACGTTGCATCTTTGGGAAAGATTAATGGTTTTGGCTGCTGCTGTGAAAGCTGCGATACAGCACAAGGCTCCAGCCAACTCCTGAACACAACAGAGCCACAGAAGGGCTGGGTGCTGAATTACTTTGAAGAGGGCAACATCAAACCAGCCTCAACTTGAATCTGAGAAACATCCCAAGCCAAAGCCAAGCAGTGCTGCTGAGTGAATGATTCAGGGCACTGGTAGGACCCTCCGCACTCCGTGTGGAGCAGAGGGAAGGATGATGATAAAGGGCAGTGGAATCCAGGCCAGACCAGAATCACAGAAAATAAACAAGGAAAACATTTTTGTCCCTGGTTAGGCAGATTTTAAACCACCCTATTTGAGGCAGGTATACTTTTGTTGTCCCTGTTTCCTGAATGAAAATCTTCACCGGGGTGTTTGAGTTTCTGGCACACGCAGATTCTGAATCACTCACAGCCTGATGCTGGGAGGGACCTCATGGGAGGCACAAAGCCTCTTCCTGATATGAAAAAATTCAGAGAGGCAAAGAACCTGGCAGTTTGCTCCTTTGCTTTACCATCTCTCTGTTCTCCCAAAGGTTTTAATCCTTGGACATTTCTTCCAACACAGAAAACCTTTACAACAACTGAAAATGGGATCTAGGCCTGCTGGATTCTGGGCCTGTGCAGCAGCCTCCAGTTCCCAGGTAAAGGTAAATGTTTGGCTGCGAGAATATTTGCTTAAAATTGGCACTACAGATATAGGACAACTTTTTCTCCGAGTGCCTTGGGATGTTTGATTAAATGAGAAGTGTTGCAACAAAGCAAACAGTGTTCATAAGAGTGCTAATAATAGCAGTACCTGGAGTGGCTGCTCCCATAAATAGAGACCAGCAGGAGATAACTCCATACATTTACATCAGATCACCAGAATGTATATTTGCCTTAAGCAAAAGTGATATAATGAGTATTTTATCATTATCGATGCTTGCAAGCATAGGCCGTGTGCAAGGCGTTGAGGAAGATGTGCAGCTTTTCCAGCTGTCAGGAACAACACACTGGATTGCTGTGTCACGTGGAGGAAGGCAGAGACAACACTCACCTCCTCCCCATTGTCTCAACTGGAAAAGATCAGATCCAGTCCTGTGATCATTATCATATTGTGAAGCCACCAAAGATAACGAAACAGCTCACTCAGGAAGTAACGTTGTGCATTAATCTTTTCTTTCTGTATTAATCCTACATCAAAGAGGAGTCTGCCCTGGCTAATTATGAGATTCAATCCCAGAGGATCACTACTACACCCAGGCTATTTGGACTTTTCTCTCCAAGCCCTTTTCCTTCTCCCAACATCTCTGGTCCATGAGATCTTTACTGAAGGGAGGTGATGATGCTGGGCACCTTTACTGCTGTCACTTGCAATGTTGTGGCACACATTTCAGTGTGGAAACTCTGTATTTATTGTGCTCTGTGGCTCATTCAGGAACCAAAATTACAAGCTACTGAATGAGGATGGAACAGCAAACGGGACTTGATCTAAATCTGCACCTGGAAAGAGTGAAGATGAGTGAGATGCAGGTGGGTTTGGATGCACCTTTGCATCCTAAGTTTTACTGACCATAGAAAAGAGAATGAAGAGATTGAACAGATAGAGTGACAGATACTCAAATGCTATTGGGTATTGATGGACCAGTTTGTTTTCTCCCAGAGTCCCAAAATCCCAGGTAAGCCATCCTGCCATCACACCACAGGGTTCCTTGCGCCTACCAACACACCAGCTGAGGAGATTTTCTCCTTGTGGGAATTCTGTCTGGCTTTTCCCAGATGCAGTGATGGTGCACTTGGCAGCCAAGTGACAGAAAGGGCTATTTTGGCCTTAAAACTTCCCTTAGTTCTGCACTCATTGACAGTATCGATATGACCAGGCCCCAAACTATTCTTTCTTTAAGAGTGACAGCTGTAGTGCAGTGGAGAAAGAAAGAAATAAAATTTATTTGACCTGAGGCTCAAATAAATCTTTTGTTTTAGCAAGTCCCAATCAACATAAAATACCACAGATTTTCTGATTTTTCCACTACTTTACCTTTCCTCCCTCACATGCTGTTATTTCTTTCCTCCCTCCCTCCCTTCCCATCTCTCTTGCCTCCTTTCTTCTTCCTTTTCATATTTCTTTTCAGGCTTTTCTTTCCATTGCCTGTTTCTCCCCTCTGCCCTTCTGCCCTCCAACCTCACAACAACCCAACCTCTCAGAGAAGTCCCTAACCCTCTCCTAATCTGAGGCGTAATTTCTTAGCTGAAAATCAATATTTTTGCTGCTCTGTGCTGGCACAGCAAGAGGGAGACCTCCCTCTCTGCCCTGCTGGGGGAGCAGCCACCACAGCGCAGCCGCTTTGGAGGAGCTCCAGGTTTATGGATTAGCTGCTGCTAAACTCGGGGTGGATGAAAATCTCTGCTGGGAAGTGGGGAAATGAGAAGAAATCCGCCTTCTCAGCTGGGTTCAAGGTTCCTCTTTGAGATCAGGAGAGAAGGGCTCCATCTGATCCCTGGCCCAGCTGCTGCTCCCTGCTGCAGGTAGATGAAGATGAGCGAGGGCGTTGCTCGCTCAGAGCGCAGCCAGAAGAGGTTCATGTGCTGATTTTACATCCTTTATCACTTGGAGGTTGTGTGTGGAGGCACTGAGAGCTGGCTCAAGCAGTCTCAGCTGGGAGATGGGCTGTGTGGGGTGGCACAGCCAGGCACAGGCACTGCAGATTCCCAATGTTCCTGCAGAAAAGGCTGGAGAGGAAACCACTCCCTGTGAAAGACTCAGTGACCCACTTGGACTTTTGGCTGGGACTAAGGGGGGAAGAGGTCCCTTCACTCAGTTCAAAAGCACTTTTTTCAGGAGGAGATGGGGAACTTTCACAGCAACCAAAGCATGGACTTAAACAGTGGGTTCACTTAACAACAAAAATGCAGTCTTCATGTTTGTTTTCCCTCGTTAGAGTTTTTCCTTACTGCTACAAACTGACTCATTAACAAATTAACATGTTTTGATTCCACTGTGAAAGTCTTGAGATAATTGTTACAGCTATGGTCCTGGGGCTCAAGAGCTGTGCTTCTAAAATGCTTTTATAGACTACAAATTGGATGCTTTTCATACAGGTTATCTAATTTTAATTACAATTTGCCCTCTGGCAAGTCTTTCTTCGCTTTGAAGTTGTTAGAGTTTTGTCATCCTTGGGGAGTGAGCAGTTTCAGATTATCATCATGTCAGATTTCATGTCCATAGAAACACTTTTTCAACAGTTCTTTTACGTGAGACAAGCTTTCATCTGTGGGAGTTTTATTGGTCTGAAAGTTATGACAAGCAACTTAAGTGTAAGTGATGTCCTACTTGTAATGTGAGAAAAAAAATCACTCTAAACATACACATCAGCCACTAAAGTAAACAGCAATTACTGTCCCTACAGACACAATTGTGGAATGTAAAAATAAGATGATATTTTCAATTCACTATTTTTTTCCTCAAGTAATCATTTGCCACTTTGAAGCAATATTTTGTCTGCCCGAGTCATGGACGGCTGGGAAGAAGGGAAGGGGAAGCAAAGGAATACTGAAATGAGATAATCTCTCAGAAGATGACCCAGTCAAGGTACAACATCAGTCCACCAAGCCTTGGCAAGACTCCCCTGAGCTCCAACATGAGTTTTGACCACCAGGCTGCTGCTGGGTGCTTTTCACATGACTAATTGCATAACACTCAGCATTCTGCTTTCATCAGGAGCAGATATGGTCCCTCCCTGGGCTGCATTAGAGGCCTGCCGCCCATATATAACATGTAATCTCTTGCTCTTCATTGCCAAGATGTTTATTGATGTTTGCCAAAGCCAAGGAAAAGAAGGATTTAGCACATAAGCATCTCCTTATGAAGGGTTGATTTGTTTGTGTTTGCAGCCTGGGGCACTATGTCCAAGGGACAAGGTGTTGAATTCCAAGTGTTTCAGCCAGGTCTGTGTCAGTGATTTCTTTTTTTTTTTTATTTTGACAGAATTTTCTCGATGAATCTGTCTGGGTTTGCAGAGCCAATAGCAGTGCTGGCTGTGGTAAATTAGTTTGAAATCTCTCCTGCCCATTTTATTCATAACACTGGCTTTACAAACTTCTCCATCCCGAGTTTGATGGGCTGCCAGCATCTTTACTGCTGCAATGCTCTCACAACTGCAAGGGAACAACCAGCAAATCAAGGATGCTTAAACAAATCTGAGTATTCAGACCTCTAGCCTGCATAGTTTTAAGGCAGTAAGAGATAGGAGAGCAAAGAGTTAATAAAAATAAACAAGGAGACACAAAGCTTGAGGAGTTTGCTGGGGAACATGAAAACAAAGTGTCTGGGGGAGTGGAAGATGTGTGCAGGTTCTTCTCTCATCTCTGACATTCCTGAGCTAACAAACAACAGCCAGCCCAAGCAGAATCCAGGAGTGACTAGGAGAAAATAATTCTGTAGGATCATTGCTCAAATACAAAATTGCCATTGTCTTCATAGGGATTTCCAATGACGTAAGATCATATGAAAATTTCAGGTTTAGCTTCCCTTTCTTCATCAGTAAAGACCCTTTCTTCATACAAGAGGTCTTGGATCCTGTTCACTGGAATTAAGTCAGGCATTTTCAACTGAAGAAGATCAGAGGAATTAGGCTGAGTTGATTGAAATCCTTCTTAAATTTATGTAGTCCTTTAAAATCACTCGGATTCAGGTTGCAGCATCAGCCCAAGTTCTGCAGGTAGAAAAACTATGGGGTTTTCTGTCTTAAACAGGACCTACTTCCCTGAAATGCTGGATATTGGTCAGAGGATTACAAATTAACTAAATCTCCAAGGAGCAACAACAACAACAAATGTTCAAATAAAATTAATAAATGGAGTTGATATTTTCTGATCTTTCTCGTCTGATACTGTTTTAGGTAACTGCTGACATCAAAAGAACTATTCTAGATTTATTCCTGGAGCTCAATTTGCAATTGGTTTCTGATTTTTAATAGTAAAGGAAGTCATAAAGAGGACGTAGTTCTTCATGACCACCAATGATTCAAGGGATCCCCCAATTTCCAGGAAGGCAAATTGGAAGAATAGGTCTTGGGGCTGCAAGTTGAGTCACAAGAAAAACAGGTTCAGTTACTTTGGGGTAAGTCAGAGGAAAAGAGTCAGATCTGTGAGGATGTGAGGTGGCCAAAATGCCACAATTCTTTCAAATGAGTGTTCCTTGCCTTTCAGCAGCTGGTTCAAGTGTCACAAGAGCTGGTTTCCCTCTGGCAGAAGGTCTGGCAGAGCCTGATGAGCACTTCCAAAGGGAGATGAACAAACATCAAACTAGAGCTCACCCTTAAACTCTGTGAGGATATCAGACTTTTCATGACAAGGGTTTAAATGACACAGGTTCTTTGCACGTTTGACCACAGCTTCCTCCTTTTAACCCTTTCCTCTGAGTGGGCTATTCCAGCCAAGGAGAAATACACCTAATTTTGAGCTGCAGGAAGCTCAAAACCCCAGTTATTTTCCTGTGCCTTTGCCAGGGCAGACCTGCAGCCCTCTGGGGACACTCCTGGTCCTGTGGCCTCCAAAGGGAGGAATGTGACAGACACTCCATTTACAGCCTTGTGGAGCAAGTCCCATCATCCTGCTTCTCCCCAAAGCAGGGACATTATGGTTTTCCAGAGAATCTCAGCATCTGCTTCCTCACAGACATCCCTGACAGATAAGCTGGTGCTAAACACTCCTAATTATGAACCCAATTAACTGTATCCATACCATGACCCACAGCTGTGCCAAAAACTCAGCAGCAAAAAAAATTCCTCTGCCCATGCTTCAGCATCCACACTGAGATTCATGCCCTGCTCTTCTGTCCCCTCCACTCCCTGCTACTGACGTAAAGAGGACAAAAAAAAAAAATCCTGTAAAGTTCCCTGCATTTGTTCATTAAAATATGGTCAGCCTCCATGAGAGTTTTATTTGGAACAAAAGGACTGTTAGAGAATTAGTCACAGCCTGGGAGGCAGGAGAGGGCATTGTTTTATGGAGACAAGAAAGGCTTTGGGAAGCAGATGATTCTAATTTACCTTCTTGACTTTATTCTGCCACTTTTAAATAGATTTCTCTTCATGTGGACTGCAGTGTTTATAGCTGTAAAGAGGAGGGAGTCTCACTTTTAACCCCTGCAAAAGAACAAGGCTAAGAAATAAATCCTGCTGAATTCTGCTTCTTTAGCAAAGATTTCAGCTCAGGTGACCTTCTCCAGGGGAACACCAACTAACATCAAGAATTCCCTGTGAAACCTAAGCGGGCTGTTCTTGCACTTAAAATAAAATCCAAAGATCTCTCTTTCAAAATTAAATTCTTCTAATTTAGGTATTTAATTAAACTCTACTATTAAAATTACTCATTTTAAAACTTTCATGTATGAAAATATTTTAATTTACTTCTATTTATAGGTTTATGTTCTGTTCTAAGATGCAAAATTTTGGGAGATAGCGTTTGAACTTTTCAGGCTATTTGGAGTGGGATTTTGCTTAATATATCTCAGAAAGGTTTCAGAGTAGGGAAATCAGTTTTTGACCGGTTGTAATTGAAAAAGATATTTTCAGAAACCTTCTGAATTAAAATTTATAGCTTAAAATTCAACTTTGAAAGGGGAAGTAGAAAAAAAAAGTCACCTTTTATTCTTTCATTTATTAAAATTGTGATATAAAACCTTTCTGTATTTACATGGGTATATATTTATTTAATGTACATTTTCCTTAGCTTCTGTCTTACTTTCCTTAGTTTCTTTTTATTTCCTTAGATCCTAACTTGAAAGAAAATGGTAAAAGAGAAACTCACTGAATGGTGACCTCTCGTAATCTCACTTTTTAAAAGAAGAAAGCTGAACAAGCAGAAGAAAAGGTGTTTTACTCTGTTTTCAAAGCTTTGTTTTGGCAACCTCCTGGAAAACTCCGATGCCTGAAGAAATGTTTGAACGAGAGACCTTTGCTGAAACGCAGCAGTTACATTTAAGTTGGTCTTTGCCTACCAAAACATTTTATGCAGACCCAGAGATAAATCCCACACCTTTCATTTCCATACGTTTAAAAAAAAAATAAATCACTTAAGTAAATCTTCCTACTTTAAAAGTTCACAGAAGGATGAAAAGGCAAAAGCCCAATTCTGCTTAGTGCCCATGGAAATAGATTTCTCTCTCCCTCACAGAAACACATCCCTCAAGCAAAGACATGTTTGGATTGGCTCTGTCCCTCATCCCTTTCCAATCACAAAAGCCACCACTCCTCCCAATGGCGACCAAAGGCACCAGCACAGCAGCTCTAACAATTGCTGCCATGGAGAAACAATTCAATGAAAACATGTGAATGTATTTTTAGAGCCTCATAATACAACTTCTCGACTGGAAATGAGGGGGGGAAAAAAAGAAAAAGCATCTCGTGACCGTGGGTTTGATGGAGCCCACCAAAAAATGCTCTGCAGAGCATAATTTGAGAACCATTGTATCATACTTGAACCCACCAGAAAGCAGCTAACCAAATGTAGCAAATTAAGGCAAGGCAGTTTAGCAGGGCAAAAATATCACTCCTTGTTAGTGTAGTACTGATAGACTCCTCAGTGATGAGCTAAATAAGCACACACACAATCACTTTAGTTTCCAGTAATGTCATTCAAATTAGATTGTTCAGGGGATGTTCTGAAGCAGTGCTGAAGTATTGGCTTGTGCTGCTGCTTTTGAAATGACTGAAGGAACAGAGAAATGTAGTTTACAACAGTTTTTTTCTAAAGATTTAGGGAAAAGACTGGGCTACCTGTGTTTTTTAGTCATTTGGAAATGAAGAGCAGTTATACATTTTGCTGAGTTTTTGCCATTTTACCTGAGACCCATCTCAGTTATGTTTGAACCCTTCTTAATCAAATCTGACAGAAGGACAGATAAATAGCAATTGAAATTCCTCCAGTTTTTGTGAAAACATTTGGGTAGGTACAGGAGGAAGGCCCCTGCAAATACCCAAGCCCAGCAACAGGAAAAGCTTCATTGAGAGCTTCCCTTTTGCAGAGACAAAATTAAATCAATCATGAAATACAAACCCAGAAAAGAAAATCTTTGTTAGTCTTGGTGCTCGTGCAATATCTTGTATTTTTCTTTCATTTTCTCCCAGTTTTCTGCCTTGGCTACAGTGATAATTCCCTGTCCCCAGTGCCTTCACTGGGTGTCTGGAAAGCCAGAAGAGAGACCTGCCCTTCAGCCCTGGTTGTGGTAAAGGGAGTTGTGGTAAGAGTCCTCAAAAATGGTCCTTAAAGTGGCCAAAAAGCAGGAACTTGAACACTGCAGTGTTAACTCCCTCAGGTTTGCTCCTCCATGAGCTACCACATCCCGTGGCTGTTCTCAGAATGAGCTCCCTGGGCTCTCCCAGCTGTAAACTCAGCACTTAGGTTTGCTCTGGGAATTATTTGAAATCTGTACAATTGCTGCTCCTGTGATCCTGAACCCAAACATTTCCCGTGCACTTCCTCCCCCAGAGGAAGCATTGCTGGGATTTTCACACTACATCACTTCAGCTCTTCAAAAACCACAAAATTCTTCATTTAAAGTCTAAATCTACACATCACTGCAGACTGCTTTTTGACCAATATTTAACACCTAGTGGCTTGCCCTTTCCATGCTGTCTGGGCTTGGTGACCTCCGATCTGCACATGCCAAGGAAGGCCCTTCTGACATCAAAACATTACTCAAGAAAATTCCTTTCAACAGCAGGTACTTTACTGACCTAGATTAAGTTGCTTGAGATGTCAAAGCCCTGAAAAAAAAAAAAAGAAGCTAAAATGGGCCTAAATGACTTCAGGCATAAAATCTGACCAAAGGAATTATGTCAGATGCTATAAACAGAGAGGAAAGCATGTAGGGAATATGAGGGATCAAAGGGAAAATCAAGTTAGTGAGATGTTTTGTTTTCTCCCAACTAAAAAAGATGCTCCTACTTGTTCTGATGTGGAAGGAAGCAACGGCTGTTGGCTGCCACACAGCTGGCTACAGAATGCTTTTATGAATGTTTTAAGAAGGAAAACCAAAAATGTGTTGACTGGAACTCTCCATGCAATTCTGGGCTTCATTAAAACTCCTGAGTCTCTCAGTAACGGGAATTACACATTTCCTCAGGCTCTGCAGGGCTTTCTTGGAAGCAAGGCTTTGGCCAGCAGAGTCTCTGTGGAAAAGCACGTGAGCAAACCCCAGAGAGGTGCAGGGGAAGGGGCTGACCTGGCCCCAGCACACGTGCTGTCATGGGAGGTCATTGCTATGCTTCCAAAATTCCCTCTTGCCTTCGTATCAGAGGTGAGGAGGGCAGAAGGGTCTGTGAAAGGCAAATATCTGTCAAAAGAGAAACTGGTCCCACACCTTGCACTTTCAGCCTTGAATTAACTCATACGTTCACAGCCACAGAGCTTTTAGGAAAACCTTCCTTACTGAAATCCATGCTGGTTTTTGACCTCAGAACCCTATTTCTATTCCAGCACCAACAGCAGTGGCCTGACTTGTACAGGCATTGAACAGCTGAAGCACATTATACCCCTCAAAGCACCCTGGCCCTGCTCTCTGCCTGCTCCCCACAGCCTGGGCTTGCGCGGGCAGGTGTCGGATCCAATCCCTTCACTCGGACAGGGAGGGACTTTCCTGCCCTGCAGATCCACATCCAGGCACTTGGGAAAGGTCACATTTGCTGCCTCCTCCTGTGGTCAGAGGCTGCAGCAGCAGGACACAGCTGGGCCCCCAGTCCAGACTGCTTCAGTTTGAGACAGCCTGGACAAACGTGAAGCAGCATTTGCACTGGCACCTCTGCCAGGAACTCAGTCAAACCAAACAGTGGAGCAGGTCCGGATAATAAAGGATAGAACTCTTAGAAAGTGTAAAAATACATGGCTTTCTGAAGAGTATTGCAAAGTTCAGTTTTTGGGTGTATTTGGCCAGCAGCGCCAGTGCCTGCAGTTTCCCCAGATGGGCACTTTAACACAGCTTTGCAAAAGAAGGGTTTTTAATTGGTTATTCATGATGAAAATGTTACAGTGAGCTAAGAGTGCCCCACAGGATGGATACTTAGAAACCCAGTTATTTTTGTAATGGACATAAATAATCCTCTCGACATTACCCTGGAAAACTCTCCCAGCTTGGTTTGCTGGCCCTCCAAGCCTTGCCACCAGAGGATAGAGAGACTGGAGAGGAAAACAATGAAACTGTGAATGTCCTGGAATAAAAGGAGCATCACCCTTTCTGAAACGCAAAACCCAAGAAATTGTAGAGAGGGAAGCAGAAAAATCTAATAGAATATCAGCTAATACATGAAACCAGGGCTCCTTGATTAAACCTGGAGTACTGGAGACCCCTGTGTCAGTGCAGACCCCCTTGGCAGGAGGTTGGCAAAGTTTCCAGGTGGAAATGAGCAGCTATTGGAGCTCTGGTTGGTACCAAGCCTGTGCCCAGCCAGGAGAGCTGAGTGAGCCATGGACCAGCACAGGGCTGGATGGCTGCAGAGGAAATGACAGGAGCAGAAAGCAAAAATGTGACTCCTTCCAGCTCTCTTGGAACTTCAGAAAGTTTACAAAGCACATGGGATGGAAGCACCTCCACGCTGAATTCTGACTGACCATACCTGTAGATCTTTACATGCCCTAAACCCCCTCAAAAGTGAATGCAAGCAGCATCACACCTTTCCTTAGGGATGAGCAGCCCATGGATAATGGATGTAAAATGATCTGCACAGGTTCTGTGACACCAGGGCAGGGCTAAGCAGAGCCCTGGGCCACTGAAACCACTGAGGCCCAAACCTCAGCCCGAGGAGCAATGGGATTTTCTGCTTTTCAGTTTCCAGTTGCTGAGCTCATTCCTAACTCTTGCAGAGTCACAGTGCTGTTCCCATTAAAAAGAAAACAAATGGATTCACTTAAGCTGGAGTATAAAATCCTTCCCTCGACATTGTTGCTTGTGCTGCCCTCTTTGACTGAGTTATTTCCCAGTCTCCTGACAGTCCTTAAGGAAGTGCTTAAAGCCTGAGTCTGCCTAACACCCACTGTGAGGAAGGGGTCACCCAAACCCCTATCTCCTACTGCTCAATTTAGTTAAGAAGAAAAAGCCTGTGCTCATATTCCAACACATGTTTCTGCTTTCAGATCTCTGGGAACTTTATGTGTCTTTTTTTTTTTTCCATCTGTTCCCAGAGCAAATGTCAGTGCATTCAAAGTCCAGCGAGGTCCTCATGAGCACAAAGAAACCCCAGAGCTGCACGTGGGGGACAGTCCTGGGAGGGGGTGGCTGTGCAGGACTGCCCCAGAACCACCACTCCCGCAGGGCCAGGGCTAATTCCAGGCTCAGTTTAACTGCTGGCTTAGCTCCCAGCTCTGCTAACACAGGTTTTGGACACAGGTACTAAGTACCCAGTGACAGGAGGGCTGTGCCAGGCAGCTGCCTCTGCAGAGACCCCACGGGGTGGCCACAGGGTGACCTGCAGCCTTGGCAGTGCCAGCACAGCAGCAGGGACATTTCCAGCCCAGCCTTCACTGCAGGCATTCCCCTCCCCAGGCTGCTCCTCACACCTGCCTGTGACACACCAGCACACTCAGCATCCACACCCGATCAACACAAGGTTTCCTCCTGCATCGTTTCCATACCTAGATGTGTGTGAAATAGCAATTTGTTCAGTTCTACCTTTACAGAAATTATGGCAGAGAAGAAATTGCTGCCTGCTGATGCTGCAGACCAGTATGGTCTCAACTTTTCTTACCATTTTCTTTCATTCACCTGCTGTCTGAGAGCTGCCTCTGGGGTGGGAACAATCCTTTTGTTCTATGTGTTGTCCAGCTCTCTCAAAGTAGGGTTTCTAAACGTTATAATGAATAAACGATCCAGATTAATTAATTTGGAATCTAGACCTTTTCATGGGCTGGGGCATCTCCGAGATGGGCCGATTTTTTGTTGCTGATGAGGGATAGAGTTGGGCAGGTTGCTTCAGAAGCTGTTACACTCTGCTGGCACTGAAACCACATATAACTTAGGGCTGCCTAAAGCCTCCATATTCAGTTTCCATCTACTTCTGCCCCAAGCGTGGGCACAACTTTTTAAAATGGACACGAAAACATCTGCAGCTGCTTCATCTGAAGCAACAGCCAGTGCTTTTTGTGTCACTGAGATGGCATAAACCCAATATAAACAGGAATAGGAAAATACTTTCGACTGTTCTGCATTTTACAGCTTCCATTAAAATTAATGAAAATGAGATCTAAGGGTTCCAGAAGCAAATCAGCACTGCTTAGAAATGACACCTTAAAAAATTAAAATACTCAAAGCACATGAGAAAATTATTTTTTCAAAGGAGATTTAATGAACTCTGACAGTTATTTGTATAATGTTTGTTATGTGGCATCACTAAGATTTTTCTACTAGTGAAGGTTAGATGAAAGTGTTTTGACAGCTCTCACTGGAGGGATGATATTTAATATAGAGCAGTTTGCAAAACAGTATCAGGACCTGGAAATACCTTTTTGGTTAGTCATGGTCACCTCCAGCCCTGTGAAGGAAAAAAAAAAATCCTAAATTCTGTAATTTCTGGTTTTAGCAGCTCATCTCACAAAGAAAAAAGGACCTGAAATTTTAAAAATACCTCTTTAAGGCAAAATGGTGCATCCAAACATTAATTTTCATGGCTTACATGAAGTGAGGTCTTGAAAGTGAGAAAGCCCAGAACGGAATCTGAGGTTGGCTTTTCAGGGAAGACTAATTAGCAAAACGGAAAAATCTCTGAAATTTGGGAAGGCTCAAACCTGAAGCCTCATCCTCAGCCCTGCACAGGAATGCAGAACACAACTGGGGTCACCAAACTCCAGCTGTGGAGACTGGGGCTCTGCAAGCTCATTTTCACCCTTCCTTCACCCCCAGCTCCCAAATCAAGAAACCCTAATGGCAACTGCATGGAAAGAAAGCCAAGTGAACGTAAGGAAATTGGGCAAACAGCACTGCAGTTTTCTGGTCAAAGACTCCTTCTGGGGAGGTTCTCCACGCACAAAGGTGAATCCCACAACATTTATGCTGCTTTCTATAAATTCTGGGATTTTTTTTCACACTCAGAGGTGGCTCCCGTGGGTTTCTCAACAGCCTGAGTGTGATTTTCCTTCTAGGAATTCTGTCCCTATGGAGCAAAAAGAAAAAAAAAGTCTCAGCCATGCAGAGGCTTTAGCCATACAACTCCTATTAATCCAAGTGGGAAATGTTTGTCCAGGCTGGTCCCTCAGGGAACACAAAGATGTGTTTTTGTGTTTTGAGGAATCCCATGGAACAGAGTAGCAGTTTCAAAACTCTTCTCCTTTGGATTTTTTTTTCAAAAACCCCATCTATTTCATAAAATTACTTTGTAACAAAGTCAACTTTTTTCCACCCAAGCAGGCAGCTAAAGCTCTAAAAGAATTTTGAATTTCCCCACGAAAAGAGAAAAAATTGTATTTCCTGAAGAAAAATTGGAAAAGAAAATTCTTAGAAGAATTCAGTGTTAGCTGAAAGATTTCAGCCAACAAGAAATTTCTGTGATAACCTGCATGTGCAAACTCCAGCTTTCAATACACTTAATTTTTGGTGCTTCAAGCCTTGATGTGTGGAAGGTTTTCACCTGAGCTTGTGCTGCTGTGACTGTCTGGGGACAGAGGGCAGGAGGGAGCTCAGCCCTCATCTGCTCCTGGCTGCTGGCACCCACTGCTGCCCAGCAGCCTCCACGGGCTCTCCCCAAATTCCATTTTTCACACCCTCCAACAGCATTAAGGATGAGAAGACATAAGAAAAACAGAGTGAGAATAACAAAAGCAAACTCACGAAAAATCAGGAGGCGACAGTTTAAAAATGATTCATAACTGCAGGCTTGTTTTGTTACAGTTTAGCTGTGTCTTACAGAATGTGGGAGAAGGGATTTGTTGGGAGAAGTAAAGCACTAACACATTTAGAAAAAATATATATATTTGTCATTGGGAGCTGCTCTTCAACTTCAAAGCATCTTTAGTCTCTTAAAAGGATTTACATTTGAGCTGAAGGGAATTTAGGTAATGGGCAGCTCTGAGAGACATCCCCTCTAGCAGAGTTTTCACATATCACACAGCAAAGGAAACAATTCCTATTGAGTTTCACAGGAAGATTTATCATCTCGCCTCTCCAAGCCTCTCCTGGCTCTTTAACATTCCCTGCACACTTTGTGAAAACGTCTAGAAAAGGATAGAACTGACAAATGGTCCCCCTGTCCTGTCTGGAACTCACACCATGCCCACAGCCTCTTCCAAAACGAAACAGGGATGAATAATTCCCAGCTTCCCATGAAGTTACATCAATGCTTTTGGTGCCATTTGCCAGGCACAGGAGCACAGGCATGGGGTTTTTAGGAACTGGAGGAAAAGACAGGGATTTTAGGACACAGGGATGTTCCAAGGAAGGAAACAAACCACTGAAAATACTTTTTAAAAACGGAAATCCAGACTTTTTGCTAAAAGGAATGTCTGAGTCAGAGCCCAGACTCCCACCAGCTAAACTACATTTCAACACCAGCTGAATTACTCGACGTAGGATATTAGAGGGGATCTCAAAATAAATCGTGGAGTCAAACTTATCCATCCACTGGAAAGGAAACGGAGATGACACAGCTCCCCAACCTCACATCCAGACTTCTCATCTTGCCTTGCACCACATAAGTGCACAACCAGAATGGAACTCCTCATAAGTACTACAAAACCAAGTGGCACCATGTAACAAACCCAAAAAGCTGCTTTTACAAACACCATCACGAGAATATTCTCTTTATTTTTGAATGCAGGGCCCAAATTTCATTCTAAGCTACTGGCCAGGTGCTGACCTGACGTAAATTCAAGATGTGTTCACTTCAAAGACCTTACTCCAGGTTACAATCCTGAATATAAAATTAGAATCAGTGTGATTTGTGGTTAATCATTTCACCTCTGAGTGCTTTTGTGGAACCATGTCGTTCTTCTGCCTCACAGAGTTTATGGATCTGATAAAAGGTGCTGTAAAAATACATTTCAGAAGATTTACAGCTGTGATACACAATTTGCTGCCAAATCTTTCTTCTCAGCTGACAGAACTTGCTTTACTCAGCAAAAAGTCCCATACAGAGAAGCCTCTTAGATAGAAAATACTCACAGTTTTAGCCACAACCTGAAGATATGTGTGTACTGATAGTTATATCCCAACCTCAAAGCCATTTTATTGGTCACTGGGATTTTCTGGCTGGAGCACAAAGGGCTCTTTAAGCACTTTTAGGCTGCTCTGCAGTGGTGTCTCAGTGCCTGCTCCTGCCCCATGCCAAAAGCTGGGCAATTTGGGGTGGCTTTGTCTCCCATCCCTTCTGGTGCCCACCTTTCTCATGGGAGGATCTTAACTTAGTTTAGGGTCCTTTAATATCTTATGTGCCCAGACACAAAGGTTTAAAAAGCTCTACAAGCTCAAATGAAGGCTCGTTATGTAAAGTAAGGAGAGAGTAAATTAAAAAGTAAATCCATGTTTTTCCTACATTTTTAGAACCACCGATTCCCTCTCATCTGACTAACTTCAGGGTTCTGGGAAGGTCAGAAACATACTTTCCAGGAAACTTAAAATTTGGGTTTTTTTGAGTTCTTAACTGAACCAGAACGCAGCAGACGTTTTCAGCCCCCGATTTCTTCCGAAGGAATACCAAAGGCGACTTTTTCCCAGCTACTGTTTCCACCAGCACCCACAATTACTTGTGTGAAGCACTCCGAAAAAACAAGGGAGCTTTAATGTGACTTAAGTGTTTAAATATTGCGGATTAATTCTTGTGGCTTAATACCAGATTAAAAATAAATGTGCTCTTTGTGGTGCTCCTTGTGTGTGACAAAGGCTGGTTTGAGTCTTCCTCGGCTCTTTTGTTTCTCGTTGCTTGTAGATAGCACTTAGAGAAACACATTCCCAGTGGCCCCATAGACTTAAATATCCTTTTGAAACGGAGGATTCCCTCCTCCTTCTTAGCCCGGGGCAAATCTAAGTGATAATGTGAAATACCTGCACAGAAACTGGCATCTTTGCTCTCCCTGAACTGCGTGTTGCACCTGAGGGCAAAACAGAGGTGTGTGAGCAATGCAGAGCACTTTGGCACGGATTTGAGGTTTCAGCCTCATCATGTGATGAGAGCTATTGATTCAGGAGGGCGAATTAACTCTCTCCCCTCCAGAATGACATCTCCTGAGCTCCGCGACGCTAATTCTGGGTGTGGGACCAGGCGTGGGTGGAGGGATAGACAGGGAAGGTCCTGAGCTCACCCCCAGGGTCTGGAAAGTGGGAAAGGGGCTCTTCTGCACGTCCTTGGGGGTTGTGCTTAACTCTCATCTGGGAGAGAGTGTGGAAACACCGTTTGATTTGAGTTTGTGTCCAGGCCTCGTCGTGCATTGCTGTGGTGTGTGTGGCCAGGGTGTCACACTCTGCTGGTGGTTAGGGACAGCGGAACGCACGGCCTGTGGGAGCTGGTGGCACAACTGATGCTCTGAACTGGATATTTAGAGGAAAAAAGTGCCTTGGGCAGGTCCTCGCCAGGTCCATGCCCTCCTCCATCGCTGCCAGCCCTCCTCCCCACGGCTGCAGAGTCTGGCACGGGTTTGGTTTAAAAATAAACGAAACGGGGAAAACCCAACAAAACAACGGCATGGACAGAAAATGGAGAAATAACGAGTGTCACGGGTAAAACCCACACTCTAAATCAGCACTTCTGCTCCAGTTCCCTCACTGCAACTCTGCAAGCCCCTGGTGGAGAGAATCTTTGGGGGCTGTGTAAGGCTCCTGTGAGGCAAAAGAGATTTTCTGCTGGCTTTCAGCCTCCTTTAGGCGTCCCTGCCCACGGCAGGGCATTGAAACTAGATGACCTTTGAGGTCCTTTCCAACCCAAACCACTCCATGATTCTATTTTATTTCAGCTGCCAGGATGTGCCCCACTGACTGCGATGGAAGTGGCAGGAGCAGCGAATTCAGACACGGGGCTGCTTGTGTTCCAGGGCATCCTTTCGCACAGAAATCGCTCCCTTTTTTCAGGGCCACCGATGTGTTTGGATTTCCGAGGTCTTCCCGAAACCATCTGAACGTGATCTGAATGAGAAAGGCTATTTGGATACGAATTCAATGTCTGTGGAAGATAAGATCTCAGGGGAGGTGGTTGAGGTGTGTTAACACCAAGGCGCCTGGATCACCGCCTTGTGCAAAGAGCTCTGGGGACAGGGATCCCACGGACATACCAAATCCAACGCGAGGACAAGAGGATTTCAGAGCAGTTGGCTTCCTTGAGACGTTTCTTCATTCTCCCCAGTGGCCTAATTCACGGAGGCATGAGGAACAGTGCAGTGTCGTGGCAAGTGGAAGCCGGGATTAATCTCACACAGCGAAGGATTGAGAGCAACAGGAGAGGAAAACCGGCCCCAGTGCAAAGCCCATCCGGGCTGACCTGGCAGAAAAGCAGACCTTGAATCCGAGTTCAGCTTTAAATTCTCTCTCCTGCCGTGTTTTCACACCCTTTTTTTTCCTGTTTAGCCCTGACTACAGAGAGCAATTTGGAGCAGAATTCCTCTTTGCTCTGATTTTACCCAGAGGACTCAGAGGTAGATGCCAGTCCGGGATGTCTGAGCTCAGACTGGGGGGTGCTGTGCTTTCTGTGAACAAAACTAAGACACATTTCCTTTTCTTTTGCAACATAAGACGGCTTCAAATGCTGCTTAGATCCCAGTCCTCGTAAGCCAAGTCAACTGGTCTTTTCTCTTTTCTTTACGAAGTGATAATTATGACAATATGCAGCATTGTGTCTCTGTGACTTTCATATGCAGCTTCAGTGTTTCTAATGTAGCTTCAGATTCATTCTTTCTTCCATCCACCCAAGAAGCAAAGGCAAAGATAATTTAGAAATCTTTAGGGCTGTTTACATTTGGAATGTCCATGGGAAAACGGCTTTGAAACGAAAATACATTTTAACAAGGATGTTATTGTTTAGTTCTGTTCTGCTAAACACGACCTAAATACACTCAGAGTTTGTGTCTTTATTTACGGATTTGATTGGCAATTTAGGAAACCACCATCGGTTATTTGAAGAGGGTGTTTATTTAGTGTTACAGTTTGGGGTCAGTTCCCCTCAAAGGAAACTTCAAGCATATAGAATGGCAAACTTGACAAATCATGTCAACACTTGGAATTGGACACTGCTTTCCATTAACTCTTGGGTAAACTATATCTGCCAGGGACATTTTTTGTTAAGTGGTTATCAACATTGTGCTCTACCAAGGAATCTTGACTGTGGCATTTTCAGCTTTAAAAAACCCACAAAATCAAGGTGGAATAGAGATACAAGAAATGCACAAATTTGCAGGGCAGAAGAAGCAAGGCTGGCTTTGAAAAGGTGTTTGCACATGTAAATCCAATGCAGTGAGAGAGGGGAGGGTAAGTCTGTCCTGGATTGGAGTTTGGAGGGATTAAAGGACAGTTTCACCTGGTTTGTTGTAATCAGCCAGAATCTGGCATGCACAGCACTTACATACTTCTGCAAAATCTGCTGTCTGACTCCATTCAGCTTTCAAAACCTGTCCTTAGCCCATGTGCCTCACCCTGCCATTTCATCACCTCTGACTCCTCCGTTGGTGCTGGGATGGACAGGGATGGCTGAATTTTGAAGTGTGAGTGTGTCATGCTCTGAGACTGCTCCTGAGTGCCTCTCTGGGAACTGAGGGAAGAAAATGCTTAATTGCTGACCCCTGGATGTGGGTGTCACACCTGTGGTGCAGAAAAGATGCTGAACTGTGCAAGAGACATTCTGCACCCACCCTGGCAGGACAGTCAAGACACCTGGACAACCCAGAGGGCAGCAAGACCCCTGAGGACCCCAGCAGCTTCCAGGGCCAAGCAGTAGCTGAGACTGAAATGTAATTTTGGTTCATTGCTCATGTTTGTCTTGGACAAGCTGAATAGTCCCCAACACTGCACTGAGAACATCTCTGGCCAGGGCAGCAGGGCTGAAAGCCCAGCTGAGGTACCAGAGAAAAAGAAATTTTCTAGATTTGGTTGTCATTACACCAGCAGGAAAAGGCTGGCAAAGCTCTCAAAACTGATAGGAAGTGTCTGAGTTTACTCAGTCAAGGGAGTCAGTCCTGAATACAAGTGAGCTCTGAACCCAGCCCCAGGTGATCTGACAGATCACCACTGATCTCCAAAATGAACGTGCTTTGTTGAACTCAAAAGCTACAAAGCACTGCATGATACAATTATTTTGACAATCACAGTTCCTCTCCCCACACGCTTAACCTTGGGAAAACTTCTGAGAGCTTTGGACATTGTGTTGGAGAGGCTACTAATCCAAGTGTCTGACTCCTGGGTCACACCATCTCCAGCTCAGTCCCAGTTTATCTGGGAGCCTCAGCTGGAGCTTTCCCAAGAGGCTGAGATCTCTGTGGTTTTCACCTCCATCACACTCAGATAATCTTTCAAACTGGTTTTTACAGCATTTAGGTACTTTCCACATCTGGCCCTGAAGCTGGAAGTGTGTGAGGCTCAGCTCCAGTAAAACATAAACTGAACTTTTATGAACCTCATAAACAAAGAATAAAATAAAACATAAAATCTCTGTTGGTTTGCAGATTGGCCTGGTGCTTTTATTTACTTATTCATTGCCCTTGCATTAAAACAACAAAAATTATTTTAAGCTCAGTAACTTCCTGAGAAATGTGGAAAAACCAAATCTCTGGTTTGGTTTTGAAGCAACCACTTATTTCTTAACATCCAGCACACACCACTGCAGACATTTTCCATATTGCCTAGTTAAACCATATTCCTGCATTTTTTCAAAAAGCAGTTTTATCCTGCCTTTGGCAGGGCCCTTCTGAACGATTAGAATTACAATTCAGGCAAACTGTCTGCTGGAGATGGATCTTTAGGTGCTCACAGTGGTCTCCAGACCCCAGGGAATATCCATCAGATTTGTAAGTGGAACACACACACCACGACAAGCTGCACTTCCCTCACCCATCAGGGAGGACACCTGAACAACTGTCCATAAGCAAATATTCTAAGCTTTTCTACAACAGTCTCTGCAGTTCAGCAAATCCTGTGCTTTTTCCTCCTAAAATCCCTTTCTGCCAGCACAACTGTCATTTCCAGGTGCTGAGGTTTCCTACAGCTCTGTCAATATCCATTGTTTCTGGAAGCCCTGAAGGTCCCAGCATTTCCAGCTGCTAAGAACCAACACATGGAGCCAGAGCTCATGAATTTTTAAATGTACAGTTTTGCTATTGACCACTCAATGGGTTTTGGAGCCCCAAAGGTTTTTTGTCATTTTTGCCTAAGCTCTCTGTCCTCTTATAACTCACCTTTCCAAGTCTGACCCTTACACAGACAGCTCCTGGTAGAGAGTTCTCATTCATCCTTGTTTGGTTTTGCACAGAAATCCACTCTACCTCTCTACAAATAATTCATTTTCCTTTCTCTGTCACACAAAGGAGAGCATAAATTTGCAAGGCAACTGCTCTGCACTTCCCAAATTTTCTTCCCACAGCCAGGCCCAGAAGGGATCTCAAGCAGCAGCAGTTTGTCTCCTCTCCCAGCACAAGGACACGTTCACAGTGGATTTGCAGGAATCTGGGAGCTGCTTGCCCTGGTGAACATCCCCAGCTGCCCTTTGGAGTTCAGCTGGAAGTCCCAGCACTTTCTAAGGATGAAATGCAATTTAAAATATCTAGTGCTTTTCACAGGGATGTAAAGATACCTATCATGCAAATTTTAAAACGTCCCAAAAGGAAATTGCCTGGAGTAGTTAGAGAAGCTGATGAGGTGTAATAACCATGGAGATTTTTCCTTGCTCCCCAGCGGTTGCCTGAGCTCCTCACAGTGCCAGGGATTTCAGCAAGGACAGGATTGCACTGGAAATCACCTGCTCTGCTGCTGGGAACAGAGGCTTGGTGTGCCCAAGAGGAGAAGGCAGTCCCAAGAGTGCCACAGCACGCCTGTGCCCGGGGAGCTGGGTATTGCTCAGTTTCCTGGCCAAGGCCTTAGGGATCCATCTGAAAATCTTCCTTGATATTCAAAGCAGCGGCAAATTAGCCCAGAAATGTTGGTGCAACGAGCTCTGATACAGCAGAGTGTTTCTCACAGACAGGTTATAGAGAGCAGGAACATTTTACAAACAGACTAATCTTAGCTCATGCAAGGCTAACTTCAGCATAAAAACTGGGGGGCACCAAACCCTGTCACCACTAAATCCCGTTTTGATTCAAAATGACATCTCCTAAAGAAAGATTGCAACTGACCATAGCAAACACAAGACAGTAAAATAAATAATGCCATTTCCAGGGAGGAATTTATAGTCCTGAAGTCACTTAAGAACAGAAGGAAGGTCAGGAAGAAGGATCACATTATAAACCGAAAGCCATTCTGATCTAATGAATGGCAAGGAGACATTTTGGCCACCTCCTAGGGAGCACTGATTATGGCCACTCAGCAACCTCTCTAGGTGGTGGTTAAAACATCTTGTTTCTATTCATTAGTTCAGCGGTGTATTCATTCCACAACAGAGTTTAGGAATCCCTCCCTCCTCCCCTGCAGCACCCCTGGTTTGCAAATATGTCGTCCACAAGAAAAAAAAAGAAAAAGAAGAAAAAAATCCAGAATTGTACTTAAACACATCACAATCTCAATTTTTGTGCTTTTTTCTCCCATTCCCTCCACTCTTCAAAAATTGCAGCGAAGCCTCTGTGTCTGAGAGGAGAGAGGGGATGCTGAAAAAGGTGACAGCCCCCAAATGCAGGAGCAGGGCAGGAATGTGAGCCAGGAGCAGAGGCACTCCTGGCTCTTGGCCCTGCTCTAACACTGCTCAGGCCTGGCCACAGGGCACCAGGGAGGACAAAGCTGCCCAGGCTGCTGCAGGGTCAGAGGGTGCACTCAGGGAGTGAGAAGTTCTGCAGCTCTGGGTGGTGAGTTCTGTGTGTGTTAGAGCCAGGACAAGTGCAGAGCAGTGAGTGTGGGCACACGTCCCTGCCAACAGCATCCTGTGGTACAGAACCCCTCCTGACCCACTGCTCTGCCCCTTCCTCTCAACATATCTCACAGATTCATCCAGGGCATCCTAACAGTGCCCTGGGGGGTGCTGCTCCTTCCCATTCCTTTTCTTGGAAGAAAACCTCCCAGCCTTCATGGCTATAAATCTTTTCCCTTCCAGCCCCGAGGTATCCTGGCTCGTCCCTGCTCAGTAGCTCTTGCACTAACATTTGTCATTTAGCTTAAAAATACTCCCTCCCCTTTTATCTTCCTCAGTCAAAGCCAGGGAGAACAAATCCACCTCCCTTTCACATTCATATTGCCAAGACAAACACACCAAGCTCACTCCTGCAAAAAAAGTTTTTGCATCCTACGAAAAGCTCTTGATCCAGTTTGAATTAACTTTCCCCAAATCCGGGCCATCAGAAGGGTGCACGGCGTTCACAGCTGACACCAAGAGGTGACAGCCTCCACCTCTCCATCGTGGACACCGCAGGACCCGGGGCTCAGCCTGCTCCGCTCCCAGCATCAGCTCCCGGATTCCCCCGGGAAGAATGCAGACAGGCGCCAGGCAGCGAGGCACTGCCGAAAAAATTCCCCAGCCCCTCAGCTGAACCTTTAGAGATGTTAAACAAGGCCTTTGAAAATCGGCCCCGCATGGAATTATCTCCAATTTCACAGAGATTTGGGGAGCAGTATTGTTGCACCTTGTTCCAGCCAAGCTGGCGTGTGCTGGCCGCTGTGACGGCTGCTGGTGGAGATTTAGTGCAAACACAGGGGGATGCTGCTTTTCTGATAAAAACTGGGTTTTAAACAGCATGTATAACACCTTAACTGCTTGCAAACAGCAAGCAAGTTATAAAATCCACATGTCTGAGACATATCACCCTTTAAAATATATTTTTCCATGCCTGAAACCAGAAGATTTCTCTTAACCAGAGGGAAGAAAAAAAACAGCCTCTGTAAGACCATCACAACCACATTTCCACAAGGTCAAGAGACATTTCTGTCTGCAGTACCACCTGCCTGTCGTGATAAATAACTTTTGTTCTGATTTGTGAAGTTTGCTGCCGTGGGAATGAGCCCATTTGCTCCCTAATGTATGTAAGATGTGCAGCATGACACAGAATGGGCAACACACAGCCACGGTCCACGAGCTTCTACATCTGTCCTCAATATTTTACTCCTTGGAGATGTCAGCTTTCCAAGTGCAAGGTTACCAAGAGGACTGATCCTTGACCAAGGTGTTACCTTAATGTCCAGGCACTACAGAAACCTTAGCACTTACACCAAGGATTTCTCTCCAGCAGAGACCACGTCTGCCACTGAGAAAAATGCAATTGGTGCTCTTGCTTTTCAAACAGATGTCCTAAACCCGTGTAATATTGTAAAATCTTGGTATCTCACACATCTGTTTAGTCATGCAGAACCCTCACATCAACACTGCTGGACTAAATGAGCAATATGGGCCAGAGCACTTCTGTAAAGAAAATATTTCTAGGGATGAGGCCATGGAGTTTTGTGTGAATGAGGCTGCACAGTTCTGCATTTGTGGGTGTGCACCCAACTGGAAGCACCAGTGCACCCTGAGGAAAATGCATCAGGATGAGATTTTGGTGAGTCCATAGTGCCAGCTCAAACTTCTCTCCTTATGTTGCTTGGTGCTAAAATTTCCCATTGAGACACTGCTGGTCCAGTGTGAAAATGTGCAAAATCATTCTGTGTAAAACTATTAAAAAAAATCCCACAAAAAAAAATTGCTATGATTTTATAACCATTAAATATATGTGAGCAACATTAAAAGATTGTATAGTCACTCTCATGGCTGTACCACTATTTATTTATTTTTCTCTATATTAAAGCTATAANTATTGAAAGATTGTATAGTTGCTCTCATGGCTGTACAGGTGTTTGTGGTGAGTTTCCAGATTTATTACCACTATTAAATTATTTTTTTCTCTATATTAAAGCTATAAAGAAGAAATAAGAAATGCCTCAGCTGCTCTCTGCCTTACAGCATCCCTCCTGCATGTGGAGATCTCGCTGGTGTCTCACTGGGTGCCACAGTGCCCAGCAAGACCCCAGCCTCAGAAATCACTGAGACTCACCCAGGATTATGTACAAAGGTCCATCTGTTCCCATCTTAAGCAATGTTACCTCAGGGATGTTGGAAAAGAAAGGTTTGGAAAACCTAAGCAGAAATATTCCAAGTATTGCATCTGCTTGTGTAACCTGGCAAAATTTTCCAAATGCAAATCCTCTTAACAACGATCTCAAACCTTTTCTGAGGTTTGGGAACTGTTTTTTCCACTGTTCCCTGAAGATCAAGAACATATTCACAGGGGTGAAGCAATCCTAGATGTCCTGATCCACCAAAATACAGGGCTCAGCATGTTTTTATTGGTCTGTGGCTTTCCCTCCATTGGGTTTGTGCAGAGAGGTGCAGCAGTGTCAGACTCATCCCCACTGAGTTACCTGTCCTGCCCTCGTGTCCAGCACTGGGGTCTTCTAGGGCTGACAGAGGAACACATTTGGGGTTGGGTGAGAATGCAGGAGATGCTGGATAAACCTTGCTGAGCCCTCCCATTCCCTGATATCCTTTGTTGCCATCCCCAAAGCCTTTCCTTGTCTTCTTCCCAAAACCAGAATCCCGAGAGTGGGATTTTCACTGTGCAGAATGCTTGAGGTTGTGCATTAATAGGATTTGTGGGATTTTATCAAACCAAAAATATTTTTGACACACGTGCACTGATTTTCTATTTGTGCCAGCCTTTGTGCCAGCCTGGTCCCACAGTGGCCATGCCTCCCTGCAGACAGCACGAGCCATCCCATCTGAACTCACCACCACTCGCTCACGTTCTCTTCTCTTCCTCTCCCTCCCCCAGACATTCTTTGACATGATTAGTGGCTAAATCAGATTCTTTAATTGAAAGAAATATAACTGAACTTTCTTCTGTTGGGAATGTGCCAGAGGCCACATCATAAGCAATGTCAAAGAATATTGGAAATGATCTAGACCTCTGACATTTGTGTTTAGCGATTCAGCATGCCCCAGGTGGTTTGTTTGGGATCGGAATTTGTCACTGCTCTGCAGAGATAGTCTTTGGTGGTTGGGGCTTAAGGATTGCTGCAAAGAGATATAAGAAGATATGTTTAAACAAGTCACTGGAATGCTTTGCTTTAATCTCCTACAACGTTTTGCACAGCCGTGTCCAGGAGGATTTCTCTGTGAGAGATGTCCAGCATTGTCTTATTCTCTCTGAGGTGGCAGCAATTTTTAAAATACCCAATTTTTTGGAGCACCTTGCAGTTCAGGTAGGAAATACTGAAATGTAACCATCTTGTTTAGTGTTCATTCCTTTGTTTTTCCAATCTTCCAAATACCAGAACAACCCTCAATACCAGAACAACGGGCAGTTATTCATTGAACCTTCTTCCACAACTGTGCAAAACCTAAATCATATATGGGATCCCACAAGTGGGCCTCATGTTACACTTTTCATGTAAGATTTGCATCTTCCAGTGTGTTTGTCTTCTCAAAGAATCATTGGGCTGGAATGAGTCTCCAGAGGTCACCTAATCCGTGCCCATGCCCTGAGGATCCTGGTGTACAGTACAGCCTTCTGGAACCGTCTGAACTCTGAAACATCTGAAGCGTAGACCAGCTTTGTTACATTTTCACTTCATTTACTTCTCTAATGTTTTCAAATTTCTCAGAAAACATCCAGTTCACACACCTCAGGGTTGGTAAGTGGCTCAGCCCTGACTCTTCTATGTACATCCCCCACCTGGAGACCCTGTGTGGAGTGGAACCAACACTTGAGGATTTGTAGGTTACTGGAGAGTTAAACCATGGTGTTTGTTACACTGAGGACTACTGTAAAGCCAAGCACCTAAATCACAAAAATATTAAATTCTTCCTGTGTTCCATGAAACTCACTTCCCAAATCCATGCACGCTGGGGACACAAAATGCGTTTCCCAAGAGCCAAAGCCTTGTGAGCAGCAGTTCTCCCTTGTGCTTGTGCTCCTGTGTTTGGGGCCTCTACTGACAGCTTCAAAGGAATCATTGTTAATTGTTCAGATCGATTCCCAGCTCTGTGTGATTTATTGCTGTGTGATTTATTGAGCTGCTGCTCTCCCTGTGCCTCTCAGGTGCTGGCTGACAGGCAGGGAGCTGCCCCGCGCTTGCACTCGCCACTCCCCCACAGAAAGGGAGATGCTCTGTGGATACAAAGAGGCTTTTTCTGCACAGCAGCTGGAGACCACCGACTGCCTGGTAGGGGAAACCCTCTGACACCTCCTCATCCCCCCCAACAGCTTAAAGAGGGGTCTTCCCCAAATAAATCTTTGAAATGGAAATGTGAATGCGTACAGCATGGGAGACGCGCAGCTGCACACCCTCACCCTGTGCACACAAATTCAAAGAACTCAAAAAAAAGACCTTAAAAAGAAAAAAAGATGAAATACTTTTAAAGTTTTGCTCAAGTATTTGCAGTGTTAAATTTTGTAGCTGCGTATTCATTTGTAAAACGAGGCAACAGGTGAAAGCCTGTCCCAGGCAGGAGGTTCACCGCTCCCCTCACACCAGGCAGGTCTCACTGCGTGGTTGCCACATCCCTGAGTTTGCCACCTCTGTGCAAATCCCAGCCAGACCGAGCACATGCCTGCTTGGAGCTTTGTCACCTTCCTCAAGCACCCCCTGTTTTGTAAATCCTTAGGAATGTCACTGGATAAGCGTTTTGCATGGGAATCATGCGGGGTTGTGGCTTGTTACAGCTGGGATTGTTCTGCCTTGTAAATGCACTCTGCTCTGATCTGGCAGCAGCCACTTAAACTGCCCTAAAATCATGATGGGAATAATTGGAAATACATATTTTGAGGAGTCTTTTATGACCTCTTTAATTGCTTTGCATTTGCATTATCTGCTCTTGTATAAATCTATGTTTTTCTCTCTTTGTTTTCCCCCACACAGTCAAACCACTGGTGAGTGAAGTACAAAACAGAGCTATGACAATTTTTCTTGCAGGCAACATCCCATAAAGTTTTGAAGACAGATTTGAAGTTGCAGATTTAAATGCTTCAGAATACTCATGTAGTTGACACCCTTCACTTTCTACCAAACAAGTCTTTACTGAAGTACAAACTGGGCCAAACAAGAACACATTTTCTCTGTCCTGATCAGATGGAGAGAGGACTGAGTAGAAACGAGCTCCTCTAGGAAAACATGTGCAGAGAGGAATTTCTTGAGACTGTGGGAAGAGGGTAGGAGACCATGCTGCAAAGTCAATGCAAGACAGACAGCAGACCCCAGAAAAGGGGGTCACCCCTTTTTACGTGCACTGCACTAATGGAATGATGCACATCTGTGGTGTGGGGAGCCACAGCAAATCCAGCCAGGAGCCATTCTCATCAGGATCCTGGAATAACTGGGGACTTCATGGATAGTGGATAAGCCCACACTGGAAATTAGGCATGAGGAATGAAGAACCTGCCTGGGTAAGCTTAGATCCAACCCTTGGTAGGGGCAAGCTGTGAACGCCCAAGTCTGGAGCAGTGGCATTTGGGGGCTCCAGAGTGGGAAGCTGAGGTAGTCAGGAACAGGGCCCTGGAAATGCTTCATTCTTGCAGTGCCACGCAGTACCCCAGCATCCCTCCGTTAGCTTTAGACTCCTTGTTGTCTTGTCTTATTACCCCTTAATGCTGGAAATACCCGCAGTCGAATGCGCGCGATCGCAAACCATAAATGCAAATAAAAGCACACAGCGGCCCGCAGCCCCTGACTGCGGCCTCGCCCTTCCCAAGGATGACTCCACACGCCGAGACGCCAGTCCCTCAAAACCACAATGTCCCCAGGACCCCAGACCTCGATCTCTGCCCTTGTCCACTGCTATTCTCCTCACGCAGCAAACGCGGCCGTATGGTGTGAGCCTCGCAGCGCCGAGCGCGGAGGACAGCCGGGTGACAAGGATAGCTGTGGACAGGGGCACTGGCTGTGCCCAAGGGACGTCTCCATTTAAAAGATAAAAATGTACAGCTTATGCTTGAGATCACCACAGTGGCATCTGGTCACAGGCAGAGCCGTGTTGCTGTCTGTAGGTTTGGGGTTGGGGTTTTTTTTTTAAGCCCTCGTGCCTTGTTTTGGTGATTAAGAAATGTGGGCTGGGCACAAATGCGTCCAGGTGGGGATGGCAGCATGGGCCAGTTCAGGAAATGACAGCTGGGCTGGAGCTTCTGCCAAAATTCAGATTATTTCTAGGAAAAGGAAAGCATTTTACAATTCTCCTTCAGCCCAGATTGAAATAGCTCTGACAACGTATAAAGCTGTTGGAATTCTTGCCCAAGTTTAAAAGGAAAATTAATTGTGGACTTGGAAGCAGGAGTGACAGTGTGGCAGTGAGAAGTGTCCCAGGGCAGGCCAAGGCTGACCACAATGAGAGAAGGGAAATGTCCCACAGCACAGCCCCAAAAACCCCCAGCTGCATTCTCCAATCCCAGTAAGGAGCTGGACACCTCCAAGCACTCAGCCCATGGCTTTTACCCATCAAAGTAGCCTTGGGCTGTGCTTGGACACCTTGACAGAGAAACTCAGCGGGAGTGCTCGGTGATTCTCCTCTGTTCCGTGCAAAATATTGTCTCTATCATGGACACAAAACCTTCACAGAAGCCTATGTGGGCAGCAAGCGGACTGGTTCATCCCTTAGTGTGATCACAAAGCTGGAATTACACTGGAACAAGTTAGTGAGAAACCAACTCCGCTGTGTTTATCCTGGGATCCCTGTCAGGCAGCATCTGATCAGGAACACCTCAAAAAGGTGTCAAATCCCTGTCATGTTCCAGCCTCAGGTGGTGTTTAGGGGAGAAACAGTCTGGACATCCTGTTTGGGCCGCTCCAGGCTGGTTTTCCTTTCTTTTGCTTTTTGTAACCAAAATGGGATGGGATGGGAACATGTTCATTTTGCACATGTCCACACACAGCACACAGATCAGTGACAGATTTGGGTGCAGCATAAAGCTGGCCAAAGTAAATAAACTCCTGTGCCATCTCTCATGATGATTCTTCTGTAGTTATCAAATTATTTAGCAATAAATGCTGCTGCAGATGCCTATAAAAGACAGGATGCAAAAGAGCCCTGCTGGACCAAATCATG
This sequence comes from Nicator chloris, assembly GCA_013400495.1. Taxonomy (NCBI): domain Eukaryota; kingdom Metazoa; phylum Chordata; class Aves; order Passeriformes; family Pycnonotidae; genus Nicator; species Nicator chloris. Next base: position 240,205 of record WAAE01024068.1, read on the forward strand.
TCTGTCAAAGTGTGAAAGGCTCTGCTGTAAAGAGGAAGAATCAGACCTGGCCTTGCCATAAGTAAATATGTGAAAGGCACCAGTAATACAGTTTTAATTGTGTGCTGCCTCAGCAGCAGAGGAAATGCAGCATGCAAAATAACCAGATAAAAGTCAAGGCTCAGCTTCACTCACAAGCACCATATCTGCAAGTTCTGAGCCTTGGAAATACTAGAAATCTATCTCTGCAGCTCTAAGCACACAGCAGGGAAGCACCTAGCATTTGTCTTCACTTCTCCCTTGGGAACAGGAGATTTTGTTTGCCACAAGGCTGCATTTTGTTTCAAAATCACCTGACAAACAGGATTGTTGCTCCATGGTATCACAGTGGGATGCAAAAGCAAGATCTTCAAAGCACAGCTTAAATAAGTTTAGTCTTAAAAGAGGAGTGGAGGGAAACTCCTATGAGAATTTTGCTATGCATGAAGTGCTTCTGAAAGACAGTGCTCACCATTAGTATGGCCTATCACAGATCACAGCTCTTGGCTTTCCACACTTCCAGGAAGGCCACAAGGCCACACTCTTCTCAGATGGCTGCTAAAAACTTTTTGGAAGATGGCATTTGCTGCCCTGAATGCTTTGTGAAGCTATTGTAGCTGGAGGGGCAAGAGGAATTCTCCCCTTTGTTTGCAACGCTTCCACATTCATAAATAAGCATTGTCTATAGCCCTGCCTCTATTGCCATGTCTTGTTCCCACCCACTTCCATGGCAGAAGATCCCTGGGCTCAGGGCAGGATCTCCAACAGCCAAGGAACTTTAAACTTGGTGTAAAATGAGAGCCACAAATCACAGCCCAAACTCCAACACGTCTCAGGGAGTATATGCTGCCGGGCTCCTCTGTTGCTGTGCAGACAATGGATACCCTTTTCTGAGTTATGGCCACGGGGCCTGATCCTGCAAGGTGCTGAAAGCCACCAAAAGGCCCAGGGGGCTGAGCACTCTCAGGGGTCTTGGCACTTCGTGCTGCTCAGAAAGAGAAGAGGAATGGACAAATTTAACTTTGCCCTCAGGAGTTTTATCTCGCCTCCTCCACTCCCTGATCCCCTGAAAGGCACCTCACCGGGCTGGCCATTTCTCCAGATCTTGTTTTAATTATTTAAGTCAAACTGGAGGACTTTTTGTCATTCCTTTTTTTTTTTTTTTTTGTGGAACACTCTGTACTTGGGGGGCCTCAGCTGGATATGCTGGGTTATGCAACCAATAGTTAAAGCTATTGTTTTCAGAAAGAAATTGCATGAATCTCATTAAATGCACTCTGATCAGGGGAGGCGGGCTGCGTCTTTAAAACTGCGTTTGGATCCAATCCTATTGTCCCAGATAGGGCTGCCTGCCCTCTTTTCTGATTTAGTCTTAAAGAAACTATTGTGTAGCCTTAATTAATTTCATATTGGATCATATTATCACACTGCAACTGGCATTTGCTTGGAGATGCCTTCAGCTGGTCGAGAATTGCTTCAAGCCAGGAGAGGGCAGCAATTTCCCTGACAAACCGAAAGTGCAGCGCGATGCTTTATTTAAAACAGGTTTGACAAGGTATAAACAATCCAAAGGGCACAGGACTGGCTGCAGTGCAAGCTAGAAATGGCAAAAAAAAAAAAACCAACCCCAAACCACACATGGGTGGAAAAGGTTTGTCATTCATTACCCGGCTATTCAAGCCACAGGTGTATAAATACTGCAGGCTTTATTGGCCTCTTGACTTAGATAGTGCTGGGCGTTTGTTATCAGCCCCTTGAACACTTTATAGCCACTACGATGGACTGCAGCCCACGCTCGTGGAGAAGCAGAACCAGTGTGTCACTTCTCCTCCTCTCCAACCCCCGTGAGTTTTGAGCATTAAGCAGAATTGGTACTGGAAGTTCTTGTTCTTCAACACATCAAAGTGGACCAAAAACTGGCCTTCAGTCAGGAGCCATCCTCCCAGCCAAACTCAGTCCTGATGCAATTTTATTTCATTTTTTGTTGCCTACTGTGAAACACTTGCAGAAAGGCTCGATGACAACCAAAGATCCTGCCCTTGCTCCTGATCTCTCTGTCCCAGCAATATCCACCCTGCCATGGACACAAGCCAGTACCTGTCTCTACTCTGAGCAGATTGTTTGATACAGAAAAGAAGCAGGATCTTCCCTGAGTTTCCTTGTAACCATATTGATTTGCCATTACTCAGTAAAAAGAAAACCAAGTTACCCTCACTCTGTGTGACAGCTGGGGACAGCAGGCCAGGGCACACAGGTGACATGGGTTTTGGCCTGACAGCCTGGGGATCCCATCCAGGCTTCTCCATCCCCAGATCCCTCCCCAAAGCCACTGCAGGGTGGGGGGAGACCCCCCAGCTCCTCCCAAGAATTCATTTCTGTGAGATGTCTGAAGTGAAGGGGTCAGGTGTGTGATGGCCACAACACACTGAAATGCTGCGACAGCTACGAGGTGGGGGAAAATGTTTTTTCTCCCAAAAATTTGGTTTTGGTCTTTTTCTTTTGGTTTGTTTCATTGTTTCCAATTTTCCCCTCCAAGGAGCTGCTCAAGGATTCAATTTTCTGCAAAGAGCAGGCAGCAAGTCCTCCTTTATCCAAGAAAAAATGAAACCAAGCCTGGGGATACTTGGACTAACACAGAAACATGTCTTTGGAGACAAGAGGCATTTGGGGAATCCTGGCAACTATTTCTCACCGTTTTCCCTTCCAAAAAGCAAATGAAAGGCAACAGCCAGAGATGAACAGGCTGAGTGCTGCTAACCAACATTTCCAAAGAGGCCAAGAAGTCTCCAGGGTTTGTTACTGAAATGTGAGGCAGTCACAGTTCAGCACACAGGTGGGGAGGCAGATCCTTCTCTGGTGTAAACTGCTGATAAAATCCATCCCCTGATGCCAGTGACAATTTTTAATGCATTTTTCTTAAAATAATATAAAGGTTTGGACACTGATTTTCCTTCTGCAAAAACAGAAACCAAAAAAGGAGTGATCAATTCAAATAAGTCCAAGAAAAAATTAAAATTATCCAGGTATTATGGAAAGAGATTAATGCACCATAATTAGGAATCCACTACTCCTTTCAGAGAATGACCCATCCAACCTTTTTTAATGGTTTATCCTCTGTCATAGGGTTTAGCAAACAGTTTGAGAAACTGTCTTGGTATATCTTGCATCTCTGCTACTTAGTATCAGTTATCTACAACATACTCTACACATGCTAATTGCTTGTTAGAAACTGAATTTTTAAATCAGGATCCAGAAAAATTTGAAAAATGGACGAAAAATATCGAGTCTGGGATTTGAAATGTATGTTTTTTCTAATGTTTATAAACAATACTCTAAATAACTGAAAATCCTTATTACCTGGAAACTGTGGAATCACAACCCAGACCAACTGGCATTGCTATTCACAGTACTTTTCACCATTATTTTTAAATGCCACCTTTAATTATCTTTCTCGTGTCATATCGTTGCCCTGTCATCACTTCCCTTCCTCCAGGCAAACGTTGATGTAGGAAATCCAGGGGAAATTTTGTGCTGCAAAACAGCTGGGCAGTGTCCAAGGTGTTTCTCTCTCTTACTTTTTTTTACACCATCTTTTATCTCCTGTTCCTTTGTTCTACCTTTGACCTCTGTGATATCCTTTCCCGCATTTTTACTCCAGATGAATATTTTTAAAAATTGAAGTTCAAAGAAAAAATTCTTAAGGGTTATCACGAGTTAAGAATACAACTGAGGTTCTTTCCTTGCAAATTTCTAATAAAATAAGCGACCGAATTTCCATTACTTTACCGCATTTCAGTCACGAGAACAGCTGAAACGTTGCACATTTTAACCTCACATCAAGATTCGGAATTTAATATTAGACTGGGAAAAGGACCCTATAATTACTTAATTCGTATTTTTTATCATCTGCGAGAGTGAAAAATAACTTTTGGACAGATGCCTAAGGAGAAAGCTGGCTTCCAGGCTGCTGGAACACTGTGATTTGGTAATTCTGGTAATTGTCGCATCCGTGAGAGCCTTCAAAGGAAAGCAAGTTAACATTTCACCCGGGGAACAATAGGGACAGAGCCAGCTCCAGGTCACAGCAGCCGGCCAGTGACTCCCTCGCAAAGTTTGATTATTTGGAACTTTTATGATGCCTGTAACAACAGCCCGAGCAGCACGAGGATGATGTTTATCAGCCGAAATCAGCTGCAAAGGTAGCAGGAGAGAGAGGAAAAGCGAGGCTGCTCGCTCTGCTCTGATGTGCGCCCCGAGGGGCTTCCCCGGGACCGGGAGGGGCTTTCTAGAACCGCTCCTAAAGTCAGTTCTGTGCTTAGAGCCATCCCACCGCCTCTGCCAAACCCACTGCGGCTGAAAAGACAACGCCAAAACGGAACAAAACCCCCCTAAAATCGCTTTGCCAGGAGCTCGCATAGCGGCATCACGGACCGGGAATGGTTTGGGCTGTTTTAGCTCTTCCTACTGGCGGGCAAGTAAGTGGTTACAAAGAAGAAGAAAAAAATAATCCTGTCCCGTTTTCCTCTGGAGTGGGAGCCAGGCGGCAGGTTTGTAAGAAGCTCGGTGAGGTGACATTTTCCGGGCGGTGCTGGGCTCAGTGTCCCCTGTGCCCGGGAGTCCGCGGGGTCCGAGCGCCGCCCGTCCGTGCGCGGGGCAGCGCAGCACTGACCACTGCAGTGACCACTGCAGTGACCACGGCACTGACCACTGCACTGACCACTGCAGTGACCACGGCACTGACCACTGCAGTGACCACGGCACTGACCACGGCACTGACCACAGCACTGACCACTGCAGTGACCACGGCACTGACCACGACAGTGACCACGGCAGTGACCACGGCACTGACCACAGCAATGACCACGGCAGTGACCACTGCAGTGACCACGGCACTGACCACTGCAGTGACCACTGCACTGACCACTGCAGTGACCACGGCACTGACCACTGCAGTGACCACGGCACTGACCACTGCAGTGACCACGGCACTGACCACTGCCGGGACCACGGCACGGACCACGGCCCTGACCACAGCACTGACCACTGCAGTGACCACGGCACTGACCACGACAGTGACCACGGCAGGGACCACGGCACTGACCACAGCAATGACCACGGCAGTGACCACTGCACTGACCACGGCAGTGACCACTGCAGTGACCACGGCAGTGACCACAGCACTGACCACGGAGGTGACCACGGCACTGACCACTGCAGTGACCACGGCACTGACCACTGCAGTGACCACTGCAGTGACCACGGCACTGACCACGGCACTGACCACTGCAGTGACCACGGCAGACACTTCGCCTGAACAGGCGAGGCAGGGCAGCAGGGACGCTGTTTGCCCTGCAGGCAGGCCAGGAGCCTGCCAGGCAGCGGGGAGGGAGCGCCGGCTCCCGCGGGGGCTGAGCATCCCCGGCCGGGCAGCGGCGGGACCTGTCCCCCCGGGGAGCTGCCTGACCCCGCCGGCTTTCGGGTCACCAGCTTTTTCACCTCGTGAAATCCCCGCTGCCCTCGGGGCCGCTGAACCCCGCGGGGTCGGACCGGGGAGGAGGAATCAGCCTTTGGGCCGCTCCGGGGCTGGGAGGCTCCGCGGATGCACAAAAGCTTCGGCTGCGGCATAGTCCGGGTGAGAAGAGGAAAGATCTTGGCCTCAGAGAAAGCGCCTGGGGCTCAGCCCGTCGGCCCCATTCACGTTGTTTTCACACCTATCAAATTTACAGCACTTTTGGCTGCAAAATTTGTTTGCAGAGATTGGCCTCTTTCCGAAGCAATGCTCACTTCGACACCGCGCTCACAGGTTGCCAAATAACCCTTACAAATTTCGTAGGTATAAAAAAAGAGCAGCAACAAAGCCCCCAACCCTCCAGCCCCAAAGCAGCACAAAATCTAGGCTGTGCAGTTGCTCTAAAACTTTCCTCCTCCCCCTCTGCCTACTCTGAAAAGAAGGGGAGAGAACATATGTGGTGACATGAAACACTCCAGAGAAAAGCAAACAAATATTGCCTTCTCTGGAGAATCAGAAACGTAATGATACTATAATGCTAGCAGTTTATTTTTCACTGCCTCGAGCTGCTTGGCAGAACGTCACAGTAAAATCATCTAGGCATGAGAGATTAGCTGATGTCTATTTTGCTCCAAGGCTCCATGCCCTTCTCTTGAGGGACTTTTACACCTGCTGAGGAATGCTGCTTCCCAATCGCCACGGCACCAGCAGGGCACCCCACAGCCTTTGATCAAGTCGGAGCAGGCGTGTTCCCCAGCCAGCTCCAGGGATGCAGGTTGGCTGCAGGAACCAGCCAAGCACCAAACTGAGCTCCAGCTGCAAAGATCTTCATCTAAACCATCAGAGCAGCAAACTGAAACTCACACGAAGGCTGAAATCACATCACACACACAGGCTCATCGCATCCTTGGGCTGGAAAAATGTTGTGGTACAAACTTTGGGCTTGGCAGAAGACAGTGAAAATGCCCCCTCTGAGCTGAGGTTTCACTTCAGAGCGATTTAATGCTGCTGTTTGGGTAGTGGAGGCTTTATGGAACAGGTGGATTTGCTGTCAGAGTGGTCTTTGCACAGCCTGGAATTGTTTAAGTACAGAACTTCTGTCCCCAGGTATGACCAGGCAGCACCAGCATCCCCTGAAAATGATTTCTTTTGCCTCTCCTTATCATGCAGGCAAGTGTGAATTTAGTATTGACAAAATGCATTAACACTGGGAGAACAAGGGGTACAAACAATCTTAATGGAGCTGTCAATCAGAGTTCCCGTCCCATCCCCCAAAGTTTTCCTTAACTTTAAAAGCAGTTGACTGCCTGCATCTGAAGTTCCCTCCACGCTTATTTCAAGGCCAAGCACTGGAATTTTATTAGCCTATACCAAGAATTATTTCTGCAAACTTTTCCCCAAAAGAACATTGAAACCATTTGCATCGGTTTAATTAGCTGGCTGCAGAAGAGCTTTTAAAAATCTACACTAAATTAAAAATGAAAAAAAAAAAAAAAAAAGAAGAAGAAAACCCACTATAAAATTGACTCACTAAAATCAGCTTACTTTACCCCAGGCAAAGGAGCACTTGCACCCATTTTGGTGGCATCATTGGCTTCTGCCTTATCCTGGGATTTCAGCTTCCAAGGTCACTAACACACCCTGGCATGGCAGCACAAAGCCCACAGCTGGCAGAGCTCATAGTTCAGTACTCACATAGAAATCTGGAAGGAATCATGTCCTGCAAAAAATAAACACTATTTATATCAGCCATTATTTAACAAGAGAAAAAACCACATTTCTAAAAGTGCCCAAGACTCATCAGGTCCCTGTTGCAAGTGGTGTTCAGGACCTGCTGGGATCCACCCCATGACTGAGCCAAACATCGTCTGAAAGCACCCTAAAAGTAATATTTGCATAATTTCTTTTCCCACAGGATTTAAGATATTTTTGTTCTTGATAGGAGCTTCCAGGTGCCTGAACTATCTGTGACAAGCACGTTTCTCAGCAATGCTAATTGGCACAAATCCCTGCCTTACACGTGGTCCATGTCGTGGTGGGGGAGCTGCTGTGCCACCCCTCTGCCCTCCCGCTGCAGCCACAGCTGTCCCCGGCCCCAGCAGGCTGGAAACCATCCCAAATCCAGCTTAGGCACCTGGAATTAATATTACAACACATCCTCACGTCAACTAGGCTCGCACGCAGAAATCAAGTGGAGAAGCCGTGGTTTTGTTCAGAGGTGAAGTTGGAAGCTCAGTTTTGTCTCTCAGCCCATCTGACTCCCAGAGCTGCCTGCTCCTCTGCCCTCTCATGGATTACGTGCACTCCCTCCCTGGATGCTGCTGCTTTCTTGACTTCTGATGCCTCAGGGGCATGAACAGCGCTTTGCTCTTGCTTCACCCAGCACCCAACACAGCGGTATAAATAACCAAAGTGAGTGAATCAGTGCCACAAACAGCCCTTGTCTCCAGGAATCTGCTGAATCAGAGAGCCTTCCCAGGGGAGGTGCGTTTTGGAGAGGCTCCAAAAGAAAGTGGAAAGGCTGAATATGAGGATGCCCTCTCAGATGCTGTTACATATGTGTTTGGAGCTATGTTTCACAGAGGTCGATCTTGGGAAGGAATACCCTCCTGCCCCGGTGGGTTCTCAGGAAAACGGGCGCTCTGCCTGCACCCTCGGAGCAGGGTTTGTGCAGCCCCTCACAAGCTGCCCTTGGACCCACCCAGCAGAGGTGTGGCTGGCACCAGCCCGGCTGGTTTTGCTCTGCCAGCCTGGGGCTGTACCCAGCTGGGAGATGCCTCAGCTGAGATGTGGAGAAAGGCTTGAATTTAGTCCTCTACCCTCCAACAAAGAGCTGTGTGCAGCCCCTCTGCCAGGGCTCCTGCCAGAGGTGGGCAAACACACAGACAGGGTTGGTGTGCACTGATCCCATTAAGGGAAAGGGGAATTGAGAGCCAAACTCTCCTTGGGAAATCTTCTCCGGGTCATCTCCTACCTTGGTTCCAGATCAAATGAACGGGGAAAAAAAAACCAGTTAAAAGAAATAAAAGGAAACAAGCAATTCCACTGAGATTGCCGCAGATTTTCCTTAAGCATCTCCTTTCCTTGCTGCTCCCTATTTTACCCTGAACACTGCAAACCTCTTCCCAAAGCCCAGCAAACAGTGCCAGGGCAGTTTCCTCTGCGGGAATGTGCCCTCCTGCAGCAGGTGCACGCAGGGGTGGAGAAGCACTGCTGTGCTCCAGCCTGCTCTGCTGATCCAGGGAAACCGAGGATCGGGCCCTGCACAGCTTTATTCCTGCCAGAAGAGAAGGTTTTAACACGGGTTGTCCTGGGAGACTAACAGCATTCCTAACGTATGCAAAAAAAAGAAAAAAAAAAGCCTCGAGAGAGAACAGAGCTCAGCGACAAGCTGATTTGTCACTCCCTGAAATGCGAGAGTTCTTTAGGACAGGATTCTTAAGCCGTAGCTTGTAAAAAGCTGTTTGTTTTGTACTGACCTTCCCCTTTTATGTAACATGAGAGGCATGCTTCAGCGAGCCCTGAATGCAGCTGAACATATGTCGTCAGCTGTGCAGCGCTGCCCCCCCGATTAAAATGGATTTTGGGAGCATATGTGGGAATGGGCTCGCCACAGACACTCAGGGGAGATGAAGGAATACGGGGCAATTAGCAAGAGCAATCCCCAGACCTCTCCGCTAAGCCTCCGTAGGAAGTACAAAGACTTATCTCGTGGGCATGGAAACAATTAAGGTCAACAAGTAATCGTGGAAAAGGAAACTTTAAAAACAAGGACACGGTAAATGACCTAGTAAACACCCCTTTTGCCCCCCTCACAGAGCCAGGACGCATTTCATCTGGGGTTCATATGCACAGTCGAGCTGGCTTTTGCCTCCCCAGCCCCCCTCACATAATGACTTCCCTTCGCAATTTCCTGGAGGAAGTCGCTGGAGCGATCTTTAAGTGATAAAAATAAGCCATAGTGATTCTTAATTTTCAGTCAAAGAATTCTCCTAATCTCCTAATTAAGCAGCCTATGGCAGCAATGTCCCTTAGAAAGCATCAATGGGACCAGCAGCCCCTGCAGAAGAATGCAGTTATTCTGGAGGACAGAAGTACCCTATGGATCATTTGGCCACGTGGATAATATCCTGTGTCAGATTCCTTCTCAGAGGTACACGCAAAAAAAGGACTATTTTTGACAAGAGGCTCTCTTCACAATTATTTTCTTTTTATACAGGTCATTAGCATTGGAGAGGAGACATTGTTGCATCCTTCCTCCCAATTTTAGAAGCATTAATTGAATACTGAAGCCTCAGCAGTAAGTGGTAACCCAGGCCCTGTCACTCATTTTCTCACTTCCCTCTCGAGCGGGCAGGACAGAATTTCTGAGGGTTATGATGACACCGGGGAGTTCTCCAGGGTTTTGTGTATTTGTTTTTGCCAGTCTGACTTAACATATGGTATTTACGTGTCCTCTTCACGAACACTTGAGAGGTGACCTGGAACAGCACTCGAGTGGCTGCTGCCAGCTTGGAGCTCCTGACTTACATATGGAACAAGCAGCAGTATGTCAATCTAAAGCAGGGTTCTCCACCTACTCAGCTGCAATTTGGTGTGGGAGCCCCTCAGCACGGCTGGGGGAGGGAAGGGAGAGGATGTGTGTGTGTGTGGAGGGCACCAGTGGCTCCCAAAATGAGGAGTGTGGTGACACACAGAACCTCTTTGGGTTCAAGTACACGTGGTAACACCAGATCCTGTGCCTACAGTAAAGCAAACATGGATTTCTCATTTTCTTGTCTGTATTTATGCTCTGGCCAGACCAAGAGGGTGGTTTGTATCTCTGTGGCTCAAGAACACATAGAATTCATGACCAAGTCAGACCCTGGGTCTCTGACAACAAGCCATGCTTATTTCTGCCTTTCTTCCTTTCAACATCACAATTTACCTCAACAGTTAATGCAGCAGTTTGAGCTGTGAGGAAAATACAGATAAGATAATATTAAACAGCTGTCATAGTTTTGCAACATGACACAAAACCTCCTTTAAGCCCAGATTTGCAGGACTTGACTGCTATTAGTGCATCACCTGAATGAAAGGATGTAGTTCAGAATCGGTAGGAAACTGGTTTTGTGCTAGTATCTTCTGCTCTTTGTTTGCCTGCTTACCACATCATAATCTCATCCTAAAAATGAGTCCATTCAATGTCACAAATATATCCAAAGTCCTTGTCACTTGTTTCTACTGCAGGGTACTCACAAGATGCTTTTAGAGGAAGTACTCAAGCAGTACATGGCCAGAGGCTAAATCTGGCACACAGTGACTGTAACAAACTGTGACATCTGTCACAGCTCCTCTTGGATAGACCTATAATGATTGCTCTGGCCAGAGAAGAAGACATCTGAAGTCAGTAACTGAATAATGCTAATGATACTTCATAAACATCACAGTTCAGATATAATGATGCATTTCTCTGAAGAAAGATGCTGAGAGCTGAGAGGGGTCTGACTGGCAGACATTTACCCCCCACCCATTTTTCTGTCCATAAACATCCTTGTGAAGTGCTGCAGGCAGGCAGCTCTCATTTTATGCATCCCAAACTGCAGCACAGACCACAACATCTAGCAGGGGGAATACATGTGTCAAACATGTCAATAGAGATGATATAATGTCATCCATGCATTTTTGGCATCAGTCTGTATCTATTAAATAACGGCACATGGGAATCATCTGGCTGCATATGCAGCACCACTTCAACCTCAGCAGCAATGATTTTTTGTTATTTTAAGTCTGTAAGTTCTCTGGGGCGAGGAATGTGCCTTCCTCCCCACCAGGATTAGTAATTAGCTGTGTTTTTGTGACGCTGCAGATTACAGCAGAGCAAACCAGGTGTGCCAGGTGTGCAGCTCCCCAGACGGGTCAGGCCATGCACCAGTGAGCTAACAGCCTAAACAGGCAAGACAGACAACAGAAATATCATCCTGTACTCGGAGCTGATGTGCACAGAGGTGACACATCTTGCCCAGGGTCACAGAGAGGGCTGTGTCAGAATGCAAAGCCCCATCTCCCTAATCCCAGTCCAGCGTCTCTGTTAGAAATTTCTCCTTAACCACTGCACTGAATATACTCGTAGTGTTTTACACATGGCTTAGCCTAATACTGCTGCATCACAGCTGTCTCCAGCTGCTTAAGAAGCAAATGTTTGTGTCATAAATTATGATTTCTTGACCACGTGACTGTTAGCAGCTCCTACTCCTTCCCAGTAACCCTTCCCCATTAGCCACAGCAGAACCTCAGCACTGGCCGATGACTGACAATTGTTACACAGGGCAGCATCCCCGTGTCAACATATTCACAGCACCTGTCATCACTTCTTGTCAGTAATCTTGATCTAGTTATGATTTAATTTATGCCTCGTGTGTCATAAGCCAGCACTTAATTTTTTTCAAAGCAATCAAGAGAACTCTTTTGTTGAGCAGCTTCATTTCTTTGACAGATGCTGAAATCAGACTTTTTTTTTTTTGGGAGCAGCTCATATCGTTCTGGCAAACAAGTAGTGCACCAGTGTTACCAGCTCCCCGTGCTGGGGACTCTCAGTGTAATAGGAGCAGTGATACAGAATTCCCTACAGGAAGGAAAGCGAGCCTGGCAGCACACCCAATTCACACTAACATTAAGCTAATGACAGAGAATTTGTGACAACACAAGACTGGATTTTGAACCGTTGCTGCGTGTGCCAAGCTTTGCTTTAATTTAAGCAGACTCCTAATGCGAGCTTTGCTCGTGTGCTTTGGGCAGGATTGTCACCACACGTCGTCTTCCTGCGGTGACAGTCACCAACACACCCCAACGTGAGCCCTGGAACACAGGTGTGGAGCTCATCTCCTCCTCAGCATCACGACAAGGGAAGCGTGACTTGCTTCCCAAATGGAAAGGTCATTGCAAAATTAAAATCTGGGATGGAGTGATCAAAAAACAAAAGTCTTTTTGTTGGAAGTTGGTATTGACTGCTCTTTTGTCTGTGAGGCATTGCTGGCAAGGACCTGTCTCAAGACCTAGAAAATTCCAAATTTTAAAGGCATGACTAAAAAAAGACTAAAGGACACTCACATAGCTTAGTTTTCCTTGCTGTAGAAACTAATCACAACAAGAGCCACACCTTAATAGTATTCTCCCACTTCATGTAGCACAATCAAGAGCTTCTACCCAAGCAGGAAAACACACCATCCAAAGTTTCCAAGCCAAGAAAACTCCCAATCAATGCAACAGGACTGAGGAAAATATACATTTTAAAGAAAACAGCGCAAAATCAGAGATTGTAAGAAGCCACCTGAGCTGCCCATTTTCATAGAGAAAAACAGCAGCACTTGGCAGGCTGGAATCTCCCTGAATTGCCATCAGCTTTCCAGGGGAAACTGCATGACCTCCAGATGTCCCTTCCAGCTTCATATGGTTTGTGATTCTGACATCTTCGAGACTGACATCACAAGGACATCAGCTGGCTTCCTCAGCTCTCACTGGCCCATTCCATCAGGTCCTGTGGGTTTGTGTATGCTCAGTTTGTTTAAATATTCCCTAACTTGATCTACCTCCACCAAGGGAAAGCCTTCCTTGCTCAGGATTTTCCCTCTGGCCCCAGGACTGGTGATTTCAACACTGAGCCAAAGAATTTGTTGACTTCCTTGGCCCCTTTCCTGCTCTTTGTCACCAGGTCCCCTTCCCGTCCCTCTCCAGATTCAATCCCAGAACAGCTTTGGTTTTCCCAGCTCCATCACTGCAGGTTGTGACCGTGCCTTGGTGGTCCTGCTGGCTCACCTGTTCCTGCTCCCACCTCTTGGGTGCTTCCGAAACTCATCAAAAGATTGCCAGGCTAAGAATGCAGAAATAATCTGTATTCATTCAGCTCCACAAGCTGCTCTTGGCTTGGAATACACCTCTTTGGTTGTATGGACTCACAAACTGAATTTCTTTTTCAAATGCCTGACCCAGTGCCAAAAGAGACAATCCACAAAAGCTGGCATTTAAGGACTGTACCAATTACAGTGACGAGTGCCATAAAGGCATCACAGCAACAGCTGATCAGATCCCAGATGGAATCCACAGTCACAGAGCCCACAACTGCCCTCGCTGGGTTTGTAGCAGCACAGCCTCAAGCCAAACTGGGAGGGAACAAATACATCAATGGAGTCGTCTTTCTGCCAACAACTTTCCGTAACTTGTGTCGTTTGAAAAGCAACTCCAAGTTAAATCTGAGATATTCTTATGACTTACTGGACTGCAGAAATGCAGCCCTGGATTTGGATTTGAACAACTCAGCTGGGCAGCCTCTCTGGAGCAGGACAAGTGGCCCCAGCTCTCAAATGTAGGTGCATCAAACCTTTTGTACTAACGCTTGAAACTGTTCTCAAATCATCGTAGGCTCAATCAGTAGCACAAAGAAACAACACAGTTAAGAATCTGTTTCATACAACACACAAATCAATGAGCACTTGTTCTCCACAAGATCTAAGGCAAAAATATGGGCAGATGCTTGGGACAGAGAACGAAATCTCAGGTAAGAGAGATCTAAAAGCTCTGTTCCTTCACAGATGCCATTTTCCCGTGGGGTTAGCACTACAGGGCTGTATTTTGTTCCACCAAACTTCTATTTCTTTCGTAACCACAAGCAAAGACTTAGATTTCTGTAATGGCTGACCAGTAAATACATGCATTTAAAGTACAGGAGTGAATTCAGAAGCAAAGGAAAACACTATTTCAGTGTTTTAATTTGCCGTAGCAGGGCTTAGGAAAAAAACGCCAAACTAGAACCTTTCTTGTGATTCCACATTCATCAAACAAGAAAAATGTGTAATTTCAAACACCAATGATAAATTTGAGCACAGCTAAAGGCATGCAGAAATATTTGTAACCAGAACTTGTCCATGCTGAACGTAACCCAATAAAGCCAACGATTGAATACACCAGCACACGCTCACATACACATATATACTGCGACCACATTCATCCCTTTTGCTAAACTACTTCCTTGGAGGGTGAAAGGTCAGACTAATCAGACAGAAATTAACTGCAGCTGGAAAAAACTTTAGCGAGAAAATGCTTAAAATAATTGCGTTGCTTTTTTTAACCACATTATTGCTCCTCTCCAAGCTGAGCGCTTGGCGTGTGTGCAAAGGCTGCAGAGAGCAGTTAATGAGAGGGAGACTTGGAGAGGAAACATTCACTCAATTCATCCAAATCCATATCTGTACATACGTGGAGACAGCAAATACTCTGGGGTATAGGAAATACTCATGTCTGGGTATCCGTCTTAGCCCTTCACACATGTTGAACAGAAAGCAACAGGCTGCTGCCTTTTGTGCCCAGATAAATGAGAGGTTTTAAGTAAAACAATTTCCAGCACCACCCACTCGAGCAGCAATATTGTCATGGTTTCATTTTACCACTCCGAATGGCAGTGCAAGTTTTTGCCTGTTTGGAAATGTAACGTCGAAGCAACTTGTTTTAATTTAAGCCAGCAGAAGCTGCCAACCATCTTTGCTTCCCAGCCAAGAGGAATTTATCTTACACATTTATTAAGTCATCATCTAGTTAATTACCATCATTTTGTAAATAATGTAGCAGAATGAAGACAGCCATCCAGCACTGTTAAGCTAAAATTGATAAGAGACACAAACAGGCCAGGCCTCAAAGCAGTGCAGAGTCACTGTCACTCCAATGGGATCAGTGGAAATACCCAAATTTACCTCAGCTAAAGAAACAGCCCACCTACATTTCCCCTGTTAGAAACATCCTGTGTGTATTGTCCAGCCAGCACTGCCTCAGCAAAACTCCATCTTCCAAACTGGTGTTTTCACTTCAAGGAGCTGCTCTTGGAGGTGTTTTCCTGCCCATGGTTGTCTGGGCAGAGAAAGGGAAATAAATTACAAGGTATATAAAGCACCAGGGAGGGAACTTCACTGACAGAGCTCAAATGTAAAATGAAAGCTTTGCAGACTAAAACTTTTGTTATGCTTGAGTGAAACCCTCCCTGCCCAAAGATTTTAACCTTAAAATAATACATTTGGTTGTTTGGTTGGGGATTTAAAAGCAGACTGATAAGGAAACGCATTTTTCTTTGGAGGATGAGATCTGGTTTTATGGACTAGATAATAACCTTGTTCTTATTCTTCACATGACACTGCAATCCTAGTAAACCAATGAGTTAAGGAGTTATTTACTCCAGGTGCTAAGAGAAGAAAGAGGCCAAATTCTGGTCATAAATGTAACTGTAAAGAAGGTTCCTCCAAACTTCCAGCAAAGCCAAATCCCTGACAGAGCAGATTTTGGCGCTCTGTCAATCTTCTGAAGGCTACTTTACATATAAAAAGTTACACTAGATTAACAAAATTATGTGGTTTTAAAATAGATAATTAAAGCAATACAGCTTTATGTGAAAGTACCCTTGAAATAAACTTAACCTAGTTTATAGGAGTTTAGCTGCACTGGTTAATTTACAGCACAGCTGTAAATTGCAGTGAAAATGGTTGGCAGCAGCAGGCTAAAACATACTTACTTATATCAGCACAATGGTTTACACGAGCTGAGTTTAAACAGAGTCTTAAACCACATCAATATCCATGCTGAGTCAAGCTCTTGCATCCTCCTCTTCTTGTTTTATTAGTTTTTCTAGCCCAGTTGTAAAAACATTAAGTATAATTCAATAAATAAAGATATATCATAACAAGGCAAAGCCAGGACACCTGGACACTGGCTGAAATTAATAAATTAATAAAGTCTGCTCTGGACGTTCAAATGCAAGTCTTTGGCTCCCTGTTTGAACTGAACAAGAAGTTACAGCTCCACTTTGCTTCTTTCAGATAAGACTCAGTGAATTAAAGGGATCTGAGCAAAGTTTGGTCTGGGACTGGGTTTATTTTCACGTCATCTGATACAAATGTGCTGCAGGTACCTGTGAACAGTGCTGTGTAGAAACAACTACAGAAAGTGCCTGTTGTTTTCTCTGCCCAGAGTCCTCTCACAGGAGCTGACTGTGGTGAGGACAGGACCACTGGAGCATCATCCCACAGCTCCTGCCCCACAAACTCCAGGGGCAGAGCGAGCTCCCTATCAGCACAACACTTAAGCAGGTGCTTAACTTTAATTACCTGCTTACAATCTGCAGACCTGAGAGGTTTATGAGCCCTCTGTAATGGCTTCTGCTGTAAATACCAATCTTTGACTTCTCCAAAATAAGAGAAACTGGAAGGGCAGAACCAGGCTTGGCTCTCAGATAGGAATCAGCAGCTTGTCATGGATGGGGAGTTGCTGCTGTGAGATTTGGAGGAGCCAAAGGATCAGTTTGGGGCTGTTGTTTGCCCTCCTGGGAGCAGTTTTTGGCTGAGTGAAGCTTGTCCATCACCTGCTGCACTGCACAGCAGTCCCAAGCACACCCTTGGCACCCTGCTCAGCTCAGGGGACACCCTCTGTCACCCGGCCCTGCTCTCCCAAGATGAATTTATGGACCTAATGCACGAAAAAGAGCAGAACTCACAACCATGACACATTATTTTAAACCTTTTTATCCCCCTTCCATTCAAGGAAGAAGACAGATGCTCAAGCTGCTGTTTACACCAAAGTTAGAATGCTGCCTATTGTAAATTGTAAATTAGGTTGCAAAGACATTTCAATAACTAGTAAAACTACTCACAGTTCATCTGAAATTACATTTTCAGGATTCAGAACAAGTTACCTCATCATCATAAATGACCCAATTGTCCAAAACACAATAAGGACATGTCTTAGAGAGAGACAAAGAGGACATTATTTTCCTTGGTCCCTATTAATAGGGATTCCCCCAAACAGAAGAATCATTTGAGTGGAGATAAATTTGGAGGCAAATGAATAGGTCCTTCTAGTTATTCACAAGACTATACTGTTGAGAATGCAACAGATATTTAGATTCCTTTTTTTTCTTTTTCAGTTGCACACTCTGGATTGGTCTCACATGTGATTAGCTGTTTTCTTTTAGAAAATAAACTGCATTGTACAATGCATCACTTTTTTCATTTTTTAAATATGCCAAATCATTAGAGAGATGTCTCGGTGTCTCCAATATGAGCAGCATCCCTTGTGAAATAAAAAAGGAATTTTATCCTCTAGAACCATCAAGAAATCTGAATATTCAGCTGGGTCTGATCCTCAGCTCATCTGGAAGTAGCCTTCCTGGAGGGGCAGTTCCTTTAGGCTACTCAGAGCCACTATCTTGTCTGCAGCTCTGACACAGAAAACAATTTAAGGCTGCTCAGAAACTTGAGCAGGAAGGCTGGAGAGTGTTGCTGTCACTGCTGGCAGTGGCTACCTGGCTGCTGGGGACACAGAGGGGCAGAGCAGGCAAGGGACAGCTAGAGGCAAAAATGCTTTGAATATAAACATCAGGTCAAGCAGAAAGGTGGTGGGGAGACTGTACTTGAGAAGAAAAACCATTTTGTAGCAGTGAGGACATAAACACCTCTAGATTTGTTCTGTGTCTCCAGCAAGGAATGAGACATTTTTCATTTTTTGCTGCTCAGGAAGCAAAGGGATTTAAAATACATGTGTTCTCTTTTCTTCTACTGAGAAGATGCTGTACTGGCAGGAGATGGAGAAGTAATATCATCACAAAAGAGCAGTCCTTCCTTTGGTGCCCAGTGGTAATTAGCAGTTATTAAGCTGGGCAGCTTTTAAGTGTGCCAGGGACGGGCCGGGATAAGTGGAAGCAACGCAGTCCTGTGGCTTAGAGCTGCATGTGGCCAAATTCTCTGCTTTCCCAAAAGGCAAATGAACCCACTAGGAGCGCCCTGATGCCATGTGAGGAAGGCTTCAAACATCCAGTTTAACTTGTTTATGGCTGGTGTGGATATTCCCAGGCTGCCCAGCTGCAAACCCGCTCCCTGCGGAGCGGCTCCTGCAGCCAGGGGTTGCTGCAGGTCAGCAGCAGAGCCCGGAGCTTCGTGGCTTCCAAGGCAGACACAATTTTTCCTGACCTGTAGTGAAGTGCCCTGTGCAAGTGTTTCAAAACCTGAGGTGCCACTGGGGCCGCTGAGTCCTGATTTTCAAGCCCTCCTTCCGAGCGTGGCTGTGACAGCCCCGTGTTCACAGCCCAGCCCAGCTCTCCCAGCACAGGCACTTGTTTCTCTCAAAACACAGAAGAAGAAAGTTGCCAAAGTTTCTGGGAGAACCAGTCAAGACCCATCTGAGTAGCTCGCAGCTAATGGGTACTGTAAAGTACCTGTGCCAAACATGCTTCACCTTTACTATCTTCCCTTTTTACACAGCACTTCACTTTTTATAATGATGTTCCCATTAGCTCAGCCATATCTTCCCATCCCACAGCTACAGGCCATTAGCTGATTTTTTTTTGTAAAAAAAAAATTAATTAGAATTGAAAAGGTTGACTAATAAAGGAGAAGACTGTTTTCTTTGGCAGCCCTACTCACTTTATTTATATTGGCATTGCAAGACTCCATCCTAACATAAGATGTACCTCAACTTGCATAATACATCCTGCCTTCCCCCAGCAGCAGCTCTGTGGCACAGCTTGTCTGTCATGACCTCTAATCCTTCTTCAAACTCCTCTGGGTCAGAGGCACCACTCTGGCTTTCCATTATCACAAAATAACTCTCCAAAACACAAACCAAACACAACCCCTGAAACAATTCAGCAGAACACGAGAACAGCTTTGTGGACCAAATTGCTCTCAAGTGCAAGAGCTGCAGGAAAGGTGACCAGGGGTTTTGGACTGATGGAATTTCTGGGCAGCTCCAAGAGGAGCACGAGTTGAGTTTGTGAAGGAATTGCTGCCAGTGCCTAATTTTGCTGTTCTGGCCCTTGAAAACTCAAAGGCTGTCAGGTGGAAATGCTTGCACTGCCCTTTACATCCTTCTCTTGGGAAAGACAATGCTTGTTCCAAAGCATTCACTGCTAAACATGGAAAGGAACCCCACTTTTCTGGAAATTTCACAAGATTTCTCCAATCTTATTCTTAAGCTGGTCTTTCTCATGATTAGAAAATACATAAATAAAACAATCCTTCAGGTAAGAAATAGGCAGAAATATTGTGAGACAAGGAGTTTTAATAAGCGGTTTCAAAGCTTCATTTTTGAGAAATGTTTCCAGACTATTATGTATAAAATCCATGGGTCTACCTGATTGCTTATTGCTTGGGTTGACTATCCAGAAAGGAAAAAAAATGCCAATAATCATGAAATTACGAGATATAGAGGAGGAATGAGCCATTGAAAAGAGTGCTGAGGTTGAAACTGCTGCTGATGGTACAACATTGACACTTGGTTTGGTGACATTTTACCTATATCTGGGAATATTTACATCATTCCTACCTGCAAACCCCATTATCAGAGAATAAATTATTTTAAAACATCACTGCCCAAAGTGTTCAGTACATACCGTGATTAAAATTATCTGTATACACACAGAATGGCTTTTCAATTTACTCATCAGCTGCTTGATAAACCACAGCACTGAAAATCAGACAAATAAGATGGTTTGAAAATACTTCCATCTGCCTATTAAGGCTCGATTAACATTCCTACAGATGCAGTAAAAAAAATTAAATAAGTTCAGTTTTAAAAGCAAATAGGTCAAACAAATTACATATGGAATCTGGCACTGCTAAAGAAGGATAAGTACATGCTTAGATTAATAAGTAATTACTCATACAGCAGCAATGCCTTTATTTCTGGCCACTAGACTTTTGTTAGTAATTTAAATTACATCTGTAAAATGTGGAGGGGTTAAAGTTACAATCTGTGCTGGTATCCCAGTGCCAGTTGTTGGATACCTCTCAAGGTTTTCCTAGACACAGGGAATTGCAGGGATTGCACGCTGTGAACTGCAGATGTGTTTTGCAACTTTAATCTCAGGAATGAAATCGTTCCGACGGCTGCCACTGTTCTACACCTGAGACTTCACACAGCTACCCCTGCCCTCTGGGAACACTGAGCAGTTTTTATCCTGCAATCACGAAGCAGAAAGCATCGATTCAAACTCCCAACACTCAAGAGAAGACCCTGGGTTTGGATTTTTCCACGTAGTGGTGCATGCAGGCAGTCTGGTGAGGTAACCCAGGGGATGGCTAGAGCAGTGTTTTGTCAGAAGCAGCAGTCTCAGCACCCATCTCTCAGATTATGAGCTCTGGGTAGCAACCCCAGCTGAATTTTAGGATGTAGGTGGTCCCTTAGGCTCGGAGAAAGAGGGACATGCCCTTGGCTAATCTTCCTCAGACTCCAACTTTTTGGTAACTCTTCACGTCCTCCCAGTTCCTCACTGCCCCCATGTGCTGTGTTGGGATTTTGTGCAATTAAATCACAGCTGGAGGTTCGTCGAGGTAAATGTGCTAAAATTCAGGCACAGTGAACGCTTTTGCACAGATTAAACCTCCATCTCTTCCCACCACACATTAGCCCCACGCTTTGTTAACCCCAGCAAATAAGGTTCACATCAGAGACCCTGGGATTTTAAGTGCCCGGTGTTGACACTTTGGCATAGATCTGTCGGCTCTGGACACCCCCTGTCCTGCTGCCCTCCTCTGAGGGATCTGTGACAGGCACAGAAGCAGCAGAGCTCTCATCTGTGAGCTTTAGCTCCCAGCGCAGAGCCCGCATCTGCTGAAACGCAGAGGGAACGAGGGGCAAAAAAAAAGTGCAAAAAATCCTCCTAGTACAGAAAATTTTCCGTTTTCCTTATCCCACCTAAAGTCTGGCAAAAGGAATACCTTCAGGACTTCAAATTAGAGATGCGGGTACCTCCAAAAAGCACAATGAGCTTTTCCCGGAGGAGTTCTGGGCTCGGGGCTGCGGCTCCCGAGCCGCCTCCAGGGCAGGGGAGAAGCCTCAGAGTGGCAACACTTTCCGAGCGGAAAGTGTGTTTAAAAGTGGGGCTTCAGAAGTAAATAAAACTCTTTTGACAATACTGAAAGTAATAATGAACTTTCTTTTCGTGTCAGTTTTGCTCTGTTAGTTACTTGATAATGCGATGCTCTATAAAAGGTTTGAAAGAAGATTCCTTGTCAGTCTGCGGCGCCTGGGGGTAACGCGAGCTGCTCAGCCCTCACAAGTAATTAAAGATAATCAGTGAAAAATGCGAGGGTCTGTTGTACTCTGCATTCCAAACCCCACCTACAACAGAAGCAGCGCTCGAAATGATTATTTAAATTTAACCTTTTTTTTTTCTTTTTTTTTTTTTTTTTTCTCAGGGGTTCGGTGGGGGGGATGTGATTCGTAATTGTTTTTTCTGCTGGTGCTGCCGTGCTCCCTAAAAGCAAGAAACAGTAAAAAAATCAGTTTCAGGAGGATCGATACTGACACACTTGAAACTCTGAACTGGCTGTTGTGTTTTCCTGCCTCTGACAGATTTCTATCAGCAATGTTTACCTTCAGGTATATTAAATGACAGAACCAAACCTGCTTCATCTCCTGAAGTGGGATTAATTTACCACAGAATATTTATAGGGACAAATAACAGCTTTAACAAATAAAAGAATAATAATTCTAATAACAGTATGTATAACAGGGAAGGGTTCCCAGGTACTTCATGGACAACAACTCCCTCTGAAACTTTATTTATCATGAGGAGCAGTGAGAGCTACAGCCTGGCAAATAACTTTGAAAAATCAAGCCACTTATTCAGGTGCAGACTCAGCAAGGGAACTGCTGAGTGTTGAGCAACTTGGGAAATCTGGTTGAGACTGTCTTTCATTTCTGGTGCTCTTTGAACTCCCTGGCACAAGTCCTGCTTGCTGTACTCAGGGAAAGCGGGAGCTGCCAGCTTTGGCCACACGAAGGGTGCCTCAGATCAAGGTGTGACATTCCTTGTGTCCCGCTGCCTGGAAGGGGGACAGCGATAAGTGGAAGGCACCAGAAATGGGGTGAATTCAGATGGGCTCCGTGTGGTGTTCCCCTATTTTATGGATGCACTGGACTGTGGAGCCACAGCGAGCACAGCCAGCCTGGGCACAGCCTGGCTGACACAGCCTGGGGACAGCCCGGGTGACACAGCCTGGGACAGCCGGGGTGACACTGTGAGTGGGAGGCTGCAGCCAGGCACCCCCCAAACCTCCAAAGGAAAGGCCAGTGAACCACAGCCTCACACTGGGCATCCTCTGCTCCCCTCGCACTTGCTGAGTGTCAGAAAATCCTGTTTGACCTGCTCGGGGGTCTGTGTCCCAAGGACAAAACCCCCATTGACTCTGTGGGGCCAAAGGAAGGGCAAAGCCCTGCGTGAGGCAGGAGGGAAATCCATGGATCTGGTGACTCCGGGGCGCTGGGGATGTGCAAGTGCAGCGTGTGAAGTGCTGAGCCTCCTGCCACCTCCCCGGCTGGAAAGCTCAGCGCTGCTGGCTCTGTTTGCAGCTGGAAAATGTGCTTGTGAAACCTGTGTCAGACACTTGGCACTGCTAGGAAAAGCACAGTTATTGTCTTTCAGAGCACTGACCAAGCCCTGGGCAGGTTTGGGTGCTCGCTGCCAGAATTAGCCAAAGAAGCAAAGGAAAGGGACCATAAAATTAAGGCAAATAAACCATAACACATTGAAAGGTACTGCATCAGGGCTTTCCAGACTTCTTCAGTTTGTGGACCTCAAACAATTTTCTAAACTGTTAGAAAGACATAAGAACACAGACCCAGGTATAGAGAAATTACAGTTCCTGACAACAGCTTTTGCTTTTAGTAGGTGCTTTTTTTGTGGATTCCTTTGAAGTAGCCAAGAAAACCACATCACTGCTTCTGTGATTCCACAGGCAACAGAAGATCATCAACTTCCAATCTATTTTGTCTAGTAATTGTACATGTTTGTTTCTCCCACACTCCGCTGATGTGAAGTTTAACACTCAAATATTACCAGTTAAATACAAAACAAAGCAAAACTGTTGATGCATTATTTCACAATAAAGTAATATAAAACCATGAATAATGGGTTCCAAATGATGTAAACATGTGTTTAGAGTACTGCTTAGAGCACTGATGCTGACCTAGATTTGACCTTCCCAAGTATCCACAATCTATTCCTTCTTTAAAAATAAAAAATGTTGCCTAAAGGAAAGATTGTGTTGTCTTCACAAATGATGAGTGAGGATTCCGTGTGACCGCAAACAACAGAAATACTGTACAGGTCGTAATTAAAATGACCTTAGAAAATATCCCATGGAAAAATATTTTCCAAGAGACTGGATTCCACTGAATTTTGTGTAGACCACACACTTTAATCCTGGTCCTACTGCAGTCATTGAGAATTTTTCCATTGACTTCTTTGTGTCCATGGTTTGGCCTTTGTTAGCCATACATGGAGCATATAATAAAAGCAAACATCAAAAATAAAAGTTGGTCCAAAGTTCCCTAAAAAGCATGCCCACAGGGAATTGCTGGGGAAAAATGCACAGAACATTTCTGGAGCGAGTGAGTTTGTGAAAAATATTATCCCACTTCAAAAAAAAAAACTCCGAGAAATTTAATTTAAGCCATATGGATGCACAAAGCATGAAATTAATAAGGAAATGATGTTGATTGTTAATATAGACATCTGAAATCAGCCACAACGAAATCTTGTTATGTCAGGATTGCAGCAGCCTGGGCTCAGACGGAACACCGAGCATTACACAATCGATATAATATTATTACCAGGACATTCCTAACAAATTTTAGGCAGAGACAATGTCACATCTTTTCAGCCCGAAAAAGCAGTTCGTCTACACAAGATGCAATTACTTTAATTCAGACTTTTAATGATCTATATAAAGACAACAATGGGCTGTTTGTTACCCGCTGAATCGGGGTTCCACCCAGCCCAGCGAGACCCCGAGAGCCGCCACCACCCTACGCAGAGCTGGGTGTGCTCAGACACGTGAAACTAATGAAAAAACGGAGCAGGCAGCTCAAACCCATGGGGTTTGCTCCCCGAAAAGCGGGGTGCCCCGCGCCGCATTGTCCGGCTGGGCGCACACGCACGCAACTCAACGGCTCGTCCGCCAAAGTCCCGAAAGCGGGGAGATGTTGCATCTGTCTCGCTCGGCGTCAGCACAGAGAGCGACTCAAGTCCTGCCAAATCGAGTGTGACCTTCAATCTGCCACTCTCATGGTGAAAGGCAGCGGAGTAAATTACTTGGCCTTCCCTTTCTATTGAGGGTGAATGCGAGCGGGCCGGCGGGACCTGCCGCCGCTCCATCGCCAGTGGCACCCCACAGTTTACACAACCCGGGCTGAATGCCATAAAAGAGGGGCTCCATTCACCGGGGGCCCGCATGCAAAAGAGACGCCCATTAGATCATAGTAATTATTCCATTGACATCACACAGTGCCACAGTGGGACGTGTAGGACTCATCAAACACTTCTCTTCACCGGGCCCGGCTGCTAATGAGGCCCAGTGGCGGCATTGTGCCTCCCATTTACTCATGGCCCTGCCTGCCTGCCAACAACAGCTCAGCCCTCCAGACAGGCTGCCCCTTTCAGAGCCATTTATTCCGCGCCCAACCTCTGACCTCAAGGGTTATGACATCAGCAGCCCTGATTTGTGATCATTTTTATTGGCGGACATTCAACTCTTGTTTCCTGTGTTTAACTCTGCCTCCCTTTTTTTAGCTAAACTTATTGGTTCTAATAGGCATCTGCCAAAAGACTATAAAGTAAGCCAGAGCTCGCACAAAGAGGCTTCTGATCTTGCTATAAAAAGCCCCACAGCTACTATTTATGCCAATAATAACGAGTAATTCATTATCTAGGTGCACAAAATCTGTTAACCACTAAAATGTTGAACAATTTGGAGCAGATGTCCAACAATTTTATGAGTTTTAATTAAAATGTTCTATGTATTTTCATCAATACACCTGGGTTTCTAAATTTACAAAGATGCTACATCAGGCGCACAACAGTACTTTGCAAATGGCTTTTTTTTTTTTTTTCAGAGGGGGATTAGGAGGGGATGATTTGGGCTAATCAGATGCTGATTTGTGGCGAATTTTTTCCCCATTAAGGTGTTGATGCAAAATCAAAGAGGAATTAGAGCTGAGATTTAAAAAGACAGCGCTTTCTTGGGACAAAGCAGCGATATTTCAGGAGTCAGTGAACTTCAGTTTGTCTGCTTGAAATAGAGAAGGGGAATTTGCATTTTGAAGCAGAGTCATTAATTTTAAAGCTAGTGTTCTAAATGGAAATTAAATATCTTTAGAGAACAGGTTCTCAAAACACATGTTTTTCATAATGCAGTTTGTTTAAGCGCTGGGATTTCCATATAGCAGAAACAGGTATAATAACAGACAGCATTTACTTTATCAGGAATGCAAATAAAAATGTTCCAAAAATTTGACATTACAAATCACTATGCAAGCACATAATCACAAGTTTGCATGATTTATATTTTTAAGCACTTGTTAAAAAAAATTTAAATACTTAAGAAGCTGATACTGTATAAAATAGAAAATATTTTATCTCTGCTCTTTCATTTGGATAATGGGAAGGTTTTGGCCTGAAGTTGAAAACTAACTTGTTTTTAAAAAGAATCATTTTCCCTCAATTATAATCATAAGCAAATTAACAAAAAAGAGGATCCTGTTCAGCTAATTTCAAACAGTTACAGTCGCAGATGATGATTGCAGGAAGTGGTTAAGTAATAGAAGATTTTTTATTGTACCAGTGAGGACTCAGTGTAACCAGCCCTACACAGAATCTTTGTAATGCAGCCCTTTCAGGGCTAATACAGATATTTAATGGATTGGAAGCTGTCACTAAGCCCTAATGTATCTCTAATGGAATCTGAGGATTTACATTCGTTTCCCAGATAAGATTCTCATCCAGCTTCTCTTTGTAGTCAAGTAAATAATTTTACTCATTATTTGCTAATCTTAATTTCATCATCTCTGCCAGTATTCCCTTTATTTACATAGCTCATTTTTTGACAAAAGCTGAGCTGCTATACTTTGTGCAGTAATACTTTAGGATTGCACTCTCTACCCTAAATTGCATGCAATTCACACAGTTTTGTACACAAAACAGGGAAATGCATGAGCATTCCTAAATGACCACGCATAGATATTCATGCAAGCAAGAACCTGTTTTACATGCAGATGGCCAGAAGTTTCCCTCTTTAAAAAGCAGGACACACAACCCCCTCCCCAACTCTCCTGGGGAAAAAAAAAGAAAAAGAAAAAAAAAAGAGTGAGGAGGAAAAAGCAAAAGCAAAATGAAAACAAAGAGGACACACTGGACTGGATGCACAGGAGAGCTCCAGGGGCACCAGCACTCTCTGTTGGTTTGTACAGCTCTGTGGATCTGGATCTGTTTAGATCCCAGACTATGTGGGATTGAAAGAAATTAAAAACTCCACATTGCAGGTCAGCTGAGCCCTCTCCTCTCAGAACAACTTCCTTAATAAATACCTTCACATGGGACACTGTGACTGTGGCTGGTGGCCCCTAAGGGAGCAAGGGAAGCAGGTCCATGGAGGAAGTGGTCTTTGAAAGTCAGCTGGAGAAAGCAAACTGCTTGTTGGGTCACTGTGATGTGCTTCTGCTGAGGGTTTGCCCTCCAGCTGGAAAAGCTGGGATCAGCTCCCTGTATTCTCTTGTTGAGGTGAATTTTGGGGGGGATGTAAAAGAAATGGTCCTCCACCACATCCTTTAGCAAGAGACATCACTCTTATATATTTCACGTCCTAGGACAGTTTTCCTAGGTGTTAAACCATACTTTTGGACATACAGAATTTTCAGTGGGATCAAGGAGTGACTTCTCACAGGCTTTTTGTAGGACAGAATTCTGGCTAATACAGCAAGCAATAGCCAATTGATTATGTATTAAAAGCAACAATGTTATAAAGTTTTAATCTTTCTTCCTGGGCATGCAGAAAACCTCTCTGTACCTGTGTTCAGGTGTATAGATGCCATCCCCAATCACCATATAAACAACAATATATCTCCTCACAACATGCTGATATGAGACATCAATAAATTGCTTTGAGGACACAGAACAGCTCCAACACAGTGTGAGTGCTCTCAGCTCTCAGCACGCTAAGGAACAGATTTAGGAAAGTAATACCCTCACCCCCGTGAGATATTACAGGGCTATGGAACAACTGAGTCTGGAAGGAATCTCCGGATTTCATCTGGTCCCACCTCCTGCTCAAAGCAGGACCAGCCTCTGAGCCTTGCTGCCCAGGGCTTGACTTGCTTTGGTTTGCCAAAGCCTTCCTCTCACTGGGGACCCTGGATTTGACACTGCTCACCAGATGTGGCCTCACCACTGCTGGATAGAGGGGAAAAAAATCACTTTGCTGTACCTTGTGTCTTCACCAAGCTTATCACTCAGTTTTCCATACCATTTCCACTTCCATGTAACCCCTGCAGCAGGTAACAAGTCAGTCACTTGTGCAGCACTCCTGGAAACAAGGAAGGGACAGGAGTTGGCACTGGAGTTCACCTTGCACACCCTGATCTTGGAGTACACTTGGGAATGTATCTAGGCTGTCTTTTTTAGATCTCCCCATGTGATCATGAGATGTTGGCTGCAGAAAACTCCTTATACCCAGTTTAGTCTACAGTCAGATAGAAGCTTAAAGTTGGGAGCAGGAACCACCAAGGCACAAATACAAGACCTTACTTCACCCAGTTTCAAACTAACTCCACACTTCAAAGCTAAACACTGAGCACAGCACATGGGCACAGTCTGCAAGGAAGTGGTGCACTGCTCTGCTGAAGGATGTTAATGCTCATCACCATTCAGAGCACTCAGACTGGGGAAAGCTTAATTAAAAACATCTGACAGGCCATGATTATGTTCATACATAATCGCCAGGATGCCTGTACCTGTTATGCCAGATCTTCATACTGTAAATAATTAGCTAAAGGAAACCTCAAGAGGTTTCTTCAGAACACATACTTCACCATATTCTTACAGCATTTGCAATTTTAAAATCAGAAATTGAAGTGTATTTTAAATAGGAAACACTAATAACAGGCCTGCTTGTTTTTTTCCCTGCATTAAGAGCAGGATTAATTTTCAAGCACTGCTGCACATTTTCCAGAGCAGTCACTAATCTGCTAATCTGTCTTTTGTAGAAATGTTTAAATCGTTATGATCGGCTTCCTCATGCAACTATTGGGTTGAGTATTGCAGTGGAATAATTAGGAAAACATGAGGCAGAATTCCAGGAGAAAACAATGCAACAGGGGAGAAAAGAAACTGGGTTTGCACTTAAGGCACAGGCTGAGGACTTGGGGCCTTTGGGCTCTCTGTTGGCACCTGGACCCAGGATGAGCACAACCAAAATTCAAGGCTCAGCTCCCTCCTCCCAGCCCCTCTCAGCTCCTCAGTGTCTGTATTTGTGGTGATTAGCACAGGACTGCCAGTCCTGAATCACAAATCCCAGCTAACGCCTCCATCCCAGGAAATTCGCCCGGCAGAAGTCGCGACGCTCCTGCAAATTTTCTGGCAAAACTGCCACCTCCAGGTGGGAATCTGGGAACTCAAAGGCTGTCCTTGATCTGCAAGCTCCTGGATGCCTGGTCACTCACTCACAGGGGCTCTGAGTAAAGGACAGGATGGAGTCTGGACCAGGACAAACCACAGGCAAGGGCTGGAGCTTGCTCTGGTTCCCAGGTGTGTCACACACCCCTCGGCCTGGCAAAAACTGCTGCAGAAGGAAGATCCCTGAATGGTCCCAGCTGTAGAAACACTGGGAATTTTAAAGCCAGCACCCACTGGTTTAAAAAAAAAACCCTCATCACCCTCATCACATCCACAGATCCCTCACACAAACCCAGTGGGTGCCCAAGTGTGCATGACTCAAATTCTCAGCCTGCACACCTGCATGGCACAGGTGACTGCACTCAGTTTGCTTTATTTTATTTTATTGGACTTGGTAACCTAATGAAAAGCAGAACAGTTCAAACCTGTAACTCTCCCTTCCCAAACTGGTGTTTTTGAAATACCTGACACTGGACTTTTCATTTCTGCTTATTAGAGCGAAGTTTTGCTGGTTACAAAACTGAAAACAAAATTTCACAATATCTCAGTGGGGTGAAAAAGCAAATATTGATATTCATCCCAAAGAGCTTTTGTTTTGTTACTTCTAGAGAGTGGAAAATTTGCAATGCCCCATCTTTGTAAGGAACACCATGGAGTAAATGCTGTTTCCCCAGATGACCACAGACAGTTTCTGTAGCATGTCTCTGTGGTTAAGTTCACGCTGTCCCCAACGAGGCATTTCTCAGGCTGTTAAACATTTCTCTCACTGAAATATCTCAACATAAAAAGTAGTTTACAAATGATATTCCTATTTTTTCCACGAAAATCACAAAAGCTGCAACTTGATTTACAGTTGTGAGAAAACCTCAAACACTGAAGTTTTGAAAACCAAAAGTGTGGAACCCTGTGCTGAAACACTCTCAGAGAAAAGGTTTTGCCTTGGAGTTACAAAACATGCAAACACAGTTTTTTTGTCTCTGTCCCATTAGGGAAGAACATTCGAACAAAGCATGACTTTTTTTTCTTTCTTTGGCATATTCAAACACAAGTTATGGCTGATTTCAAACAGCTCTATGGCAGGCAAATGTAATCTCAGAAATGATATCTGCAACAAAGTGCCCCTCTGTAGCACTTGGTTGATGCTGTAATTTTTGGAAGCTGCAGATTGAAAGCAAACCAGTTATTTCCTGGCACTGGCATTTCATAAGGGTTGCAGTCCCAGTTTTGTAACTCTCCACAGGCTGTCCTGGTAGGAATTAATGAAATACCTGGGCAGAGGAGTCAGAAGGGGAATTAAGCTCCCAACACATTCCAGCAGTGGCTATCGCCACACCCGCTCTCGACAATGGCCAACCCTCAAAAGCCAACCACAGAAAATTTGTCATTCACATTCCTCAACAGGCAACAAAACAAAGGAAACAACCAAAAGGGAAGAAAAATAGAAATGCTCTGATTCAGTCAGTAAGTTGCATGTCTTCAGAGGGGAAGGCTGTAAGGGAGCCATCGAACTCTGCAGGAACGGGTGTGGATTGAACAAGGTCTTCTTCCTGGGAAGGGCTGACCTAGTCCATGGGTGGAAGGGGAATTTACTGAAAGGAGAAACCAGGCAGACTGGTGTTTGAGGGGCCATAAAGTGTCCTTTTGGCTGACATGGTTGTCTCCCCTCTCCTAACAAAATTACAGATTTTGTTAGCCAAATTTCAAGCCCTTTTGTTGTAGACCATTTCCACCCCAAATGGGTGAAGTTCAAATACATTTGGGATGAAATGCTGGAAAAAGCAGATTTGATCAATAATATCCCTTACACGTTAGTGCCACACAGTGCAACACTATTCTGTTTACTGAAGGTGCCACTTAGACTGAAGAATAACAATCACTTTACACTGATTCTCCCAGCAAGAACCATCTTTAAGTAATCAACATATTTTGTGAAGTCAACGCATTTTCACAAGACTGTTACTTCGGTTTGTCATTTTTAGAAAGTCATCCCATAAATCTAAACTAATTCCTCATTATGACCTACCATCATCTGTCAAAAAGGTACTTATAAATATGTATACGATCATTCTTTCTCTTTTTTTTCTTTTTACATGAAGAAGGTATCAATGCTACAACTAATTGGGCTAATTTGCATCAAAGACTATACATAATTAATTTGTTTGTTAAAAGCTTTCAGCATTTCTTACAGGAAGTGCAAGAGATCATTGCTGAAGTTTGAAGAAGTAATTAGCAATAACAGATGTCAATGCACATAATTGTAAAATGAGACCAGAAAAGGTACTGACAGAGTCTAATTTCACAACTGGGTTTCTATCAAATATTCTGCATAATGGTATATAGAAACAATTATGAGTATTTATTCTTTCCTCATTCCAAGGAGAAAGCTCATTTTTACCATAAATAAGAGCCTTCCTTCTACTGCTGCTTAAAACAATTATGAGATTTAATCAGTCTGTGCTCAGACATGACCTTGTCATGAATGTCAGCCACTCATTCTCAGAAGAGAAAATGCAGAGCCACAGCAACTCCAATGGTCACTGGATCTTGTGATGGACACAGAAGCAATACACACCCCCCAAAAAGAGCAGAGGGGACTGTAACTTTACTGTGGTCTTTTCCAAAGCAGAGTGAACCACATGAGGCTGGAGCCTGGCTGAAGCCAAGGGCTGACCAAGGGTCACTCTGTCCCACCTGTGACCACGTCTCACACTGCATGGGGAGGCAAGTCCCTGCCCTCTCCATGGGTTCCCCTCTGATGCTGCAAATGTTGGGCACAAAGGGCTCCCAGGGTCGTGTTAAGGCAATAAAGGGAGTGTGGATATCCAAACTCACTGAGCTGCTCTAGTTGTGTGTAAATGCCACGCTGGGCATTGATTCACAGAGTCCCCTCCTGCACCCACCCCTTCAGGCTGCAGTGCTTGCCCTGGCTCAGTCTTTAAATAAAACCCACAGCAAAACAGATCTCCTAGTGTCTCTCAGCATTGTTGTGCTGTTTCTCAGCCCAAATTCCCCACCCTCATTAAACCTTTCACTGGAAGCACCCACAGCTTTCAGCCCCTCTCAGCCACTGGCTTCCCAGGGATTCCATAAAGCAGTTTATGGCCCTAGAAGGAACGTGGCCCAGCTCTGGAGATACATGTCCCCATCCACAGCTCTTACATCTGGGACTGAGGGTTCCCTACAGGGGACTCTTTTCCCTGTGCTATGGCAGATCACTGCCCAGCTTCTACCAATGCCTTCAAATTACACGGCCTCCTCAACTGCACCCTAACACGTCCAGACACAATGCCAAGAGCACATCTTATTTTAGATATCATTTTATTGCTATCTACGGCTTTCCACTGCGTCTATCGATGCTCTAAAAATTGCTTTTGAAAGATAGGAACTGCTAACCGATCTTGCCTCAAAGGAATCCCTGCCCTTGGAAGAAACAAATGGTAGCCACGGAGCAGGCAAATGAAGTGACCAAGATGCCTATTCAGGAACTGCTGGCATGGAGGATAATTATGACCTGTGAAAAGCTCTCCTGGAATCCCATCCATTAGGATTATCCTACATGAAAGGAGAGTTTTTCAGTATGAAAAAGGACAGGTGTGTCCACACCACAGCCTAGGTGCCACCTTCATTGTCTGAGCGACAGTTTCAGCACAACCCAGTTATTACCGTTTCCTCTTGTATCCAGTCTTAACAAGATTAAAGTTTTCTGTTCAATAAGCACCTACTCTTCACTGGCCAGATTATATTAGCATGGTTGGCATTCCACCAAGGTTTAGCAACTCTTTCTAAATGGGGTTTAATAAAGGACTTTGCAAGGATCATGTAACTAGACAGAAAGAGTGGAGATAATCAAATTACTGGCTTTCAGCACATACTTAGCCTTCCTTGCATCCAGCCAAACAAGATTTCACATCAAATGCAGGAAAACTCCATGCAAATAAGCTGCTAATGATTATTAGAAGAATCTCACTCTTATGAGAGGATGTCTTATGACAGGTACTCAACGTTCACTCAAATGATTTGTCACCTTATTTTACAACAAATCTGAAGTGACACGTTTCATGTTTAAAGCGTTCCTGGAGGTATTTCAGATTAATTACTCCTTACAGCACCTCTGAGTTTATAACTAGTGAGTACTTGGGGATCAAGGTAAGTGCTTGCTGTGGTCACCCACCAGTGCACATCTTTCCTCTGAGGCCAAGCCCATGCACCACAAGCTCTGCACAGCCCCAGGTGCCCACTGGGCACCATCAGCACCTTCACGTGAGCCTTCACTCTCCCTCATTGCCCCTCTGGTGAGGCAGACACAGCCAGGGACCCCCACATTCACTGGCAGCCAGCCTGAGCTCAGGTCTCACGGGCAGGGTCAGCGACCTGAGCTGAGTTTATGTGGTTACCCACGGACAGCATGGACAGACAGCACCCAGCATCTCCAGTTTTCCACATGTCCAAGGCCGTTCACTTCCCCCCATTCCACTGCAGCTCTGATGCAGAAAAGCCAGGTTGGCATTAAAAGCAGTGCTTCCCGGTCCCACTCTTCTTTCCGAAGCCCTGGAATAGATTTCACCTTTCCCATTGTTCATCCTTGACTGTACATGTTTGTGGGATCCCGTTTGTGGCTGAGGCAGCTGGCAGGGCAGCTCCAGAGGAGAAGATGCCAGGTCTGCCTGGGCTATGCATCAGTGAGCGTCTGTCTTATGCCTAGACCTGCCAAAACCCAACATCGGGGTTTCACTGTACTCTCCCAGCATAGCAATGGTTAGATCCCTTTTATCTCTGATGGTAATTTCCATGGACCCCTGCCAGGTTCTTTATGTGCTGCAGAGTTCCCCACTTCATTCAAAGAGAACTGTATTGTTCTCTTCCCTATTCCCTCAAATATATTTCCAAAAATTCAGCTCTAAAAAGAACAGGTTTTCTTGGAACCTGGTGCTGGAAGCCTTGGCCCCTGATAGCTCCTAAGCTGCACAGACATCACAAAGGTCTTTACAATCAGAGGTTTTAATGAAGATAGACCCAGGACAGAAGCTTAAATCAGACCATTGTTAGCTTTTGGTGTTAACAGACTCAGGATTAATGTATACAATTAATTAATACATAAAATTACATTGGCTATCTAGCTGACTCCCAGTCTGAATGCACCCTCAATTTTATCAGTAAAGAAATTGGCTGTCAGCTGGTGTTGCCTCAGGGTTTCCAAGCGGATGTCACAAATCCCAAACAAAATAGTGAAGGCCAGAGTACACGACCCACAGCAGGGTGACCTAAAAACTAGAGCTGAGTTCATGTCAGGCTGAGGCAGAACTTCAGCAGAGGAGAGCAGAGCTGCCTCCACTCCAGAGCCTCACTGTGGTTCTGTAGGGCAGCTGGCTTGTATCAGAGCATTTCACCAAGTTCCCCCTATGGAAGGGAGCCCATCTTTTGTGGATAAATTTGGCAGTCTCAGTGCCAGAGCTGTGTGCAGGGCAGGAGGGAGATGGGGGCTGTGGGGGGGTCCCTGTGCACAGATTGAGGTTTTTATGAAGGTGGCAGAATTCCACCAGAAAACCTGTACCTGTGATGCCCTTTGTGGCAAATCAAACCCACTGGGCTCTGACCCACCAAAGTGGAAGGCTGGGCTTTACATCCCAGTGTTTTTCCAGACTCCAAGAGAGCTTGGCACCACGGTGTGAGGCTCTGCTCACCCAGAAGCAGAGCTCCCTCCCCAGAGCATTCATAACACTCAAAACTCCCTTAAACACCTCAGCACCACCATGACATTCTGGAATCCTGCACATACCCTGTTATTCAAGTAAAGCAACCAGGGCATTCTTCATCTACACCTTGGCAACTACACTTTATGACAAAACCTTGCATGGAGGCATAATAAAAACATAAATGAAAGACACGACAGCATGGCTCAGTGGATTTCAATAAAAGGGGCTGAAAACAGAAATCCTCGAAGCCACACCTGATACAGCCATAACCAGCAGACCCGAGGGGAGCAGGAGGCTGCAGAGGGGAGATGCTCAGTTTCCACCCACAGCTACCCAATTCCAGCCACAGGAGTTCCTCCTGCTCCCAGACCCTCTCTGGTGGGACTGTGCCCACCCACCCCACAGGAAATCAGATTGTTGGCTGTCTCCAGCAGCAGGGAGATATTAATGAGATGTGGAATTCCCTGGGAGAGAAGAACACCACCTTAGATAATCATAACCAAAAAGTCATCTCTTTTAATTTTTCTTTTCCCCTGCACTTTAAGTCTTCTCTAGTCTAACAAGAAAGGCAGCTCTTGGTTTTTATCAGAATGCTTTTTCCTCCTCCCCAGCTCTCCAGCAGCAGCTCTGCTGATGCAGTGTTTGGGCACTACAGGTGCTTGAAAGCACCGTGGCTGCTGACAGTTTTCTCTTCAGTGCCCAGAAATCTTTCTAGAGAATTTAGATTTAATCCAACATCATTTTACCTGCAGACACAATTCCTGGTTGACTGAACAATGAAAAAGTGCTTTGATATTCAAAGATCATTTTACAATGATCAGACTCCTCTTGTTTTCAGAGAAATCAGTGGCAGTGGAGGGCACTACCGTCTTTTTTTAGTTTAAAATTATCTAAATTTAAGGATTATAATTGAGATTGGAAACAATGCAACAATGTCTTTCATTTAGCTTAGGGTTTTTCATCCATTGCAACATATAGTTTTTTTCTTTTCTTTTTTTTTCCTTGTCTATTTTGTCTTTGAGGGTTTTTGATTTTGTTGCAACAGGAAAAGCACTGCAACACTAAACACGAGAAAGCACTAAAATGTTTGGGAAGGAAACACAAGAGAAACAAAACGTGATTGCAGATCAACCCATTTTCTTCCCTGTTCTCCTTCCAGTTCAGAAACTAATTATATACACAGCTGTGACTGGAATTTGTAATTGTTTCCCCTAAATACTGCAGCTAGCTTCAAGCACAATCACATCCTGGAAGACTTTGCTTTTTGCAGCATAAAGTTTAAGAAAGAATAAAGGGATGAAATCACTTTGAGCTGCAGTTTTGCCAACAAGTGTAAAAAGGTATTTCAACTTTAGAAAATACAGAAACTACTTGGGAGAAGCAGGATCCAGACCAGTGTTCTCATTCCTTCTTTCCATCCCTGCTGTTATCGTTACAATCATGAAATATTTTAATCTTGAGGTTTTTCATTTCATAGGTTCCAATTAAGGACTTTATAAATTACGTAGATGTTAAAGACTTCTTTTTTTCAGCTGCTTTCACACACTCCCTCCCTTTTCCCTGGACCCAGTCACGACTGCTTTGCAGACTTTATTTAAAAAATGGGAAATTGCACAGTCCATCTAATTAGTAAAATCACAGTGGCCTGCAGCTTGCACGCACCAATGGCTGATATCAGAATACTCCTCATCAAGGACATTTCTCTCCTTGAATCCTGTTCCAGCCCCAGAAAGGCTGCCCAGAAAAAGCCTTGGCTGGGGCAGGCACACAGGGATACTTCTCCCAGCATCTGCTCTCTATCCGAATAAAGTGTTGGAATTACACGAGGAGAAGCAGAATAAAACATCAGGTATCTTTACAAACCTTCCCTTGCACCGGTTTTGCTGGTGTTTAGACCTCCCAAAGCCTGTGCACACACGACTCAAATGAGTTCTGATATTCACTGAAACGCAAGCACAGCTTTAGCATCCAAAACTGCAGGATCCCATGTGGGATATTCCTCGCCTTCCTTCCAAACCTTGTGATTCTGTGACAATTCCCTGTGGACTTCTGCAGCTTCTTCCCTTTGAATTTTTGGAAGTGAAGGAATGAGGTCTGCTGGATGTCAGCACGCATCAGGCTCCTCAGTGTGGATGTCTGAGTGCCGAGAGAGCTCGATCCCAACGCCCCACTCCCAACGCTGGAGAGCCACAGTTCATTTTCCTAATGATACACAAAAGTAGCAGGAACATTTCTGACATTTTCCTTTTAATTCTCTTCCCCTGCAACCTTCCCCAAACAGCTGCAAATCCAAATGACAAAGGGCCAAAGCACTGACAAGCACGTGGTTCTCTCCTCTTTGGAAATGTTTCGAATTTGTTGGGAAGAAGTTTCTTATTGCAAATGCTACTAAATTAGGTTCTTTGTCTATCAAACCTAACAAGCAAGTCTCTTGGAAGACAATTATGTACCATTGCAAATAAATATCAGAGATTTTTTCCCAGAAATTACTCTAAGGATTTTATAGCTAGCTAAAAACACAAATATTTTTCTAAAGGATGATTAATTGAAATGAGCCTAGTTCAAAATAACTTTTCATTTAAATTTTCATTTAATTTTAAATGACCACTCATTTATGATTGCTGCTATTAAAATTAACCACTCATCTTTTGTACAAACCGAGACAAACTTTTTCCACAAACTTGGCATCACATGTTACAGATGAAACACACACAGACTGCACAGTTTTTGAAAGATTGGGTCGAGATCTATATATTGACAACCCCAAAACCAATTTAAACAAATAGAAACTTTTCCATGATGGAGCATCAGATCCTATTGAAGTTTTTCCTGCCCCCTTGCTCATTGCTTTTCTACTTTGAAGAAATTACCTGAAGACTTGGCCACATTGCAGTGTTGTTGTTAGGCACAAGTTTCTCCTACTAAAGCTAAACTGAAAAAAAAAAAAGATCAAAGAAACTTTCAACAGTGAAATTAGGGCACGTAAAGTTGAAATAGGCATTTCTTGCAACATTTAACTCATTTAACTCTTTTGATTGCAAGCTTTCTCTCTCTAAAAGGAAGCGCCAGAGGAGATAGAAACACAGTCAAAAAACGTGTGCCAAGCTTTTTTCACTTATTCAGCACCCCTAAAGCACAACCTCTCTCAGCTCCCAAGGCCTGTTTTGCAGCATCTTTCTGAGGCAGGTGAGCTGCTACTGTTGTTTAAGCCATGGGAAGGGAAGTCAGGACACAAACCCTGCACCTAAACAGGGGCTGGATGAGCAAACCTGGCTGGGTGTGTGTCTGACAGCTGGTGCAGAAATACAGGCAGAAAACACTTGAATTGCTGCACTTTGTAACAAGTCTAGTTTCAGTGCTATATCTACAGATAGACAGGCTTAGGGATTTTATTTTCTAAAGCCCTGGACACACTTTTTTCCTAGAAAAGCCTGGTCTCATCTCTGGGCCACCAAGAGCCCTGAACCATCTCCTGGGCCCTGCACACATAAAGCTCGCCTGAGCAGCCCCCCAGCTGCCTCACACACTGCAAGGCTGAGCTGTACCAAAGTTGTGTGTTCTTTCCAGCTGCCCAGAGCAAAAGAACTTTCCCCTCTCTCCATACTTGTCTGGCATCATCAGAGCACTCTGCTGAATCCAGCTGTCTGCCCCTCTCTGTGCCCAAAAGGCATGAAGGACATGGAGGAACTGTGGGCTCTATCACATGCAAAATTTCTTCTGCAGCACATCAGAGTCAGACATGATCTCTTCTGACACGACATCAAGGAGCAGTTTTGTCTCTTTCTTTACCCCAAGCTAAAAGAAGGGTTTATATTCCACTTGTGGTTAATGCCTGTGTTCAGAGCCATGGATCCTGCTGAGCATCTCTGCTGGGTCAGGCACCACTGCCTCTGCAGCAGGCAGCCCACAGCCCACTGAGAGCTCGCTCCTCAGAGGTGCCTGCCTTGTACCTGTTGGGGTTCTTTTCCTTTCCATTACCTGCATTATGATTCCCTTTGGTTCTGGTGCCTCTGCTGAGGCTGGAGGAGCAGAGCAGCAGCCTCAGCAGAGAGGGTGACCCAGCCACGAGCCCCATGTCTGTGGGAAAAGGGTCTGTAGAGAATCCTTAAAGCCTGACAGAAGGCTCACAGAGCCTTGTGCATCTGTAGCAAACTCTGAGATGAAGTGTGCTGAGTGAGAAAGGCCATGGGAGAGGACAGACACTGCTGAGAGAGAAATGGAACTGGAGTTTCAAATTGTGACCTTGCAAATAGTCTGGATAATTTAGAGAAATAGAACTGTGAAAGATGAATATATGGAACATATAAATATGAAAATAGAACATATGAAAGATGTATTGTACTAGGACCCACGAGGGTATTTTTAGGTGATTGACTTTAAGGCATTGGCAGCTTTGTGTGGCTAAAGCTGATGGGCCAAGAAACACTTATAATGGATTGTGATTAGGAAATAGTTTGGCTTCTGATTGTGATGGTGTGAATTGTCACATCTGCACTGTCTCACCCTTCTCATGAGTCTGAAAATGGAATAAAAATCTTTAAAACGCCTCTCAGGAGCCCCATCTCTGGGTCAGAAAAATGGATAATCTGACATATATTGAGTTTTGGGGACACCAGGGGTGGCAGATGGACACTTCCATGGCTCCACACGAGTCACCTCAGCAACACCTGGCAGCCCTGAACTCACCCATTAAAACTGCCCTTTCCTTCTCCCCCTCATCCATCAAAGGATCCCCTCATTGGAGGAGCAGCTTTGGGAAAGATGAAAAAACAAATGGGAGCAGCAGGGAAAAAAATTCCTTCAGTGATTTCAGTTATTTGACCGTTCCACTGTGGTCTTTTCCTTGCCAGACTTGGATTTTTCAGTCTTTGATGGGCATTTGGGTAATGATGGGAATGACTGTGCCATTCCCATCACAACAGGAAATGTTCACCACAAATTCCCCACAATAGATTAAAAAAATCTTAATTCTTTTGCAAAGATAAAGTTGCAGACAGGTATTTATCCACTATTTTTCTTTAAAATTATGATTTCATTTGTCAGCAGATGACTGTGGTCAACAAATGAAAGGAAAACCAGTAGAACTCTTTTTCAAAAGTATTTCTTGCATAAATTAAACCAACTCTCAGAAACATCTCTCAGAAAAGACAATTTTACAGACAAATGGAGCTTTTCAGTCAAAATTCCACCTTTGTGAATAAACACAAAGTCCAGACACGAGCAGAGTGCCATCAGGACAGGGAGCAGTCAGAGGAGCTGACTGGAACCTGTGTCATTTTTCCATCTTCTCAGTATTGAAACCTTTCTTTTTTTCTCTTGAGCTGAGTGGATTTCTACAGCACTTTCTATGCACACAAATTCATAGCAGGAGCTGTGTGTTTGTATTAATCAAAAGCATGTGGCAACACGCTCCACGTGTAGATAGAGAGCGTGGTGAACTGAGAGGAACGTGCTGCCCAGCGTCGGTTCTGCTCTCTCTGCTGAGTTGGCTTGCATTTATTAACAAAAACTAAACTGAAAAAACCCCAGTGTTTCTCAAAATCCCCCACTGAAAACCTGCAATTTTTAAAAAATTATTTTTCTCATCCCTACCCTGAGCAGTAATGCACAAGTTTTTTTTTACTCTAGACAGACACCAGCATTTCTTTCATATGCCAAATTCTTTAAGCTGTGTTACTTGGGAATTGAAATTGATGGAGAACATCTGATCTAAAAGATTCTTTTCTTTAAGTTTAATATGCCACATCACATGATCTTGTCAGGTGGGATCATGTCAGTGATATTTGTGCCATAATGTGAATCAGCCATGTATAAGTTGAATGTACTAATACAGCAAAAGGACACAGATTTTTTTTGGCAGTATCTTGCCTGACTTTCCCCCTTTTCTTCCCTTCTTTTTCAAGAGGAAAAAAAGGCTGAGTTATGAGCAGTGGCTAATTCACAGAGAACCTTCTACCAAGCCCAGATTCCTGATCTGTGCTTTGTGTGGGTGGATCAGAGCACCAGTAATAGGAAAACCATTAGATGAAAATGAAAGAGAGCTTTTCTACCATTTTCTTGTGGCTCAGCTGTTGCTATGGTATTTTTCTTCTTCAAAACTCAGAAAATTCAAAATTCTGTTTGTGGAATCACCTTTCTCTGGCTGATTTTCCCTCTCATTCTATCACTGAAACGCAACAAGAGGAGCAGGGTCTGAGGTCATCTTTCAGCTGAAGACTAGGATAAACAAATGAATAAATTCACAGTCTCTGACATGTTATAGGACTCCTGGCAGCCTGAACCATGATGGGTGGGAAAAGAAACCTGTCTGAAACCCTTGCTGTGCCCTGAGGAAGTGTCTGAGGGCACATTCTGCTTCCATTGACACCTTTCTCCCTCTGCTGAAGAATTTGGTGATGGGATTTGGCCACGTGCAGCCAGTTCTGTACGTGGGCTGCTGGGCATTTCTCTCTCAACTCAGAGGTGCAAGTGCATGGCACGGTGACAGCCAAGCCCTGCAATCCCTGTGGATTCCCCTTGTTCCTGAGCACAGAAAGGGACCTCTCCTGCTGGTAACCAGGAAACCCAACCAGGCAGAGGTTTCTGTCAATAACTTGCTCTAGCAGAGCTTCAAATAATCTTTTTGAGGTCTCTTTCC
Organism: Nicator chloris; assembly: GCA_013400495.1. Lineage (NCBI taxonomy): Eukaryota > Metazoa > Chordata > Aves > Passeriformes > Pycnonotidae > Nicator > Nicator chloris. The sequence goes on from WAAE01024068.1 coordinate 281,523, forward strand.
TGTGCCCCTTCCAACACAGAGTGGTTTTCACTTGTTCTGGTGACACTGGTCCCCGCTGTCCCCTTGGTCTGTCACATTTCTCACAGGACTCACCTTTTCACACTAAAACAGCAAATAATTCGCTGAGAAAACCCAAATACATACACAAGGCTCCAAAACTCAGCTTGATCACATCAGGCATAACTCCAAGGCCAGGCTCACTCACCAGGTACAAGCTGTGAAAAGCCAGCTGCCTGCACTGCTTGTGGTTCCAGATTGGCATCCTTTACCCTGAGCTGTGAAGGGTATTTAAATACCAGTTCTCATTTTATCCCACACAGAAAGTTGCTTGAATTTGCAGTTGGTGGGGAGGTCAGCTGCTCCACCTGTGCCAGGACAGGCTGCCTGCTCCTGCTGTGCTGTCCCAGTGTGGCTGCGAGAACCTTTCTGCGGGAATAAAGCTGAGCGCTAAAAACAGAACAGGGGAAAAAAATCAACTGCCTTTTCAATTTTACAACCAGTTCTCCTGCATGCAAACCGGGAGCAGCTCAGAAATGTCATCTCAGAAGGCCATGCAGCTCTAAAATCGCCTTTCTGGCCCCCAAAACAATAAAGTTTTCCTTTATGCCAGCCCAGATGCTGGAGCAGAAGAAGAGTAAGAGCCAAGTCTAACATTTAGACTGTCCATTATCAGCTCATGAATGGTTAAGTTAATAATAGCAGGAGACATTTTTAATGTTTAAAGAAGCATTAAGTCTTTGTTCATAATAATTAATGTCTCATTCTGGTTTTCAGCAGATGCAGGAGAATGATGCTTATCAGAATGTTGGAAGCATCTCCATCTGGGCAAGGAACCGCCTGCAGGTAACTAACACTGCCCCAAGAGGTGACTAAACCAGAAACAGATAATATGTTGCAGCAGAAGTGCTGCAATAAACAGAAATCTACTGTTTTCTATTCATTTGTGCCTATATAGGACTGTTCAATAAAAGCTGATTTCCAGAACTTTTGTTCCAGAACTTTAATCCACAGATTAAATCTGTTCTGTTCTATGACAAGAAACAGGTATTACAGAGAAGACATCCCATCTTTTTCTTACTCTAATTATTTAAGGAAGGTGCTTTTTGCATGAGTGGACAAAATCTGCAACAAACTTCTCCATGGGTTCATGAAAACAAGGTGCCACTGATCACAAATAACATATCCCAACTGACAGAGAAAGATAAGTTACATTAGTTTATATTTCTGGGGATGATCTAAGCTCTTAGTTATCTGTTACATCAAATGTCTCAGTTTTCCTTCTGTAATCTAATATCCACCTTCAAGCTCGCCCTGCATTTAAAATTTATACAAGTTTTTTCAGATGCTGCCATTTTGCCTCAGGCTCTGTAGGTGTTAAGCTCCAGTAATAATCTACACTGTTTCTTTAAGAAAGTTCATCCATTCACTTTAATTACATTTTCAGCCCTGGTTATTGTCCCTGTGCCTGCAAAGAATGTTTCCAGCCATAAAAAACCATTATCTGCCACAATTATGGATAACCAGAGGATGGCCAGAGGGCAGAAATGCCATGGTGAATGATTGTACCGCAATTCAGCGCAGAATTTATAACTTTCCTCAGGGCTAACTGTCAGCCTGATCACAATGCCTGACAAAAGGATCCAGTAAAGCAAATGCAGATGCTTCTTCTTGCCTGCATGGTTGCTCTTTTAATTTTTTTTTTTTTTATGAAGGTGCATTTTGTTGTGATACATTAAGTTGCAGCCACCGTGGATGCAACACTACAGAAAGGACGCTCTGCCTGATTCATTTTGCTGGAGCTCAGATTTAGACCATACAAGCCCAGCACCATGGTTTTCAACACATTGTTCCAGGGCAGCCAGGACACCTCTGAGGTGTACAGAAAACACTGCTGTGCATCTGCCCTGATGGCCAAACTGCAGCTGAGTCTCAGCTGTATCACAGCCTCCATGCTCCTGTTACAGATGGGGACAGAGAGAATTTTCCACAGCTTCCCACGTTACTGCTCTTGCAACATTAGATCTTTCCATCACTAATTCTTGTGGTTACTAGCAGCCAGAGGAATGCCAAACTGGAAGAAAGATTAACTTTTTGACACAGCATTTGAGCATGTTCAATTATTTCTCTCGTTCCATCAGGACAGAGGTTTGTGTTACACCTCCTGATGCAGGATTTCGACAGAAGAGGGCAAGGAGATCATGAGTCCCATCGTGATATCTCATGAGGAGAATAATACAAATCCCCCTATTTTTATTTTTTTTTCCCAGCCAGAAGTCTCAAAATACAATACAAACATGACTCTGAGTGATCCTCCTTGGTTTTGTGGTGAAAGAAAACTGGGCAGTTGAGAGGGGCTGGGGTGATGTTCCCGGCATCCTTGGTGCCTGTGCAACTTCCAGCACAGCAGCAGGATCTGCCATCCCACCCCTGCCCATGGGAGGCACCTTTTTGGACCCTTGTGAAGAGATAAAGCAGGTTGAAGTTGCTCCCCAAGCTCTGGTGTGCTCCAGGCTCGTTCAGTCTGTGCTCAGGTGCTGGCACACATTCCCACAGAGCAGGTGAGCCCCAAAGTTGGCCTTCGTGCCTAACCTCAGACTTTCACAGAGAGATAACAGAGCCAAAGCCAGGATCTGCTGCTCTTGGTTTTAACAGAGGACGCTGCCTTTCTCAGCAAGAAGGTAAGAGCAGAATGAAGAGCTTGAAAACAAATTTCATTTCTACACCAATATCTCCCCAGGATTTCCAAGAATACTGTGCTTTTAACGGGACAATAATGCCTGTGGAGTTCAGGAAGTCAAGGTGTGGCCCTGGGTGTCCACAGACCCAACTGAGAGAATTCTCTGTAGATCAGCCTGATTTTCCTCACTTTAGTTTTAACCACAGGAATTTGAAATATAGAAAAAGGCTAAAAATTTTGGAGAAGATGACAGAGCTGTGTTTTGCTCTGTTCTAGGTCTTGCTGTGAGATAGCCTAGTAGGAAGGCTCTGCTTAGCAAAACCCCTCTGAATTCTGTTCTAAACTTTCTGGGTTTCTTCCTCTGAGCACAACCAGTTCCCAACCAGATGCAGCAGAGCTCTTTGTAGAAGAAATATTTCTAACAATCTTTGAGAAGGTAAATCTTGCTCCGTTCCTACCACCCTAACCCCACTCTGGCACGAACAGGTCATAGGATTTGGCACCCCTGATCCTACTTCAAACTCAACTTCTATCCAAAACATCATCGGAGGCAAAACTCCACCCCTTGGCGTATCTTCAATAAAACATCCTTCCACCTGAACCTCAGGAAAGATAAACTGTTAAAGTAATAAGAGGGTAATTTAACCTCTTTAATCAGATAATCCTCCAGCACATCGGACATTCGTTTGCAGGGTATGTTCCACCCTAATAAGTTTGCAGCTCAGATTGAAACAATTCCCCACCCTCAGAAAAAAAGCTGAAGGAAGTGGTTGAGACATTCCATATCTCAGGTGCCATTATGTGAATGTGAAAACAAATGAGTTTAATTGGGGAGAAATTCATCCCAGACAGAGGGCTCGCCCAAGGCCCTTGTCTGAGAAGCCCCACTTAACTCTGCCCCAGCACAGAGCAGCTACACAGGCACTGGAGGCCAATTAAGCCCTACTTATCTTTTTAATGAAGAGCTGAATCTGAAAATGAATTATTGTTTTGATGTGTAGATGCTGTTGGTTTGGTAAGGTAGTGGGAAGGATTCTATCAGGGGGGACAGGCAGAACCGAGGTGATAAAGGGTTTGCCTGAACATCCATGGAAAGGTTACAGAGCTCTCCACGGCTCTCCACCAGCGTGGAAAACAGTGCCTGGCACCCAGACTAAAACTGCAAGCTCAGCAGCCCTGGATCCTCCTGTGTCTTTGTGCCAGTTTCACCCAAGCGTTCCTCTCAGAGACCAAAACAAACAGAAAAGCTTCCCTGAAAACCAGAATGTCTCATTTCAGCGTTTGCTAAAATAATTGATTTGTTTTCTAGGCAGTCATTCATTCTCAAGTTTCCCTCGATGTCACAGAAATGAATGTTAAGTATTCAAAAATAAAGAAACTGTTTTACTTTGGGCCAAGCCAAATACTTCTTTTAGCTTTTCCATAACTTTTCAATTGCTGAAAATATTTTAGAAAAATTTTTTAATACTTTTTACCAGGATTAATTGTTTTCCTAGTTTTAAAATGCTCCAGGAGAAGTAATTAATACAAGTCAATGTATGGTCAAAGACCCTGCAATTAATTAGGAAAAAAAGAAAAACCTAACTTTAGTCTCATTGAAAATCCAAGTTAGGGAAAAATTTTCATGATTTTTTAGTTTTTGCTGAGCTATGGCTTTACATTAAGTGGAGTACAACTTTCAGGTGGCTGCAGTTGTAATTTTTGGAAGACAACTTCCCCGATACCGATCTTTGGAAATGAAAACATTTCTCTTGCTCTGAAAGAAAAGTGAAATACAGTTCTTCCTTCTACCACAAGTGCCAGAGATCTGTGAGCTGGTTTGGATCTCCCCAATAAGGGCACTGAAATTCATCAGATTTTTCAAACTGCTGGAATCCATGACTGGTGAAAACACAGTGTGCAAACATCAGGGTTGCCCTGTCCCAAGAAGTGACCTTCAGCTCGGGGTCTCCAGACCTGAAGCACTGCAGGGACTTTGATCAATAACTTTCAAAACCCAGCCCAGAACAAGAAAGCTTAAATATTTAATAATGAGGTGCACTCAGCCCATTGGAAGGAGATGAAAATCACCAATCCAGAGGAAAATTCCTTCAAAAGTGTGGGAGATTTTTATGGTTTTCCCAATGGGGTTTCGACCTTCTCCTTAGCAATCATAAATAGTAGGATGTAGCTATATTTGAAGACAACAACACAGAAATTTTTTCTATGTGTTAGTAGTCAGAATTTTACTTCAGGGAGTGGAATTGTGATTAATCAATTGTCTGACACGTGGATATCTCACTTGCAAGACTAAATTTCCAAGGAGAGATTGTGTCACCTAGATTTGGGGAATAGCTAAAATTGTCCAATATAAATATTTTTTAAAGGCCACAGAAGTCATGGGGATGGGAAGGTTGAAGGGAAACATTGGCTCTTTCTCACTTCCAAAATATGCTGATTTTCTGATATGAACAAGAGTCATGATTAAGGTACAAAAAAACCCCAAAAACCAACTGTATCCATAAGCCTCTGTTATTTAAAGAATCACTGGAAAATATCATTGGAGACCCACACTCTTGAACTGCCCCAGTCAAATATCCCTGCACAGGTTTGGAGTGATTATAAACGTTAAATTCCAGTTTATAGTTTAAAAAAAAGACAAAATGCCATCCTTCTTCTAACTTAAATCATCCTCCTTTCTGCCCCACTTCATTACACACACAAAACTCCCTTTGCATGACTGAGAGATCAAATCCCTCACCCCAGATTGTAACTACAGAGTAGCCAGGGAGTAGGTGCCATCTCCCCTTTGCAGGGTCCTACAGCTCATTAGTCAATCCTATTATTAAGAAATTCTCAGTTTTAATAAGTGAAGGTGGTGCTCATCTCAAGGCTGAGAATGGATGTTTTTATGGAAATAAATACTTGATGCTTATCTTCACAGCATCTCCTTAAGAAAACCATTATCACTTCAAAATAGTTCCTCCCAGCAAAAAAAGCACAATTACGTAAGTCTTGTGCAAGCCAAGCCAGGAGGAGATGCCAGGCTGTGTTTATGTTTTTGCCATATTTTAGACCCAAAAAATCAGCCATGGAGTAAGCTGGTGCAAATTAATACAGTTTCAAACCTACAAGGACCTGGTGCTTCAGCCACCCACAGAAGAGCAAATGCCTCTGACAGGCTCCATTGCAGCTGACTCTCAAATTAAATCTGGGTTTTGAACCTGCCTTTAGTAAGAGCTTGTTCCTCAGGTAGGTCCATGGAACAAGGGGATAACAGAATCCAATGCTTTGCTTAAAGGCTAAAAATCATCTGCTTAAAGGGAGACATTATCACTGATCCTTCATGCTAGCTACTTAACATTTAATATCTTACTCCTTAAGATATGAAAATAAGTTATTTCAACCTCCTGAAGTAGGTTTGAAAAGTCTCCTAAAATTTCTCAGGACCAGCCTCATTTAGAAGTAAGTGGAATTATGTTCAGAAGCTACTTAGATGCTTTTCAAAAATACTGCTTGATATTTAAAACACATAGCCCCGCAGTGATCCTCCCTTCAGTAGTTCTTGAAATCAAGCTTAAAAAATGGACTTTGGAGCCAAGAGGAGTCTTGTATCTGCATTTTCTGTTGGTTGGCTTTCCTGCTGTAGCACAGGGCTGCACTGCTCTGTCCACAGCCGTACCCAAAACACCACCACCAGACCCAAACTGCAGTCCTGGGACTGCTGAGTGATTGGGAAACAGGCTGTGCTGTGACTGGCACACATCAGTCACATCAAGATCCACAGTACCTGAAAATATCGCCCTTGGTAAATAAAAGGGTTTCAAAACATGTCTTTCTGCAGAGTGTTTGTCTTTGGAAGCAATAAACTGCCAAAATCAAGCTTCTTTACCACATTCTGCAGAGATTTAGACTGATGGCAAAATGAACTCTCTAAATGTCTTGGGAAATAATGTCTCCTAATACCCAAGCTCATTACTCTGAGTACTCCATACTTGCTAACTTTGAAGAATAATGTTTGGAATGCATATTTCACATTTAGTCCTTGCAGTGCACAGGGATGTGGATTTTGCAGGTTTTTGCTAGTGCAAACATTCAGCAAGCAAAGAGACTAATACATTATTCCTGTTATAATCAATAAATAGTTACATTACAGAAGTACACAATTTCCAGCCAGGATAGTAACCCTCTACTTTTAAATAACGCACATGTTGGTAGATTTCTATTTACAGTAATTGCATCTTGCAAAGTAGGGAAATGTAGTTGCACACACAAGATTGCAGGGTGGCTTTACCCCTGTGGCACTGCACCCACAGCCATGCAGCTCCCTGGGAGTTCGAGGGGAAAGATTAAACTATTGCTAAGATGGAAAATCATCTGTCTGAAATGAAATTGCCATAAAGGGAATTTTTACATTATTTTAGTCTTTTATCACACAGCAAAAAAAAAAAAAAAGAAATCACAGTAAGCTCTTCTCGTGCCACCTGCACCCTCTGCAACAATCCCAGCGTGTCCTTTAGTGGAGCAGTTTGCACTAGCAGGAGGAATGTAAGCCTGCAGGTTTCTGAGGTTATTTGACTCATCAATTAATAGGTAATCCCAGGGACACATCCACTGGCCACACCAGCTCTGAGCACAAGGCTGCCAAACCCCCTGAGGATGACGTTCCCACCTGGTTTCCCTTCCTCCCAAACAAATCCCTGCCCGACCGAACAGCTCTGACATTTCAGCCCTATCGTTTCCAGTGAAAATCAGAAGACTTAGCACTGTAGAAAATTCCGCTAGCAGGCTTTGAAAAACTGAATCTCTAATTACTGAACACATGAGCACTGTAAGAATTTAATTAGGAGCCCCCCGACCCCTCCACGCTGGCACGAGAGGCGCGTCCCGCCCGGCCCGCTCCAGCTGCTGGGTGCTGGGGAGGAACACTGGCTTTTGCAGAACCCGTCTGCCAGCAGCTGGAGCTGGGCCTGCTCACACCCTGTTGTTGCAGACAGCGAGGAAACCATCCAGTGTCCCAAATAAATTAATGAATTACTCTCCTCCTCCCAACAGACTCAACGCTGGAGCCAGGAGCCGTAATCGCGCTCCCGCTGCCTCTGAGTCACTGAGAGCCCGGCGCAGTGTGCAGAGTCAGCAGAGGAGGATGCTGAGCTGCATTGTGTCTGCCAGTCAGTCAAAGCAGTTTAAAGATAAACTCCTCTTCCCCTGGCCCCTGCACAGGCCCCTCTGTGTGCACGCGGCGCTGCCGTTTCCCGCCACGCAGGCGGCTCTTTGGACGAGAGCGCCTGACTGGCATCAAAGAGCTTCTGCCCCTTGGGTTAAACCCTGTTAGCCCAGGCCCTGAGCAGGCAGAGGAACCTAAGCTGAGGCTTTCAGAGGAGCCTGGAGGAGTCAAGCATTCAAAACCCATTAAAATTCAACGGGAGCGGAGCACTCGCGCTCTCAGGTGCCGTTGAACAGCTCTGTCCTAGGGTAAATCACGATGAGGAGCTGTCTCCTTGTTGCTGTGGTTTCTAAGGACTAAGGAGGGTCCATAGCTGCAAAGACGGGTAGGGTGAGACTTTTCTGTTCAGCACAACCACAGAAAACTTTCCCCAGAGCTGCCTCATTGATTTTCCCCCAAGGCCAGAGCCATTGCACGGCTGGAGAGGGTAAACGGTGCCTGGTGTAAACCACTGATACCCTGGGAAGCAGAAAACACCTTCTTCATTTCTTCTCTAAACTTTCATTAAATATCCAACTGCATGGAAATGGGGATTTTTCATAATGAACCCTTTTACTTCTGTGTCTGATAAAAACTAAATGACTGGCAAAACATACTAAATCCCCTCTGCCACTGATGTGGCATTTGAAATGAACTGCCAGATAGGTTATGGGAGATATTAAAGGTCTGTAAGTAAATTTGAAATATTTTAATATTCAAAATTCAAATCATGTTGATCACACACAAGAGGCTGCATAGCTTGTTTCTTCTGCCTGGCTGTGATGAAATGCTATGAATCTTTTTCTGGTAAGAAAATATTCAATGTTTTGGTGAGATTTACTGATATTTGCTTAATATTAGTATTTTAGGTGAATGTTTCTGCCACAAGGTTCAGCTGTATGTTTGCTCAGAAAAGTAAAAAGCTAAAACTAAGAAAGTATCACAATTAAAATCTCAGGGAATATTTAGGGCAACTCAGATTCTGGATAAAGCTAGCTCACATAAAACTGGTGCTAATCCGTGTATTTTCCTTCATTCTTCTCCTATTCCAGGGTAAGGAAAATTATTTCTTCCTTTTTTACCAATAAGGATAAGAGAGTTTATTCTCATCAAAACTACTAAAACTTCTCAGAGATTGATTTTTCCAAATAACCACATTTACTTTTTTTACAGAAAAAAACTAAACTGCAAAAAATTATTTACTTTGAATCACTTTACCCTATGGATATTCTCCCAAATTTTTCATTTCTTCCAATTTTTCAAATGTGTTTAACATAAATTTAAAAAAAAAAAAGTTTCATTAGCTAAGAATAAATCTGATCCTGCACCTAGTTCCCACTTTCCAAGTTGCAAACAGCAATAACCTTTGAAAGATTTTTTAGGAGAGATTATCTCAAAAAGAGGGAAGATAAACACACAATTCCCTTTAAGTTCCAGCAGGAACATTCCCACTATAGGATGTCTTCAAGTTGGTATTTGACCCCAGGATAACACAGCATCACAACTGCTGGGCCTCAAGGCTCTGCTCTCATTGCAAATGCAAAGTACAAGTTACAGACATTTTCCCTGGAAACAGAAATTGCAGATGCCCAACCTTTGGTCCTGTTTTGTGCCTGCTGCAGGTCAGGAGTGGGATTAGGAGAAGGAACCTGGAATTAGGAATCTGATATTCAGGTCCCAGATTATTGCCCCTCATTCCCATTCAATTACAAGCAGTTATATCCCAAAATCTTGCTGTTGATCTGATCCCGAGGGAATTGCCTCTCCCACTGATCCCAGGGCAGTATTGCAGCCACCAAGGCAGCATCTATAATTTCCAGTACATGCCACTTTTCCAAATCTTTCCATGGTGTGTGATAAACACTGGGGATGGTTACAAATTGAGATTCACCTTGGGTCATGCTGCGATGGATCTACGAGTCAGTGCTCTGAGGGATGGAGGAGGAAAAGGATCTCCTATCATCAGCAGGAGAAGAGCCAGGCTTATCAGGAGCCCTGCAGGAAATCCTCCTCTGTAACCCACAAGGCATCAAAGACAAGAAAAACAACAGATATTGGGATGGCAAGTGAGAACCCAGCTCCAGGAATGCTACAGGGTATCAGACAATGCCACGGGCAAGCACCACAATCAACAGGACCTGAGATCTTGAGGAGCTCAGCCACGGGTCGCATCTGCACCGCACAGTATTGAGTTAAAAAATTAACAGAGGAGATACACACAGCTATTCTAGGAGTCAAAAGCAGCCCTGCTACACCAGGATGGGGTCTGGGAGTGTTTTTGCAGCATCTAGTGCAAATGCAAATTTCTGCTGCGCTACACCACAGCCAGCTCCAATCTCTCTGGTTCCACTGGGATAAATGGTGAAAAACGACAACTTCCAGGATTTAGGATTTTCCATTGTGAGAATGGAAATCATTATCCCCAGTGGGGAATACTTAAACACCTGTGCTGAGCCAAGAGCCAGGGCAGAAGTGGAGGCAGGACCCCATTCCAGGCACTGTTTTTGCTCCAGCTCCCAGCGTTGCATCAGTCCATGGACAACTCGTGCACCTCGAGAGCATTTCAGGGAGATCCAGGAGGGACTGTGCCTACTTGCACAGGGAATTCAAACAGCTTATTACCAAAGCCATTTTCTTTTTTTATTATTACTTTCTTCAAACAAAGCTAATAAATCAAATCACCCAAGATGCACATTATGCAAAGCTTAATTAGATTTGGCACACATCTCGCTAGGAGTAGCACCCATCTGACTTCAGATCAGAGAAACTCAGGTTTGATGGGTGGAACCAAATCGCCCACTTTGGAGTTGCTAAATCTACTTTTAAATGCAGTGTGTTTGCATTTTTTCACTCTGGGACCTGGAGGAGGTTAGCTTTGTTTGACTTCTGGGCAACGGGAGCAGTGGAAGAGAATTCAGAAATAGAGGGAGACATTTCTGCAGAGCATAAGTCTCTCACTCTGCAGGCATGGAGGAATCACAAAGTTGGCAGAGAGGGAGACATTTCTGCAGAGCATAAGTCTCTCACTCTGCAGGCATGGAGGAATCACAAAGTTGGCAGCAACCATTTCATGGGGCTTCATTTCACACAGCTACTGTGAGCTCATGGAGCTTCCTCCTTGAACACCTACTAAGATATTCTAGGGTATTTTTAATAAAAGTACAGAAAACTAATGCAAAAATACTGATTTAACAGCATTTTGTTTGGCATAGCAACCTTCATTGCCGATACCTCTCCTGGCTTAATTGCCAACCTCTTGCTTTTCTTACACACACGGCTCCTCTAGAAACAAGACCTTGTGAAAAATTTCAGTTTTATGTAATTTTTTAAATGCACTTATGACCTTAACAGAGATGAAAACACTAAAAGGAAAAAAATTCTAAGTCTATTCAAGAAAAGGTGGAGAAAAAAAGATTTTTACAAAGTAAAAATGTTGCCTCCACACTTAATCCCTTCTCTGGTGAGGAGGAGCAGCAGTGACCAGCAGGGTGTTGAAAAGAACTTGCCCAGATGAGCAACATCTCTGCAGATGGTGCTGAACCCTCACAGCAACCTCCTGGTTCCCTAATCCCCCTGCCATGGAGAGACACGAGGGAGGGGGGCAGAGGGAGGGGAAGAGGCTGATCATGGACACACTGATGTAAAAATGGTCTCAGAGCTCCATGGGGAGTCCTGTGCTCCAGATAACAAACCAACCACAGCCTGGGCATGAGAGCAGAGGAAGACAACACGTTTTCTGGCTCGTGGCCAGGCTGTACCTCAGCTGGCCATGGGCTGCTCACAACGGAGGGAGCTGGTGTCAGCCCGTGGCTGTGGTGACACTGCAAAGGCTGTCACCCCCTGTCAAACAGCACAGCTGGTTGGACCAAGGAGGGTTTGCTTCACAGAGAGCTCCACATGCTGCTTGTGCTGCCCAAACGAGCACAGGCTGAGGCCCAAACTTGTGCCCTGCCTGCCAGGTGAGAGCTGCACTGCCAGCCCTCACCATCATCCCCCTGCATCAGCTCAGGGCAGGAGTGACAGCACAGAGCCCAGACAGATCCTGCTTGGACAGACACCCTCTGAGCTCCACACTCATCCACACCCAGAATGGACACAGGGCTCGTGTGCCCAAAAACACCAGCACTGCACAGCAAATTTTAAATAACAAGTGCCTGTAACAGGCAGCTCACAGGCAGTCTTCCAGTTACCACTTAATTAAGAAAAAAAAAATTAACATATTCAGTAAATTATTTAATGAAACAATTATTTCAGGCAGAAATTCCTAGGCTGCTTCTAGTCAACCAACACACACAGAAAGATACGACAGCTACAAATTAATTCCTTAGAGTGACACAGGCATTTGGGATCTGCCCTTAAAAAGGTGCTGGCCTCCACTGCTGGGTTTTGTAACCTAAACACCTGACATTTTTCTATCTGCGAGGTGGGAGGCTCGTATTTGCCTTACTCACAAACACAGAAATGGGCAGAAATAATTAAATAAAGGCAGCCTGGTTCATGCTCCAGTGCACCATGTACGAGAAGCTGCGGCTGACAATGACATTGAAAACCAGTTGTCAGTCTAATGTAATCAGAGAGACAATTGGCTCTGCTGGCAAGAACTGAATTAGTGTTTTCTGTCTGAATCAGTGTCATCTTCTAGGGAGCAGTGAAGCTTATGCAATGATAACAAAACTCCCCAGAAGCTGCATTTGTTACTGAAATATGGTGGTGCTTTGGTGCTGTGTAACCTCATTCTGTAACACAATATACCTCATGGTCATGCTGCTGTTCTCATGTTCCTTGCAATGATACCATTCAGTGACCAGATACGAGATCAAACTAGACAAGCATAATATTAAAACTTTAAAATCTCCCTTTGAGAGCTAATGTGGTTTATTCCCAGGCGTGTTGCCTGCTCTCTCCCTTGCTCTACACACATGCAGAGCATGAAATTGGGGCAGAATCCAGGCCTAGATGCAGCTTCAAATCTCTGTGCTTTGGGGGAGACAGAGGGTCAGTGGTGCTGGGCTTCATTTGCCTAACGAGGACGGGTAAATTTCAAGCCAAGGTCAGATATAAACAAATGTCCCTTTACGAGTAGGACCCGCTGCTGATGCGCACTTGGATTTTGTAATGACACTTCTGGTCTTAAAACAGCCTTTTTAGTGACAGCATCTGGTAACTTCTCCTTGATTTGTGTTTCAGTTCATAGCATGGGTTGCTGTCGAGCACTGCAACATGCTGAGCAAAAGAATTTTGGGTTTTTTTGTTTTGTTTTGTTTTCACTGTGGTGGAAGCCTCAGCTGCATCTGCTGCCCCTTGTCTGCAGAACCAGCCCACCGACCCCTCATGGGAGGTGGGGAGAGTTTGCAGGGGTCTCCTTCCACATGGTACAAGAGGGTGGAAGGGTGTACAGGTACAGAACAAAAAGGCTACCTCAGAAATGGCACTTATCTTCAGAAAAAGACTACTTCAGCCCAAACCACTCCTTACGTTTACATATTGTAATAAAATATTATGTTTATATTACAAACAACTGGCACTAAGAAATTTCTGGTTTATCTTCTATTAACAACTGTCTTCTCTTGTGTTCAGCAATATTGATCAACAATAAACTCAATGAAAGCAATAAAGGCAGATGGTTCTCTTATATTGGTTTTAAAGGTATTTTCTCTTTTTTGTCTACAACACCTGCTTTTTTGAAGAGCTACTGGTGTGAGGGGAGGGTACTCTCACTGGACTGATATACGTCTGTAATTAGCAAGCTGATCGTCCTCCTCAGGCCAGGGAGACACTGCATGATCTGACACTTAGAGGCACGACATCAAAATACATACCCTCTTTTTTATAATTAACATTCCACATTAAATATTCATTAAAACTTACATAAATTATTTCCTTGTTCAAGGTTCAGCTTCTCTGTCCTTGTTCAGACAAAGCTCTCACTGAATGTGTTTATCCAGCTAAGACAAGACATGACCACACTTTAAACCTTTTGTTGCTGCCATTAGTCTTTGTCAGCCTCTGGTCTTGCTCAGAGGGCGCAAGGCACAACACAAATCCTGGAGCTCCTCCTGTGTGATTCTGCCCTACAAAAACCTCCTCAAAAAAAAAAAAAAATCCCAAACAACAGCAGCAACCAAAACCGACCAAACAAAACCCACAAAAAGCCCTCCACGTCTGCTGGAGCAAAAGCACTGGAGTACAGGAATTCTGCAGGAACAAGACGAGACTCACGGGAGCGGGAAGGGCGCGGACGTCCCCGTCACATCTGCCAGGGCTCCAGAGCAGCCCTCCACGGAGCTCCTCGCTGCAAGACAGAGGGGCTCAGATGAAGAGGAATGCTTTATGCCTTACATCCACTGCGTGTCAAGCCAAAGCCCCAGACAGGAAACGTTTCCCTAGAAGAGTTTTGGAACAACGTGCTTTTGACACGGACAGGGTGAACTTTTTGTGTCTCTTCAGAAACTGTTTTGATTTAGTGAAACAAGGAGAAGGAAAAAAGCTCAGTGAGGGCAAGGCAGATGACCACATCCCCTTGGCACACACCTTGCAGTCCAGCTCTGCCCTCTGAAGATGTGGAGACTCTCCAGTAGTGCTTATTTATCTGTCACGTTGGGGTGATGGATGTTACTGTTGCTCTCAAAAACATATGCTCAGAAGTTTATTATGGCACTAAATATGGGCTGGGTAAGAATCTGGATTGTTTAAGCGTCAAACAGTGACAACATGTGTACAATACAACTCAGACATCAAGGGGGAACCAGCTCAGCTAATATGTGGTATTCATATAAGCCTTTAGGAACAAAGACCACCCATAAAGCCAAACCAAAGCTGCCACAAGAATAGGTGGTGCTGCTGCCGTCACTGCGTTCTGGGTGCCAATTGCCTTCCTAATTAGATTTGCAAGCTAATAAAAGGCATAAAACACAATAAAAGGACAATATGTTACAAGTTTTCCTATGGCAAACATTGCTGAAAGTTCAGCAGATTTCTGCTCATGGTAGGACATGAGCAGAACACCCAGTGCATGTTTGTTTTTCTTATGGCCAGGTTGGTTTTCTTTATCTTTTGTGTGGTTTGTGCCTTTTTTTAATGAGAATTAATATTTCCTTAACAAGTCCTGAGTACCACACTTTTCAAGTAGTCACCAAGTAACAATCAGCACAAATAACTCTCATACTTCTCAGCATCTTCCTTCAAATAATGGCGTTTTGTTCTACTTCATATTATATTCTGTAAAAGCACATAGTAAATTGCCCAGCACAAAAAAAAAAGAGAACTGTTAAATAAATTAATTAAGCCCCAAGGAAAAAAAAATTCTCCTTAAATACATGAGTTGGAACTTAGGAACCTTGGAGACAGCAGCACCACATGGGAGCTGCTGGAGCTCTGTTCTCATGCTGGAAGACCAAAGAGTTCAAGCAGAACTGGAGCATTGCTTGACAAGACTTCAAAAGGATTGAACAGAAAAGGAGTAAAAGCAAAGAGTGGCAAAAAACCCCCAAACAAAACACAATCACCCTAGGATAGAAGAGAAGGATAGATAGAAGAGGAGAAGCAATAGAAAAAGAAAAGATTGATGGGAAATTTAGACTGAAATCTAATGGATCTTCATCATGTCCACATCTTGTGAGCGGTAAACGAATTTCTTCCCTTGATATATCAAACCATTAATATCCAACTTTCCTTTCCCAGTGACTGTTAGTAACAGAACAACCAAAGGAAAAAATGAGCACAATAAAACAAAACTGCTACTCTTGCTCACGCGAATTAACATCCAAACCTGAAAAACCCTGTGCAGACTCTGTGATCTGCAGTGCAGGGGCCTCAGAACACAACAGCACTTCTGAGAAACCCTCACACTCCCAAGTCATAAAGCCCCAGGAGATGCCACCACGTTTTAATCAGCAATGCACAGGATGAACTGAGGAAAGTTCTAAGGACTTGAGTGGCACCACCTACCCCACAAATTCAACAGCAGCAGTCCCCACATCCCCTGACACAAAGTGAAGCTTCCCAAGGCAGGACCCTGCTCATAAGGCAACAGCTGGAACCTCTGCTGGGGTTAGAACAGCAAAGGCTCCAGTTCACACCCAGCTGGTCCCTTTGTCCAACACAGCCTTGCTCCCCAGCCTGTTGGAGTGTGCTATAAAGTCTTTTCCCCAGGCTCACTCGGAGGAGGTGGGTTGAGGGAGGTGTGGGTGCTGGAAAGAGAGAGATACTGGCTCCAAGTTAAACAGCTTTTTGTATGCACAACCTGAGGCATAAACAAGTCAGGATTTGCGTGCTGGACCTTTGCATACACAATCTGTGTGCTCTGGAAAAACCATTTAATAGTCCTTCTATTGCAGGGGTGTGAAAACACTGGGTCAGCTTCTTTGTATTTTAAACAGCATAGAAATGAGCGTGAAATAAGGAAATCCACAAGAGGCTTTCTGCAGTCCGTGGATTACCTGAACAGGCAGCTCTGGGCACGAGTGAGGAATGGAGAGCTGGAATTACACGGCCTGTGCCATGGAGGAAACCAGGCTGGGTGGCCAAAAAGCTCCATGGATGACTGGGGTAGTCCCCAGACGACACCACCTCATTCTGGGCCGAGCAGACTTCGGTGACACCAAAGCTATGGCAAAGACCAAAGCAAGGAGCAGTGGTGGCACAGGGACAAGACATCACCTGGGTCCAGATGTGCTCTTCACATTTTTGTTGGGTTTCATTTTTAAGGAAGGGCTCTTCCAGGGGAGGACCCCAGCTCTCAGACCTCTTGGAATACATGGTTTTTCAGAAGTGACTTGAAAGAAAAGAGGGTGGGGGAAATCTGATTTAATAAATGATATATAGGAGTATAATTATATGGTTTTAAACACAGTTCCAGTTCACTTGTCTCAGCAAGAAACGCTGGTGTGTGAGAGAAATCATTTATATTGCTTACTATGGTTTTTCAATCTTGGCAAGCACTTCTTCCATTCTAAGATGTGGGAACACCCACATCAGTAATTATAAACGTTAGCAAAAATACAAGATAACTTGTATTCTGGAGAGAGGGGTTTCTCCCTTTTCTCAGTGAACTCTTAGGGCAGTAAAAGGGAAGATTTCTGTTCTACAAGCTTCATAACTGTAAAAAATTGTTACTGAAAACATGAGCTTGTGTCTCTGTAGTAAAACACAGATCCCTTATCCAAAATATTGATCATCTATAACACCTCTGTGACAAAACTGATGATTTTTCAGTTCTGGGCACCTTGTTCAATGTGAAGTGGATTAATAATCCCCATTGCTGGGTGCAAATCAGCAGAGCCAGTGGTGAGATTTTACATGTTCTGAGTGGGGGTTAATTGATAGGGCACATTCATGTGTGCATTCCAGCAAAACCTGGTGCTGAAATGGGCAAGCTGGGCTTTCTGAGCAGGAGCCACTTGCCAGGCTTTCCATAGGGTGGGAATTCTGGTGGAGAGTTGGAGGGAGCCCGTGGGATGAGGCTGCTCATGTGCTCCAGCCACAGCCTGAACCACAGCTTGGCCATCCCCAAAATACACCACTGAGGAATGGGCTGGAAAGCTCATCCAGCTGGGAACACTGCAAATACCTGCAGAAAATTTAGGTGTGCTGATTTTCTCTCCTGGTTCTCACCAGGAACAGGCAGGCATTCATTTTGCAGGCAGGGGTGTTTAGGTGCACAACAGAGAAATCTTATAGTCCATAAGGGAACTATTCACTTCCATAATCCTGCCACATGCAATCCTCAAATAGGCAGGACAGACTTGGGAATGGTCACAATCTTTTACCTGACCTTATACAGAAAACACCTGACCTGTGTTTTCTTGCACAGATATTTTTTTTCCCAATATGTGTCTGGATATAAAGACATGATCACTCCTCATTTTTTGTTTTCTTTTCTTTTGTGGTTGCACAGCTCTCAAATCTCAATAAAGATTTAATTACACACTGCATTAAAAGAGAATTGGGTTAGCTTTCTTTATGGTTTCTTAAATATTCTTTCTATTAAAGCAAATGCAGATCGTTCAGAAGAGCAATGATAAATAATGGTCCACAGGCAAAATTATAATTCGTCCTTTTGTATATTTTGGAGTTAAAAAGCCACTAGACGTAGAGACATCACATTAGTTGGGCAAGGCAAGAATGGGAAAATCATGTTTTTCTAACCCTGGATAACCCCAACCTGCTACTTGCCACTAAAACGTCCAAAACTAACTTGTATTCTGTTTAAAAACTCTGTAATTATTTTTCATACAGAAATAGAATAGTTTTCTTCTGGTGTTTCTTGTATGTCAGTGTGAGCTGACCTGTACTGGGGCACACATTGTGAAAGCCCAGATTTCCAGAGTTCACTGCAAAGCTGCAGGAGAGAGTCCCACCATGTCCTGGGAGTACTGGGCTGGAGGAGAGCTAAAGACAGTAAGAGACTTTGTCCAAACTGGGTGATATGTGGCAAGGATGGAAACAAAGAAACCGACCCACTGGCCTAAAAAAAAAAATAAAAAAATTAACAGCACCATGAATTTTCCATGGGATTTATGTCAAGTCGTAGGCTTTTAAAATTTCCAAAACATTAAAGCCATTCAATCCTCAATTTTAGTATCCTAAGAGTTAAAAATAACCCCAAATTACCTTGCATATCTCTGGGATTTTAAAATGTTGATCCCCCCACTCCCAATCCCTGTAATCCCTATCTAACTTTGGTGTCAGGGGTCTTGCAAGCTTTCTTTAAGTCCTCATCTTTAACCAGAGCTGAATTATTATGTGAAATGGTTGAGAGCCATTAGTTTCACAGTAATTTTGTTTAAACAGTATTGGGCACAAAAGCACAGAAAAACACCAGCCCCACAGCTTTCTGGTTTTCATGCCAGCTTTTTTAACATCTTCAGTGACATCACTGGATGGAAAATTTAAAAAACCAGACCATTATAATGCTATAATCTTAAGTAGCTCTTAAAAGACAACAAAACACACTCCCCCCTTGCTGCCCCCCCAGAAAATCCAGATGAACACAGAAAAAGCTGTCAAGCTCAGTCTTGTCCAGAGCAGATCTGCCAATGTTCTGACAATGTTTGCACTTGCTTGTCAAAATGGTCACTTCAGCTGAGCATCATTTACACTTTGGCTTACGAATTAGTTATGTAAATTACCTATAAATTTAACAGAGAAAAAAAAAATCCACCTCCCTTTTAAGTTACATGTATAAATACACACACTTTCTATATATTATAAAATGTGGCATTGTAGGGCCAACCTTTCCTGGCTGAAGCCAAACGGGGCAGTTGGGGCACCCAGGGGAGGCTGGAGCACGTGGCTCCCAGCCCCTGCACCTGGGCTTCCCTCCCTCCCCTGCCACCAGCTCACTGCTGGAACTTGAGGAAAAAGCCATTTTATGCCTCACTTTCTCGATCTGCAAAGTGGACAGGGCTGGTTGAGTTACTCCTTGCATTACCTAGCAAATGTCATGATTTTCTCCTCTCTGAGAGCCACTTCAGAAGCAGTTTGAGCAAAAGATCTACTCTCCAAAATTGCTCAGAAAGCCATTTTCAGCAAGAAGAGGAATATAGGATTTTTACCAACTGTCTGTTGGGCCAAATTGCACATTTTTGGGAGCTGTGTTGCTCACGTCAGGTGCTGCATGATGCTGTGAACACACGGGGGCTGGAGGAGTGCCTGGGCTGTTTATGGAAATGTCTTTAATTGTTCAGCAGATTTTAAAGATAATTACCCGAATTGTTATTAAAAAAAAAAAAGGTGCTGAGAGAGCTTTGTCATGGATTTCTTTCCTTCATTTATAGAAAGAGTTCAGGTGAATATTTACACCAAGACAAGTAGGACCAGTTAGAGTAGGAAGAGAAGAAAGTCTTCGAAGGAGAGAGGATCCTGCACCTGGGACTGCTCTGAAACTGAGAATTTCATCATAACAGTGAGAGCTTGTGCAGGAGGGAATTTTAAATCTCCCTGAACTCTTACACTCTACCTGTATATGAAACAAATAAATCATTATTAGGGACAGAAATTGAGGTAGGCTTAAATCCTGTGTCCCTCAGAAACAAGGACTGAGGAACACCTCTTAAAATTTGGATTAATAATAATATCTACACTTAAACTGTGAAACCCTTCTGAGAGGCTTTGTCTCCACACTTCTTCCCTTCTTCTCCAACATTTTGAATACCAAGGAAAATCCAGCAATGATTGTTCTGCCATGTCAAGGAAACCATCACGAACCTATATTCAAAATTATTATTTTAATTCTCTGATAACTTTTCTAATCAAAACTTGCCTGGTTTACTCTTGTTGATGGAAAAGCGTTGCCTGTTAATGAAAATGGTCAGTGAGTGACTCCTCGTGAAGTGCACACACAAAAGCTTTGCTAAATTTAGTCATCACTCTATCTGGACATGGGGTTAATTCCTGCCTCCCGGGATATGCTGACATTCCACAAATCACTAATGGGGCAGGAGATCCCAGAATTAACACGAGTGGGTAATGCCCAGAGCATTAATAACGTGCTTCACAGCACCACTGACCATCACAGCAATCTCCAGAGCCTCAGCCTGTTCTCTACTTCAGAGTTTCCCAAAGTACCACGGCCCCGACAGGAAGGTGAGACACAGATGCATGAAATTGCTTCCTCAGTCAACTTGCCACTAATTGGAGCTGGAAGTGCTCAAACTATTGGTTTTATGGCTCTGAAAATCAGAACTCTCCTTCCAATTCAACTGACAATTAAACATATGCAGCAGAAAAGCATTACCAACTCTTTAATTCTATTAAGGGTTCATTGCATTTCAATTTCTATGCCAAAATCAGGAGCTGGACAAAGCTTATGCATCCTACTTCACAAAAACACCATTCCATGTTATTCCTGACCCACAAATGGAGGAGTGAAAGACTGGGGGAATATAGCAATTTATCCTGAAGTGTTTCAGATCCCAAGGTCTTCCTCTACAGCTGTGAACACGTGGGCCTAGCAGCTGATCAGCCCGTGAAGGACCGGAGTAGGAAAATTAGGATGAACTCATGTCTCAGGATGCTGATACAAACACCAAAGAGGTCAGCTTCCATTTCACTTTTACATCACATGCTTTACACCTAGAAATCCTACCTGAGCATAAATCTACAGCAAGGAGAGGAGAAACCTGAGGAAAAGGATATCCTGGGAGCACCTAGCACTGTCAGCCCACAGAACTGTGCTGCTCACAGGGAGGCAGGGTTCCAGAAGGTCAAATAACTGGAGTGTGGGTTGAGTTTGGTCTTGAGTCACAACTTGGTTACGTGATAAGAAATCAACACTGCATGTGTGCAAGGTGAATTTAGCCTGAGAGTCTCCTGTTTTCCAACAGGCAGCCCTAGAGAGAGAGAGAGAGAGAAATGAATCCCTGAAGAACTTGCAGAGAGCTGGGAACAGCGAGACAGCTCAAGTGATCCACACTTACACTTATTATTAGAAGTGAGAGAAAGCTGCAAATAAGCCTGTGAATATTCTGTTTCACTACATTCAAGTTGTTTTCCAACCTGATTCTTCAAGTGAGCTCCTACACATCAATCTGTGCAAATACCAGAGCAAAAACCTGCGTGCCACTCAAGACTTTGGTGTGTTGCTTGATCAGGACAAGGAAAAGGAACAGGTTTTGAGATTGTTGCACTGAGACAAGTTTTGCCTAAAAATAATGTACTTTAAAAGTGTTTTAAAAAGTGTTCATAAAAAAAAAATCATGTTCATTTTTAGTATTTGCATCAATCCCTTTTCCAACCAGGAAAGAGAAGAACGCCATGTGACTTGGATACCCATTACAAAGAGCTGAAATTCTAAATGTTGGAAACTCACAAGGAAGTGCTGGCAGCCAATCCACTGACAAAGAATGAATCAGGAAATCAGCTCAAATAACGAATACATTGAGGACTTTATAATAAAGTCAATTACAATTCATGCACAGAAAACAGACACCATTCATCCACTACCATCCGGTGAATAAATCCCTGAATTCCCCGTTTTCTTAATACATTTCTCTAACAAAGCTGGATCTTACAGAAGCTTTCTAATTCAGCATTTTCTGACAGTGAGGGAGTGGGAGAACCTATGTGGAACATACAGAGTGTCACTTTCCCTAAGGGCCAGATTTAGCCATTCCTCCTGTCCATCCTACTGCTGGGAGTAGGAATTATCCCACAGTATAATTTAGGCTGTGGACACATCCCACCAAGCAGCCCAGCGATCTTTGTGGGACACTCTACAACCAACTGAGGAGTTGGACCTTTGTCAAATATCTATTTTAACCTGGGGTGAAAGCCTGGCCACAAAGAGTTTTAGATTTGGCTTCAGCAGAGCCAGGTTGGAGTTTGGTGGTTGGCAACCAAGCGACAGGAGGTAGGAGCACGTTTTTCCCTGTAGGTGCTCCTTTGTATTCCTCAACCACTTTCATCCACTCCCGTGTGCTCCAAAATCTTTAGCCAGACAGCTCGTTTGCATGTGCTTTTGAGATACTAATTAAACACGTACAAACAAAGAAAAACCTCGCAGCAAAAGAGAAAACACAAAGAAATTAAGGAACTTACTTCAGAAGTCTCGGGTAAGCCACTCAATTGGGTTTTCCCCGCAGATTCCCCTCCTGCCTTGACTTCCCTGATCCACACACTCCGCTAATTCCAGCAGGGAATCCATACATTCATAACCAGCTGGAATAACTTATAGACATCAACCACAGGGCTCCACGAGCATAACTGCACACAAGCACATGCTTGTTTAAAGAGGGAGCCTGGAACACCTTGAGAAATGTGTACAACATGCCATTCATCTGCTGGCTCCTTGAATTATTCTGTCTAAAACAATGCAGCAGCTACCAGAAAACCCAACCCAAAAGCGTCAAAAGACACAAAACCACAACACTGAAAGTATTGCAGCAGTAAAATACAACTGGAAATTCTATATGAATTCTAGCACAGTAAGGGAAAAGAGATCAGTCTGGAAAACCAAGATGCTTTCAGTCAACATTCGAAATCAGAACAGCGAAACTGGAATTTTAGATGATCAGTTCAAATGTATTCCTTCTCTGGCTGCACATTTCAGCAGGAAAAATGCACCAAGCTCCCTCTAATACCATCTTTCTCCACCAAGGAAGTTTCCCAGAGAGAAAAAGATCTCAAACTTAACTCTCTAAATAATACAAATAGGAATACCTTTTTTTTATAGTTTGCCACAAAAGCACAAAAGGTTTCCTCAGGTCTACCCAGGGCTCAGAATATTTGGGCTTTAGATAATGCCTGACAGCTAATAACGGCTTATCTTGTTAATTTTGCTCTTGGGAAAACGGCAAGAGGTGATCCACTCCTGCTCCCTTTTTGTATGTTTGTTTCCTATCACAGACTTTTTTTTTTTCACAATGAAATGCAGATAAGAAGTTCACCTCAACAAGATAAAGAGTGAGATGGGTGCAATTAAGTCTATGGAGTAATTTGTTTTCTACAAGACCCACGACTTCAATAACATAACATCTAAAATGCTGGAGGTATCAAAAAACTGGAAACAAAACCAATAAGAGGAAGATGAAATGTCAGCAGATGGATTAACATCATCGAGAATGTGCCAGATTCTTAAGGCTATATTAAGCAACATTTTTTTTTTTCCAAAGCAAATTCTATGATAATTTTAATAACTTTACTGCGGAACTTGATTTCCTTTTTCATTCCCTATTTTCCTGCTCATTACCACTCCTGCAGGGAAGGGGGCTGTTCCCAAATCCCTGCCATGTTCCAGCGTCTCAGCTGGACTACAAATCCCTCACCTCAAAGGCTTCACTGCAAAGTTCTCTGTTGCTGCTACAAACGCTCAAAATGTCACATAATCATCATTCCAAGTGATGTCATCTGGAGTTTTTTGTTTAATTTGCACGCTTTCCACCCCCCCCCAAAAAAAAAAAAAAAATAAAGAAACAAGTGTGGTTTCCTTCTAGCTGATTTGCTGTGCTTGTCAGCCATCACCTATGTGCTGGCTGTCCCAGGGTCTGCACACAACCCCCTCAGGGGATGTCTATATATAAAATATGTGAGACTCAACGGACAGCTGATTTAATATGACCTTATCAGCTTATGGCACAGTGTCTCCTGCCATTTTCCTCTGACAAAATTGAGGTGCTTTTGGCAGAAGGCAATAGATACACACCATATCATGTTTAGCTCCATCCCCAGGAATTTAACAAGACTGATGCAGCCTTTCCTATCATCCTTTTCCTCTTAAAATGGGATTTTCAAGAACATTGAAAAAAATGGCACATCACTGCCTCAACGCCCAGCTTTGCTGTCAAAGAAACAAAGGCTTTCTGGGGCAGTTTGTTTCTTTACATAAGAATTCCTTTATTTGTAAAGAAACAAAGGCTTTCTGGGGCAGTTTGTTTCTTTACATAAGAATTCCTTTATTTGTGTTTTGGAGGGGGTTATTTTCCAGTGTCCCTTGCTAAGACCAACACGAGCCAGCAGAAAGAACAGAAATTCCTACACGTGAGAGAACTCCCAGGTGAACTGAGGATGGAAGCTGCAGCCATGAGTGGTATATATACACAAGGGAAATAACTGTAAAAATTAGTTTATGGGACATTTGACCAGTTGTTTGTGCTTTGCAAACCCTATTTCTGGACACAGCAGCAGGGCTGATACACAGCCTGCTGCCATCCACATCTCTGCATTTTCCCAGGGGAGAGGAAGCTGGAAAATGTAACTTGGACATGGCTGTGCTTGGTTCTGCTTCCAGCCCAGCAATCCACATCTTCAATCTTCCTCCCTGTGCTTTCCCAGAGCGGGTGCAGTCACAACTCCCTTTGCAAGAAGCACATTGATAAGTGAATTTAAACGTGTGCCACTGCTCCCCGTGGCCTCCTGCACCACTGGGGGCTGCATTTTCAATTAATTCCTATTAAACCATCAGCTCCCTTTAGAAACCACTCTTGATTCCGTGTAAGTTTGTTCTAATTAGCACCAAATAATGAAAGTATAACAGCAGCACCTATTCTCCCAACATTTTTAACAAGCTGTCAGACAAGGAACAGTGTGAATAACAGCAGAGTTTAATATGATACTTTGCGCTTTTTTTTTCTTTTTAATCCCTGCATTCAGTTGCTTTTAATATTTCTGGGTGACCAAAGCAACCAATTTTGAGGTCAAGTGAATACACACAAATTCTGATAGTTCCTTGACACCAAGAGTTCAATCTTGATTTTAAAAAAATTACCCCATGAAGAAATCTCCTCAAATGACTCCGGAATGTGTCATCTGACACATTTATTGCTCAGGGTGCCTGCCAAAGCCATTCAATATATAATTATCTCAGCTGTGCAACAACCCTTATTCCTATGCATCCAAATTCTTCAGCTTTCTCCAGGAGAATTTTAAAGGAAATCTTTTCAAACATCAAAATAATGGTACCTTGTTGAATGTCTGAGGTGGTTTTCCTTATCACAAATCTGATCCACAGGTGATAAAAACAGCAATTTGCTCTCACTGCTGATGAAATGTTCCCACTTGAGAACTTCAGGGATGCAGAACCTCCTCTCACCATGTTCCTGCAAGACCTGAAATATCCTGTAGGCTCCACCTGGAGCAGAGAGCCCTCCAAGGGGGGAAAGAAGAGTTTTCAGTGACTCTTTCATGTTATCCATTTAACTAAAGAGATGTAATAGAGAAAAGGGGGGCGGGGGGGAAGTAGAATCATGGATTGTTTCTGATATAAATGATATTGATCCTGATCCAGGAAGTTCCTGATCCTCACATCACTGGAGACTGGGGAAGCATCACTGTTTGGCCCATTTCTGTAAGCCCTCCTGCAGATCCAGCTGCCAGCTCTGAGTGAGAGCTCTGAGCCCCTCTCCATCCTGATCCAGGAGGTTCCTGATCCTCATACCACTGGAGACTGGGGAAGCATCACTGTTTGGCCCATTTCTGTAAGCCCTCCTGCAGATCCAGCTGCCAGCTCTGAGTGAGAGCTCTGAGCCCCTCTCCAGTGTGAAGATTTCCCTCCCCCTGGCTTCTCTTTTTCCATGAAAATCCACAGAATGTGTCCCACCTTGTCTGAACGCCTTCAGACGACACTGCAGCTGTTTCCTCAACCTGGGTCAGCTGCTCAGATGTTCAGTAATTCCCCTCCAAGTCATAGGAGTCCTTCCAATTCCTGCCACCTGAGAATGCTGCCTACTGTTCAAACCCCATCCACCACCCCACCGCAAGCATTTACACGGAAAACAGGTTCAGGGCAGGAGAGACTGACAGCCTCATGCCTGATATCCTAGCTGTGGGCTGGACAGCAATTTATCTTGTCTCTGATCAAACCTACCAGCAATGAACAAAGTTTCACAACCGCAGGAGGCTTTGTGTTGCAACTTGCAGCAAGAAGTGTGGCACCCTGCGCTGTGGCTGAAGTGTTCGATGCACCCAGATCTGTCCTCGTGGGCTAACAGAACTTTTATTATGGGATTGTTGTTGTTGTTGTTGTTGTTGTTGTTGTATTGAAGAGATGTAGCTCTAGTCTTTGAAGTTTAAGACTAGTTGTAAATTCCTTGAAGTCAGCCCTATTTCCTTTTATATTAGCATGTTAACAAGCTTTGGAAGACTGACAGACCTTACAGGAAGACACAGCTGGGTGCTCCTCTAGTCTGGGCTTAATGAAAACCAGAACATGGAGGCTGAACTCTGTGGCTTGTCTGCTGTTTACAGACTCGGCAGGAAGAATCCACTGCCCCAGTGATGAAGGCAAAACGTCCTCATCAAATACTGATACTTTCTGTACTACCGAGGAAAACAGTTGGGATTAATTAAGAACGGAAATGCCACAATATTTTAAATTACTTCTGTAGCTTAAACCTTTGTACCAGATGAAGGCCAACAATAAATAAAATTTTAAAATCAGCAAAACAAAACAAACAACACAAAACCAACCCACCCTGTGGAAGACTGCGAAGATGGGATTTTGCAAAGAGGAATTGATTAAAGAGTGAGGGCCCAACCACGAGTGTGATCCACATCTGGAATAAGAAGAGGCAGGATACCTTTCAACTCCTCCATGGTACCGTGGGCCAAGGGAAAACTCCAAAGATCAGGAAGAATCAAAGATTATACCCCCAAAACTCTAAGTCAGTAAAGAAGCAGAGAGCAATCCCAAAAATCCATTGGGAATCAGTGTTTGTCAGGGTGACAGTGATTTCAAAGGATGCTCCAGGGATGTCTATCCCACAGACAATGAGTAACACAAGCCTTCTGGAGGCAGTTTTATGGCCACCTTTTGCATTATTTGGGTTGGAAGCATCCTCCTGTTCCTGGGAATCCCTGATGCTACTCCAGCCCTTTTACACCTCAAGAGCTGAGGAGCAGCTCTTTCCTCCCTTCCTGCCTGCCCAGGCCTTGACTGTTGAAAAGCAAGTTCTAGACAGCTAAAAGGGACATCAGGCTGTGCTGCTGCATTCTGGAGCTCTAACATCTCTGGAGAATATCCAGGAACACCCTAGATTTTAACAGCAGATTTTACAATGGCATCTATTTACATAAACTTCTTCTGAGTTAGTGAAATATATGCTCCAACACACTCGCAGTTCACGTCTGATTTCCACATGCATAAGAGGTAATTGTAAACATAAATCAAATAAATGCAGGCACATCTGGCCAGTTCTAGTGAACACCACACACAGTAGCATTTTTCCCACCAATCCATAATGCTTCAGACAGTCAAGTGCTCGGGAGGAAAGAACATCCACAAGCTGAACAAAACCCACTCCCGCATTACTATTTTACATCCACTTTTAGCAAAATCTGGTTATCAAAGGCCAAGACAAAGCTGCTTTCTCAGAGGACCATTTTCAACTCAACCAGGCAGAGTTTTGCTTTTGCTGTTATTACAGCAACATCCTTAAAAGCCCTGCATGTTGACAGCAAAGATCACCTTTAAACACTCACCAAGTCCGGCCTCACCGAGCGGGTGCCGCGTTTCCACGCATGCTTAGAGAGTTTTGCTGCATGCCAGATTTCCACGTGCACCTGATTATGCAACCCAAATATCCAGCCAGAAACGTGAATAACACGAGGCCTGCAAAGTCTCAGGCTGTGTTGTTGAGCATTCAAAGTGGAAGCTCAGAATCTGCTTTGGTGGACGCTTGAAATAAATCAGGGCAAGGCAGCCAGCCTGGTGGGCATTCCCAGGCCCTGCAGGGGAAAACTGGTGTCTGACTGGGAATATACTGGGTCTACAACTGTTGCAGACTTAAAACCAATGAGTTGCACCCACTAATAGGAAAAAAAAACCAAAAATTCCACGTCCTATGGATCAAAACCATAAGCACTTACTTGAACCAACAAGATCACTTCACCAAGTGCATGAAAAGTGGTGAATCCAGCAGGAGGAACAATGCTTTCATTGCCAAGGAGATTTAAAGTGATGATTTCAAAATGCAGATATAAGACCTTTGGAAAATCTGCCTCCTGTTTCATTATAAAGCCTTTGTGTAGCTGGGTTGGCCTCAACTTTGCTGGACTCAGTGCAGCTTCTGAATAGGCTTTTTATAAGGCAAGAGATGTCAGTTAAATTAAAAACAAAAGAAAAGCACAGCCCAACAATCTAGGATCAGGACAGAAGCCAAACCGTGCAGGTTTATAGATTTAAGAAATGCTTTTTATGTGCCTCATGCACTGTTTATTCTCATGGGTCAGTTGGTGGTGATAACATCCAAATTAGAGATCTTTCTCTGACTTTATAATACATCCTGTGCCCTTCACTTGGCTGGTGTAGCCAGTCTCTAGAAGTTCATATAATGCTTCATTAGTGCTCATTCATTTGGGAGAGCAGTGTTTCATCCAACCTGAAATGTTTTTATGGATCTTTATTTATTTATTCCAGTCATACTCCCCATTTAAATTGTAACTCAACCTATTCAAATATTTTGCAGCTTCATCAAATAGGACTGATCAGTGGAATAATCTCCCTGCTTCTGCTATTACCCTTACATTTCATCTTAAATCTCTGCTTCTGACTCTGAGAATTCATAAAAGAGGAACTGTTCTATAAATAACACACAGAAAGTTTTGACTAATGTGGAATGAATGTGCTCCTCTCACAATCTCCATGTAACCTCCATAATGTCAAGCCCCTGAGTGATTTTGTTGATTATGTACAGCATCCTGACATGCAAACTCACAATTTAGCCTGAAGACATTTGCAATTAATTAATTAATCCCAACAGAAATTATCAAAACTCATTCACCGGGCATTGCACAGCCAGCAGCAAGCACAAAGAGAGTTTTTAAGCACGGAGAAGAAGAATTCTTCAAGCAGAAACAAAGCCTGCTGCAGAAAACAAAATGTAAATCTTGGAACAAAGAAAGCTTCCTGTTAAAGCATGGATGCACAACGAGTTGCCCAGGGGTTGCACGAGGTCCTTGCAGACCTACTTTGATGCCCATCACCTTTCCCTCAAGGCTTTGGGAGTTGTGTCTGGCCTCTGACATGGATAACCACAACCTCTCAACCTTCCACAGAAACAGTGACTTGAGAAATAAGCAGAAGATGCCTCAAAATCCTAAGGAGGTATTGATGTTTGGTGTGCTTTTTCTCTTGAATGGGCAAGAGTGACACGTTCCTCTTGCACAAAGGGATCAGTGGACACAGCGAGGAGCAGCCTGTTGAAGATCCTTGATTTGGAGGTGCTTTTCAAGCTCAGAGAATCCTTCATTAAATGCACAGAAGGTGCTTGCACCAGATGTGCTCTCCAGCCCGGTTTCAGTGGAGCTGCAGCCCCTTTGGGAGGGCTGTGGCTGATCACAGGTGATGGCACAAGTCTGACAATTCTCCTGCATGTTACGTGCCTGAGCAAGCCTGGGCTTACAGTGACTTGGCTGGGCAGTGAGAGACCAAAAATGCTGAGCTGCAGGAGGGGGAAGGAGGAAATCCCATGGAAAGTGCAGCTAAATACAGCTGCTAAGAGCTGGGGGATAAGATTGGGCATTAACCTTCAATCCTAAATTACAGCACCTGCAGCAAGGATGCAGCTCTGCCACGGCACCCACTGCAGCCCTCAGGATCCCTCCTCCAAAAACCAGATTAAACTGATTCCTGGTGGCCTCTCAGTCCCATTGTGGATGCTTTCAGAAGCTGCTGTGGATGATTTTGAAGCTGCTGTGTTGAGAGATTTGAGCAAGAGTGAAAATTAAAAGGCAAACTCAAGAACAACCTTCTGTGCACACTGGTGCTGTGCAGTGCATCAAATCTGCTGATTTAAATCAGTTTCTGAATAGAGCTGGTTGATAAAGAACTTTTTATAAGGTAAAACATGTAAGGTAAAAAAATACATAGTAATCTGGGATCAGGGAAAAAATACAGAATAACCACAGAACTTGAAATGAAATATTTCAGAGCAAAATTTCAATTTAGTCAGTCAAAGTATTTTGTTTCAATGGAGAAGAGGTGTCTCAGTGTTGACTGTTTTACCCTTTTTTAATACAACTATTCTAAGGAAAAAGCTGCTCTGAAAGTTAAAATGTATCACTCTTAATTTCTTTGAATAAAATTTCATCAAGACCATCACTGTTTTGTAAGGGAGCAGGGGGTAAGTCATGTGGACCATCCCAAGGTTTGGTTAAAGCCATGTTTTTGTGCAGAAAATGCTTTTGACAAAAGTTTTCCTTCATCCAGCTTGGTTTTCTTTGTTGCCTGCCAAATCCACAGCAGGGATTTTTAAATTTTTATTTCCTTTTCCTGTGATTTTTCCCACCCCACCCCAGGAACCTCTCCCTTCAGGAAGCTCCTGGTTTTGCTCACTGGTGAGACTGGAAGCACGACTCTGGGCCACCTCAAAGACCATCTGCTCTGCAGGGCCAACCTGCCACTGCTGGATCACGTTGTTCTTTCCTTCCCTAAGATGCTCCAGGGTGAATTTTGTCTCTTCCTGGTCCAGTCCAACGTCAGGCTCAGCTGCTGGAGTGGTAGGAATGTGGCAGGACTAAATCAGGGCTTCCCAAACGTGTTCCCTACATGCAAAGTTTTGATATTCAGCAACTTCTTGCCCTCAAATCAGACACGTGGGGGTGACTTGGTGGGTCTGAGGGACACCAGATATCTGTGTTTGCCACAGAACAGAATATTTGTACTGATAATCTGACCCAATCCAACACCAATCCCTCCTTTCCCTTTGGGACCATTTACCACACCTGCCACGAACCCACCCAAGGGCCACCACACTCAATTAAACTCCAACTCTGCAGAGACATTCTAGTGTTTTATTTTCATCTGTAATGACTTTTCTTCTGAAAACTTAACACAGAATTTGAACTCCAAGCTCTTTACAGCAGAGACAATATTTCATTAATAAATTCTTCACTGGGATCTCATCCCATCCCATCTCCTGTCACACGTGCAGGACCCACCCTGATATGATCAGTATTTAAGATTATCTACATACCAAGTTCCAACAGAGATTAAATACATAATGAATTATTTTTGGTTTCACCCCTAATAATGGTTTGGAGAGGCTTCTTCTATAACTTTTACATTAACTTTCTCTTTCAGGTCTGGGACACTTTAAAGAATTGATTAAAATAATAACTTCCTGGTTATGTGACTCGTACATGGTGCAGTTTAACATTTTAATTCCTGGTGGTTAAGGCTTCCCCTGCATCTCACACAGCACTTTCCCAGTTGCCTCAATTACTTTGCAAGCAGTATGTATATAATAAGGAATAAAGGAGTGTGTGATTGGACAACTGAGCACAGCACAAGGAATAATTTGCTGAGTTTTGTTTATAGTGGATGTTGAGAACCCTTTGTAAAAATTAGAGGGAGGAGGTCTAACCCCTGAGCCTGCTGGGCATTTGCACATCCCCACTTCCTGCTCTGCTCATTAACCAAACTCAAACCAGTTCTTCATTTACATTTTTATTCCTTCTAAATATGTCTGTGTTTAGGACACAGAGAATCTAAGTACGTGCAAGATAAAAAAAAATGGATTAATGGTATAAATCTGTCCAGAGCAGCTCCTCAGAAACACACATGGAAAACATGATGAGGAATTTTAAAAAATCCAGCCCTTGAATTGCAGGTGTCCATACATCACAAATAGGCATTAATTAGCATTAAAGAGATGTCCACACTGAGCAGATGATAAAGACACTCTGCAGTTCCCAAGGCTGATATGAGGCTGGGCTGTACAAGTCACCTTCTTCTACAAGAAAAGCTGAGAAGGTTTTACCCTTCAGCTCAGTTCTAAAAAGGGGAAGAATTTCCCTTGGTTTTCCTCTTTTAAAAAATCAGAAGGATCAGTTTTCATCTTCTCCATTTTTTGATGGGCCCCTCAGAGGTATCTGATGGGTTCAAAACTCTCCAAAACGGTGGCCAGGCAGTGGCAGGGAGTAAGGCTGAACTGCCTATGGAAACCAGGGCAGTCCAGGGAGTGAAAATCCCCATTATTTCTCAAAGCTGCTTTTTTCCTTCATGAGAATTTCACCCATCTTTGCTAGATTCCAGATGCTTCAAAGCTGAGTGAGATCTGACTGGATATATGATAAAACAAAAAGCCATACCCATAAAATCCCTAAAGGAATCCCCTTTAAACATCTCACTGCAGCCTTGCTATGACCATAGACATTGTCACCAGAACATCTCCCTGATGAAGTCAGATATCTGTGATTCTGTGATGAGTATTTAGGGCCAAATTCTCCCACAGGTGTCTCCATCTGTCACTACAGAGAGCAAAAATGACCCTTGTGAACCTGCACATGGACCAAAGAAGCAACATCAAGCCGAGGAGTGCACATGTTGAAAACTGAGCAAGTTCCTTTTTTTTGCACTTAATGACACAGAGAAAACATTGTTTCTCCTGTAGCCCCAAGAAAGGAAGTACTAAAAGATCATTTTAAAGTATCACAACAGTTTTCACACAGCAGCTTCTGTGAAAAGGGGTCCCAGATATTTAATCCTCTGAATGCAAGCAATCCTGGGATGAATCCATTATGTGAGTTCCAAAAATTGAAACAAGAGGCACAATTCAGGCTTAAGACAGACTGTAATTTACCTCCCCAATCCAGTAGCTGGAGGCTTCAAAGGGAAAGTACAGCTGAGAAGAAAGAAAAACACAGTGGAACAAATTATCCACCTAAATGATGTAAAGGGACTGGAATCCGGCCACAACTGTAAGATTTGGATTTCTTATACTGTACAGGAGAGTGTAAAATACAGGGTGACAGGTTTGGTAAACTAAAGGCCCAGCACTCTCTTCCCACCCTCCAAATAGAGATATTTTTGCAGGGATTGTATGAGTCAGAGTGGGCAAAGGAAGAGAGTCAGAGCTCTGCTATTCCAATCTGATGTCTCTAATTTATTTTAGACAATAACCAACTTAGGAAAGCCACAGAGAGCCACCCTGGGCCACCAGGCCACCCCTTACTCTGCAGATCTTCCCCTTACCTGTTGTGATCTGTTTTAAATCCAATCATTTATGTTTGAATAAAATCTTCTTTTAGAATGACATCTTGATCAAGACAACAAACTGTGATTTCACTTCATAATTTTTTTCCCCTCAAGGCTCAATGTCCTGTTACTTGATTCTTTACCTCTAAGGTGAACTTAATGGGTTTCTCCTCCACCCTTTGGTTCTTCCCATGTCTTTCTTCACTAGATTAGAAACATATATTGCATACTGTGCCCTGGAGGCACTTAGACACGTAACCAAGTCACCTCCCTCCTTAAAAAACTTAACAGACTAAGCCCTTTAGTTCTCACAGCAAGGAATATTCTTCACAAATACAGCAATATTTGTGAGCTTTTCACTCTTCTTCCAAAAAAACCAAACCAAAAAATTCATTTGTCTTTGCTCTACTCTCCACACTCTGACACAATGAGGGTCCCTCCCTTGCAGGCAAAGCTCACACAGAAATGAGTCACAATTCTAACATGGGTTCAGCTGGTGAGGGGGAAGTTGCTATTTTGCACATCACCACTGCAGCCTTCCCCCAGTGGTTGTTACACGCTGCTAATCACTCATTTTAAATTTTCAATCCAATTCCTGTAAAATAAAGCCAAAATTACTATGAGCATTGATGAGAAGTGTTCAGTGGAGGTCAAAAGAGCAAGGATGATTCACAAAGCTTTGCACAAATCCTCTGCAAGGCACCTTCCTGCCAGCTCCCTTCTCACACAGGCTTCCATATTTCCACTACAAAGTCCTAATTTCTCTCTCATGTTTCTCTGCTTTCACCTTTCCCAACAAATCTTTGCTCTTTCTTGAAGGTTATTTGCCTACGTGTCAGTCACACTCAATTCAAAAACTGTGTTCAAATAGAAAGAGAGGAAAGGTGAGTTAATTTATTGTGATAATAAGGAAGATTCAAAGAATTACTTGTTTGCAAAATAGCTATTTTCCTAAATTTACGAGGCAGCAGTCAGAGCCAAGACGAGCTGATCTTCATGAAAGGCAAGCAAGCACTGAATGGCTCTTTCCTGTGCCTTTATTTTACTAAACTTGTCACACCAGATTTTACACTTCCTTCTAAATTATGAGCAAAAAAGATCCCTTTGTTTGTCATTTTTCCGCTTTGCTGGATAAGGATCACGATCAAACAGTGCAGCCGAGTTCCCAGCCCCTGCTCAGGGCAGCCGGAGCTCCTGGAGCCCTGGGAATGCCCCTAACGGGTCTCTCGGGGCACCTGCGTTTCCCGAGCCTCCTGGGCATCCCTCGCACCCCGCCCGGCTCCGCTGCTCACCTTCACCTGCCTTCCCATTGCTAAATCGGTGCCTGGGGAGGCGCAGCTCGGTGATAAACGCGGGTCACTCACATCTCTGTGTCTGCAAACACCTGGCCCTGGCTCCCATCTCCTGGCTGCCGTGTTCCAGAGGCAGGGTGCTACGCATGGACACAGCTTTTTTCTTTCCCACAAACTGCCTGCGATGCTCAGAGCCTTTATTTGGGTTATTTCAGCCCTCTGGCACG
Organism: Nicator chloris; assembly: GCA_013400495.1. Classification (NCBI taxonomy): domain Eukaryota; kingdom Metazoa; phylum Chordata; class Aves; order Passeriformes; family Pycnonotidae; genus Nicator; species Nicator chloris. Next base: position 316,315 of record WAAE01024068.1, read on the forward strand.
CAGCGTCCCCCGCAGCAGCCCGCGGTGCTGTCACCGGCACCTGCCTGCCATGGGTCACCTGCACAGTGCTCCTTTTCCTGCCTCCAGGCATGGAAAGCTGGCTCAGACAGCCAGGGGAGGAAATAATGCTGTGAGCATCGCCTGGTCGGAGTTCCTGTCCCGGAGGCTTGTTCTGTTTTTCACAAAGCAGCGGCAAACAAACGAGGAAAACTCAGCGGTACCTACCTCCATCAGATAAATAGACTCACTTTTCCCTCTTTTTTATAATTAGCACACCCAGTTTTATGGCTGAAGGGGGGCAGCTGGGGGCTGGATATCCTACAACAAGCTGAGCATCACAGTGAAGCTGGTGTGGCGGCAGGAGGGCAAGAGCAGGGACAGTGAAACAAGAGCTTTAACAGGAGGTCCTCGATGCACACCCAAGGCCTGCAGTGACAAAGAGGGCACAGAATTACCCCAGCACTGCCCTGGGAGCCTCTCCCAAGGTGTTGCTTGCCCATGCAAAGAGCCCTCATGTTTATGCATCACACACCTGCACACACACGCAGGTGTGGCATTTCTAGGAGCGGGGTGGCCCAGAGTAGGGGTGACCTGCCCGGGCAGGGCTGTGGCACAGCTGGGCACTCCCAGCCCCTCTGCTTGTCCCAGCACCTCCCCGGGCTCTGCCTGGCCCTGGGACACGGTGCTGGCTCTGAGTCACCTCCTGACACAGCTCCCTGGTGCAGGGCAGCTCTGGGGTGCCCAGGGTGGGACCAGGAGCATCAGGCAAGGGGTGACACCAGGACCCCTCCTGCATCTCATCCCTCGTGACAGGAATGGGGCAAAGCACCCAGAGAGGCTCTGGCTCTTCCTCCCTGCTAAGTGGGGAACAACACCATGACAAGGAGCCTTTTTCACCAGCACTGGAGAAATCTTGCTGATCTCTGTCACCTTAAATCTCTACACCCTGCAAATGAAGTGCTTTGGAAGCTGCCGTAATCCCAGCATAATCTAATGTAGAAATATTTCTCTTTCTGTTTCCCCCCTCCTCTCGCTTTCTTTAAATTTGCCCTAATGTTTTTAATTCGTTGCAAAGGGGCAGAAGTTCTGGCACACACTATGCAAGTCCTTTACAAAGATAAACCCAGTTTACTGAAAACTACTGCATAATTATTGAACCAAAGAGTATTTGAAGAAATGTGATTTCAATGTGACTTTTCAGGAAACTACAGGAAGATTCCTCACAAAACTTTCATTTCTCATTGAAAAGATATCGTTGAAATTTTCTGAAGTATTTCCTTTTTTTTGTTGTTTTAGAATAGTGGCAACTTTAACACGCTAATAAATCTTAATGCAAGACTGTTTCAAATGTAATTGTACTAGCTGTAGGCTAGATTACAGGTGTCCTTTCAGACACTTTAACTTGCAGTATTTACATCTTGCTGCATCAATTGTACAGCTATTGTAAACTTTATATTATGCAAGGTGTGTAATTACACAGCCTCCCCAACTCCCATCACAAGTGCACACCTGGCCCTGTTCTAACAAGCACATTCCTTCTCAAAATGACTACGTAATTAGAAAATTCCAGTTCTTGGCCACAGCTCTGTGCTCAGCACACGTAGGTTTTACTGTGAAATGCGTTACCATTTCTCTCACAGGGTCACTGGACACGCTGTGAGCTGCTCATTGTTTTTAATCCTAACATGACCTTTATACTAAATACAAAAAACAACCTTGGGATTGAAAAGCATGGCATGGTGTCATGAGCACAGAGAATGATTTCAATGAGCCCAGTGCTGTTTGATCAGGGACCAGTCCTCCCAAGGTGCTGAGTCCTCATTTCCTGCAGGTCCCAAGCTGGAGTTTGTAGTGTCCCAATTAAAATCGCAAAACAAGGCATTTAAAATCCACAGCCACTTGGAGAACCCTCACTCTGAGAGTTTCCAGCTTAAGATGTTTTGTCACACTTAGGAGTTTCTTATAAGGAAACCTTCAAACCTTTGTTTTCCTGCATTCACACACACACACAAACACTGACTGCCAAAACGTCAGTGATGATTTTATCACTGATTTACTCGAGTGGGGCTGATTAGAGATGTGTGTGAGCAGGGTCTCTGCAGTGCCCTCTCCCACCCTGAGCAAAGAGGGATCAACGATGGCAAATGTGTTAATAAACATTTGCTGCAAACAACAGGGAATACTTTCCCTAGGAAGGAGAGATCAGGAAACACAGGGAAATTTACAGGAAGGTTACAGGACTGGGAATTATTGGAAGTGGCAGCTCCTTTCACACGTATTTTGTTGAGGATAGAAGAGAGATAATTGTAAATCATTACAGAAGAAAAAGAGAGTGCCAGATCCCCAGCCCACAGAAATCCTTTGGAGAAAAACAAAACCAACTAAAATAAATGCAAAAAATGCTTTCCCACACTCCTTTAATCGGAATTTTAGATTCATCTACGTGATCTGTGAAATAGTGGTTATCAGATTAAACCCCAAACTTCTCAGCTTACTAACACAGCCCCATGAATTCACATGAATAAAGGGGCCAGATTTATAGGCAGATATTTTAATTCTTAAACAGTTAACATAACAGTCAAAGAGATGCTTGGTTACTTACACAAAGGGAAGGCTATAATTGTAACATCTTTGCTCTAAGGTGAATAATTAAGTAGATTCCACTGACAAAAGGATGAGAAGACTGTGCCTCGGGACATTTAGTCAGTAGAACTAAGCAACAGGTTACAGGGAAGCAAACAAGGATGTATTTAAACACAAACCTATTGACTCGATTATTTTCGATGCAGAAAAAAAATTTGATACCTAAAATGAGCAAACCTTGGGAAGTTTAATAGAATGAGGCAGAATGAACAAATTCAAGGTCGCAGATACTGTTGTTAAAACTTTTTATGTCAGGACATCCTTTTACTGTTCTATCCTCATTTTCCCCTTGACTCTCAGTTTCTTCACAACAAAGGTGGCAATAGCAAAAAGAAGAATACATTATATATTTATCCTATTCTATACTTAATGAAGTCCTTCAATAAAGCTCATCCATATTAATGAATACATTTTGCAGATTTCGCCCCTTGTGTTGAAAGAGCAAAAGAAGCCCACGATATATTTATAGATTTGAGTTCAAAACTATTTTTCTTCATTGTAACTGAGAACTTAAATACTCATAAATGAAATGGTAAAGTTCTGTTGTGAGAAAAGTACAGAAGCCCTGTATGGTGATCCACCCAGAAGTCAGAATTAAAGAACTGCCTGGGTGTGTACCATTTAGGTGAGGCTGGAAGTCATCTCTCCACTGTGTTGGTGCAGAACAAAAGGCAAGGAGAGGACAAGGCACCTTTCCCCTAAAGTCTTTACATATTCTCAGCATTTATCCCCCTGCTGAGGCTGGAATCAACCCTTCTCCCAAAGGAATGAGGAGATTATCTCCTGCACATCCCTGCTCTTCCCCCTGTGGGCTCGGATCACCCTGTGATGGCACCACAGGAGCCCATTTGAGGCTGCAGGGCTGGTCAGTACCTGAGCAGTGATCCAGCACCGTGATGCACAAACCACCACCAAAAATCAGCCCCGGGGGTTTGATGTGTCCCAAATCCACCCTACAGGGAGGAGGGTTTCCAGCTGCAGAGCCACTGGAAGTGGTGCATGCTCTGGAAAGCCAGGAGTTGTGCACTCAGCAATAACCTAAAGCCAGACTGACATCACCTTGTCTTGTCTTTCTGTCATCTGGGAGAGAGGGCAGGAGGTGGCTCTTGGGTGGCAGTCAGTGAACAGCTCTGGTGAGGCCTGGGTAGCAGTCAGGGTCAGCACACTCACAAACACTCCAGAAAAGGATTAGTCAACACACTCACACCCAGAGTCCTGGGGATGCAAAAGGCAGGAAGCCAAGGGAAGGACTGGATGGGCTGGCCCAACTTGCATGCAGCAGGACTATCATCTTAAAAGAATGATTTTTAAGCTTTTCTTTTCCATCTCCTATTAATTTGTTTGACATGACCTTATCAGGACTCTGCTAGTTATGTTCTGCTTTCCTTATGTAGTTGTTTTCAACAAAGTGAAACTGCATATAGTTGTCTCCTTCTGTTATGCCTTCACTTCTGCAGTGCTGAAACATTAAAACAATTTGAAAGATATGACAACGAAGTTCCTCAGTACAGTGAGCATGTGGATTGATATGTTTTGATTTTTTTCTTTCGAGAACAAGACTTGTCAGTGCTCAACTAGAAAAGCTGCCAAATACATCATCATCTCTCATTCACTATGACCCAGGTGCTGTCAGCCCAAACTGACTGTTTTCAGTAAAAAGAAAAAAATCGTGTTGGGTGAGTTCAAAACGGATCCCAAGAGGTGCCAATTAGGAAGCATTTAAAGTGCAAATTCTAATGTTAATTCTCTGCGTTCATTTGCTCTGCGTCCATTACCAAATCTCCAGTTTAAAATGCACTTTACAGCCTAATTTTCCGGCCACACAATCTGTTTCTCTCCTGCTCCACATACTCTTACCGTTGCATGTAGGACTAACAAATGCATTTAAATATTTGATTTGCTGCCATTAGCAAGAGAGAGGGAGAAGAAAAACTTAATGATGGATGATATGATACGCTGTGCACAGAATGCCTTCATGCTATTCACAGCACATTATTATCAACATACCTCTTCCCATCATGTGCATTTTTTAGGGAACTAAAACAAACAATGCCACTGAACCCAGAGAAGATTCCCTGGTAAGAGGGATTAAAGTCCATGGATCATATAAATGCTGTTGAGTGATCAGTTTTGTTCAAATCTTAACTGTTTATTTTTGGTCCTGATTTTTCTTCAGTAAACATCTCTACATTGAAATGTGGCTTTACTACCTTAAAAGGTGCAGTGAAATGTAATAAACATCTAAAACCTGCTTTTATATACCTCAAAACCAGTCACCTAAATCACTAATCTAACCACTGCAATCATCAGTGTAGCAACTTAATCCTGGGACAAATCCAGATGGAAGGGTTGAAAAATACCTTTTAAACTATCTGTATTTTAAAATGTGTTGACGCCAAGGCAAGGCAAGGGTTCTTTGTGAGGATGTCAATGCTCCTTTTATCATCTAGAACTAAAAAACCTGTCTACAAAATGTGTAGTCCTTCTATTTTGCACATTTTGAATCCTTTTTTGCAGCTTCTACTCAGTGGAAGACAACAAAGTAATGGGCTGTACTCCAAGGGCCCAGTCTGGCACAGGAGGGGGTGACCCCAACCTGGACCTGCCACCAGCATTAATGGAAGTCCTACACATGGAGAAAGGGAGATAACTTATAAATGACCCTGAAATCATTGCTGATATTAGGAGTCAGCATATCCAGCAATAACATCATCTGAGCTAAAGGTGCTCCCACTTTTTACACGGGTTTTGGAGTCAGAGCGCACCTCAACGCATTTTGTGTTGGATTGTTTATTTGGGCCAGAATATCATCAGAAAAAGCTAGCTTTTCACACCTGAATTTTTCCAATTTCTAATGGAAAACTAGACCAAATCAGGCACCTGCAAAGGAGACATATTTGATGGCAACAGGATCATTCACATGCTTAAAAACAAGCATATGCACAAACGACTGCAGCACTGAAATTTTTCAGTTTTGAAGATATTATGTTTGATTACTTGCACAGGAATCCAGAGGGACTCTGTCCTCTACTCTTCATTAACAGCAGAACCCGGGGTGGGGGAAAATCTCCCTTAAAAATTAAGCTCAAAAACCTCACGATCCCATTAAAGGAACCTCCCCTTCCGTGCTGCCATTTTCTCACACAATTATTCACCGTATCCACATCTTTTTATGTTCCTCAAACAATTTGCTTTACTTGCTTAAAGAGGCACCACGGGGTTAAAGGGATGGTGCAGATCTCCACCTCCAACTGCTCTTGGTGATGTTTTTAGATGAGGAGATGGTGAGGAGATGCCGCTCTGGGAATTTGCTGCCAGGCAGCTGTGCCAGCCCTGAGCCAGCCCTGGCAAAGAGGAGCAGAGACCACGGCTCAGACACAGGAGGAAACCAGCCAAGAGAAGGAGAAACCCCCACAGAGCAAAATTTGAAGTGTACAATCACTCCCCTGGCCAGGTCAGGCCAAACTTGAAGTGCTTGACACCCCGTGTGTTTGGCTATCTCTGCTTGCTTGCCTTGCTCCACATTGGCAGCTCAATGACAGGTAAATGAATTAATTTCCCAGCATTTGGTGCAGCCAGCATGTGCAGAACTGCCCAGCCAATGTGAGACCATTTGCTTCATTTGCAATTTGCTTCTATATTTAGGCCACTTGCCTGCAAAAGCCCACACATATATTTAACAAGGTCAGTGGATGAATTTGGGCGAGTGGTGAGCGATTTCTGCCATGGTGAGATGCAAACGTGATGAATCAAAGGAGTTTATTTCTCTTACACCTTAAAATGCAAAAACACACAACCCTGAGAAACACCTTGTGAATCTCATTTCCACCATAGTGTTTGTTAGAAAACAGGGTATTTTTTGACCTTTTGGGAATGGATAAAAAAATATCAAATTTGATTGAGATTTTGAATTTATAAAAGCAAAAAAGCCCTGGAAATTTCCAATAGAAATATATGTTTTAAACTCAGTTTCCTCTATTCTCTTTTTAGATAAGCAACATCCCACAAAGAGAAACTAAAGAACAACAACTGAAGTAGAAAAGGACTATACAGATAATTGTTTTGGTCTAAGCCTACATCTAGACTCTGATGGAAGACTGAAGTCTTCTTGCATGCAAAAGCCTAAGTAGCAGCTCCATTTTAATAGTCTAAATATTCTTAATGTTCCCTTTTCTTGGATAAAGCAATTATTGGTACATACTGTTCCTGTAGCAATCAGCATCAGTTTGAATAACTATAAGCATATTTACATTTTCCTTCAGAGCTATGAGCATTGTACAAGATGCAACAAAAGAGTGAATCAAAGATACGGTATTATCACGAAATACAATTTTTTTGAGTCCTTTGAAACTCAGTTGAGTTTAAATTGCCTTTTTTTTCCTTTTTAAAGCACTTTCCCTTCTTCAGGTTAAAACCAAGGTTCAGAAGGGTCAAGCCTTTTCCTTTTTTTCAAGGCAGTAACTACTGACAGGAGCCCTGGTGTTCAGGAGGGCTTCCAAAGGCTCTCCAGGCGTGGCCTCCGTTCTGCCTTGTCACTGACAGGCGCTCTAGGCACAAAATTCCACAACCAAAAAACTTCATTGCTGCACGACTTCAAAACTTCCTTCAGCACTGCTGGGGGAAGTCAGCTCAGGAAGAAAATGTGTGCTGAAAAATTCACGGAGCACAGCCCCCTGCTGAGGGGTGGCTTCGGAACAGGAACATGTAACGCTCCCAACACCCAGCGATGGAAAAGTGTCCTGAATTCCAAGTGCTCTGTCTTGGCTCTATCTCCACATGAGCTCTAGCCTGCAGAAACGGAATTCACTGTTCCATGGACAAGTTCCAGGAGCTGTTTCCGTGTGTGGTGAATGCCAAAACTGGGCCTAGTGGGCTGTTATTAAAATGTTGCTGTCAAGCTATTAAACGCTTGAAAAGCCCAGAATTAAAAGAAGCTTTATGCATGTACTCCCCACGGTGTTTCTAATCGTGCCATTGATGTCTGCAGATCCAGTTCCCTGAAAAATTTAGCTACAGTTTGTGTTTATAAATCGTTCCTTTTAAAGGCTGCCACCACGCCACCAAATCTCAGGCCCCGGTTTAATCTGCAGCTTGAGCAGGAGTGAGATTGTGCTCACAGATTGCAGAGCATTCTTCAAAGGCACTGCTGAACACAGGTGCTTTAGGAGACTGCTCCTCCCAGAAACAGGGTGTTTTAAAAGCATCCCAGCCTCCAGTTGGACCAGTTTGCACTAGGAGAAACTTCTTCACTTGCATTGCCCCCGTTCTACATCATTCCCATTAATTCCCAGGACGTGTTGGGCCAGCTTGCCACAATCCAGATACCCAGCTACAGAAATGAGTGGCTGAAAGCACAGAATTTACTACATCTAAAAATCTGTTTATCTTTTCATCTAAATGAAAGGATTTTCCCCATCTTTTCACAAGATACAAGACACTATCTTTGCAAAAGACTTCTTGTGGTCTTTTCCTTTCCACGTTCAATACCAACCTCTTCAAAGAATAAAAAATTGAAAGAATAAAGCCAATGCCATCATTCTTTTTCCCATCACAGAGCAGGGGACTTTCAGACATAACTAGAGACACAAGGAAACACACACAGGGTGAGCAAAGCAACAATTGTGAGAGTGAAGGCACAGAAAGCAAAAACACAGAGATTTTAGGAAGTAGGAGCTGAGTGATGGCATCAAATGCATCAGAAAAATGAGCACAGGTGAGGCTACAGCAGCAATGGGGTCAGTTCCACGTGAGATCTGGGCTGGCTGCATCCCCTGCTCTGCCTTGTGGACAAAAGGAAATCATGGATGCAAAGAGCCAAGGATACAAGGTGGAAAGGAAAAATAATCATCCTGTAATTGGCTGCTCACTAATGGAGCCTATTAATTAATAGCCATGGGAGACCAGGTAATTTGTGGTCAGTGATAGACAATCTAAACTGAATCAGCCATGTGGAATCCCTCCAAACTGGAGCCATCCTGGGGAGACTTCAGTGTTTTCAGGGAAAAGGGAACAACCCCAAGCATCCACCCCTTCCAACGGCACCAGTCAGGCTGAGGTCTCTGTCTTACTTAATCTGGGCCAAACACCATAAAATTTATCAAAGTTTGCAACTGTCTGGGGTGTAAGAGGTGAGAAGATTTAGGGAGACTTCAAGAAATACAGCAAAAGGCACGTTTTCATTTCAGAGTACTTGGAATAACCCAGATCAAGAGAACCCATTCCAAGCACTGACTTTTGCCAAAGGTGATTTTTCAGCCTGTCCTCATCTAATCCTCCTGTGGGGAAGGAATCATTGGTAGGATGATAAATACCCTGTGCTTTTGTGAGATCTGTGGGAGCATCCTTGAGAGGAAATCTCACGATCCTGAGGCAGACTGTGCTTCACACTCCTAATTCACAATTATTTTGTTCAAGTGTTTGATACAAGATAGAAAGGGTTTGATATCTAGAAAACCTTGCATGTAATACCCTCCTGACAGATCATTACAGGAGTCTAATTGAATTTAGATCTTGAGATATGCTGCTCAGAACTCGTTTGCATTTCACTAGAAATGAGATGATCATCTTTACACAGAAACTGTGACGCATGTTTTCATGCACATGAAACAAATACCAAAATATTCAGGTATTTGTGTGCTTTATTTGCATATAGTTGCTACCTCTGTGTAGGAACCAAGCAATTACTGTAACAGGTAATTATGTACTCACATGTAATTTGCATAAGAGGGCAAAAATATCCTACAGTTCACTCATTCTGTAAATATTTGGGGCAAGAAAGCAAACAAGAGGTAGAAGAAAATCTGCATATTTGCCCAATGGACACAAGGAAAGAAAAAAGGAATCTCCATTGTTTTCTCATAAACAATTTCCCCTTTTCCCAGAAAATATATTTATTCTCCTGTTACTAAATTCTAAATAGCAAGGATAAACATATGCAGAAAGACAAAACACTGCTACTTTGTAGACCTTCTGTTATATGTGAATCACAGCCTCTGAAAAAGCTCTCTAATTATTGCAAGTTTTGCTTAGTGAAAGAAAAATTTGTACACACACAGGCCTTACAATTGATTCAAACAGAAACATTCTTTTTTACACAAAAGGGAATATTTCTTTGAGTTATGGCAATTATTTAATAAAGAAAACTGTCATTCTGGAATGAAAATCAATAACTTTAATTTAAAAAAGAAAACTCTTCAGCATTCACCACTCCTTTAGTTACTTCATAGGATAAATTATCTGCCAAAGCTATATCCATGCAAATTTTTGATCTCCTTAAAATGTCAGGATTTTAACACTGGGAAGAAAGCCTGGCTATATATCCAATTCCTTTTCCAAACTTCATCTGTGACTGAGAAATTCCTGGGGCATCTTGCCCCTGTGCTGGTCATTAATGGGTCACTGCAGGCTGCCTTCACTGCAAAAATTGATAATCAATGGATATCTGAGATTTGGATCCAGTGTGTGGATGTTACAAAATACATCACAAGTTTTCATAAGCTTCAGAGAGAGCTGCTTTGCTTGTCCTACAAGTCCTCCTTGAGCTCCACCAAAATATAAATTAACTCCCAGGAGGTGAAGACAATTCAGGTTTCTGGTATCTGACCCTGGTGGGATTGAGATTGGCTCAGCAATAGCACAACAAACTCCTGGTATCCCTGGCTTCCCCACTTTCCTTGATACACAAGTGAATTTCCCTTCCTCAAGTTCTTATATTGTAGGAGAAAAGTCTCTAGTAATTCATTTTCCCACTGGACACATTCTGCTCTAGGATTAACTAAAAAGAGTATTATGGGGTTTTTTTACTCCTAACAGGCAGCACAATCCTATTTGACCTTTGTGTGAAAGCACCTTCTAACACACCCACAGGCAGCATTTAGGGAAAGGTGCAGCTTCCTTGGGGGACAAACCACTTAAATCAGTTCTCCTTACAGTGACATGGCACAGATCCCCTTGGAACAGCAACTGTGTAAAACTGTGCTGAGAACTCAGGGGCACAACCAGCATCAATGAACATAGAGAATTCATGTCTGATGGTTTTTCTGCAGTATTTCAGGCAGCAGCTTGGATTGTTTGAGTGTCCCTTCCATGCCCTGCTGTGGTTGCCAGTGCTGTACCCAAGGGCACAGGACAGGGACTGCTGAGCCCATTCCCTGCTCAGGGCCAACATCCCAGAGCCAGGCACTGCACAGCCACCCCAGAGCATGGGAACCAGCCCTTCACTGCCTATGCTAAATCCCAGACTTGTTTATTCTCTAATCCCAGGGCTGGATAACAGCAAACACCTGAGTCTCCATTAGTTGTCCAACAGGATGGGACAATAATCACATGGTGTTTTTACACCTTCTTCCCTCTCCTTTTATTTTTGGGAGGCATAATATTCAAACTAGAAGGATAAGGCAACGTTCTACACCATTTTAGCCATTTCCTCACATCTCAGGGAACATTTGATCTTTTTCTCCCACTTATCTGACATTTTTTCTCTGTTTATTTCCATGTTAATCAGCTGATAAACCCAAGTTTGAAGAAAATACTAGAAGGTTTCTGAACTTCTCTCCGGAGAACCATCAGAAAACACCATATCATTTTCCTCAGAATGATTTTTTAATACACTTTTGCATCTATAAAATGTTGGGTTTGTTCCCTGAGCGTTCCTTGTTTGTTTGTAAAGCCATTCCTCAGCTCAAAGCATCACAGCCAACAGTTTGTCACATGAATGTACCGAGAAGCAAAACACCTCCACGGGATTCTCAGCACTGCCAGACTTGTTTAGGACCTTCAGCACGTCCTCAGCCAAGCTGTGCCTCATTTTCCTGAGCAGAACGAGAGGTGTAATCACAGAGTCTGCAGTCGCTGCTGGGCTCAGATGAAGAATTTGTCTGTGTTCGCTTCTAAACTGCTTTTTTTGGCAGAGTTTAAAATACAGAAATGAGAGCTTTGTATGTTGACATAGTATGTGTGTGTGTATGTATATTTATATTTAATATATATGCAGGTACATACGTGTTCAGAGCTCCAGGTAGGAGAATTTTAAGCAAATGGAAATAAAGATAAAGCAGCGACGCAGAACTTTCATAAAGCAAACCGTGAAAGTGATGTCCAGGCCTTAAAATATCACACACTTGATGAGGCAGGAAAGTTCTGTGTTCCCAAATCCCTCTTTGCAGCCCCTTGTCACACAGACACTGCTCCATGGGATGGATGCTCAGACAAGTCACTGGGAATTGCTTGTGCTGAAGAATTTGGGAGCAAAAGCACCTCACAGTGTGGAGAGCAGGGAGGGAAACTCACCCTGTGCTGGAAGAGCAGGGCACAAACCTCGTGTCCTGCCTGGGTCTGACCCCAACACACAGATTTAAAGGGTTTTTTCTTTCCCCTCCTCGGTGTAGTTTGTTGCCACTCGTTGCACTGACCTGTAAAGTCAAGGCCTGACCTTTTTTTCTGAGTCCAAGTGAGAAAGCAGATGAGATACTGGGACAGAGGCAGACTTTTAGCCTCAGAGGCTGGCAAGGGAGGCAGAAGTGCTGTGCCTGAAATCTGTGTTGGGCCGTGACCAAGACATCACTTCTTCCACAGCCATCCACAGACTGTCACTTCATTTCAGCACTAGAAATGAAGGGTGGTCTGACACATAAGTCATTAAGCAAAAAAAAAAAAGATTTAATCAATATTCCTAAGCCTCACAAGAAAAGAATGCATTTGAGAGTCAGATTTTTTTCAAGAAGAAAGTCAAGTCCAAATGCTAGTTAGGCCTGTCTGCAGCTGTGAATTGTGCATGTAAAAATATACACTGAGACTTCTTTAAACACGGAGCCAATGTTATAAAGAACTAGATGTAATTTTCCAAACAAAAATGTTATGGTCCCTACCTTAATTTAGCTGACTAGTTTGCATGCTCAGAAGATATTCACACGTAGGGGTAAAAAAATTAATTCATTTTAGACATGTAAAATTCTACCATTTCACACCCAGAAAGGGAGGCCTGTGTCTTCCAAGGAAGAGGGGAGCATGCTTGAAATGATCACCCTAAAATGACAACCAAAACCTCATATTGGTGCAAATGCTGTTAATTTACTCTTTGAATGGAAAGCTACCAATATTAGAAATTTGAGGGTCTTTTGAAGACTTCAGTTTATGGACCATAAGACTTGTGTGTCTGACTGTGAGAAGAATAAAATTTATTAATCTATCAAACCATGATCAAACTAACATCACACTTTTTCTACCAAAAATGTTTTAATGCTTTCTCAGCACATGAAGAATTCAAGACAGACCTTTCCACAGTCAGTGCTTGTCCTAAATTCACCAATACCTCAGAATTACACCAGAAACACACCAAATCTATTTTATTCCATTTGCTTTACCACATTTGTTTAAAGATGGTCTCTTGTTGGTTCATCTGTATCTCAAGTCAAGTGACCTTATTTATGGTCTTATAGTTCCTGTAAGTTTTCCTCAAAAAGCTTAGATCTTTCCTCAGATCTTTCCAGACACCTTAATATAGGTTACAGCTAAAACAAAATCTCTAATCATTTAGAATTTCAAAATTTCTCTCATGTGATCACCTTTATAAGGAGAGATTATGGTAAAAGGAAAGAAATAAATAAAACAACTGTCATCCAAGGCATTTGCTTTTAGCAGGGCCTTGGGTTCCTGCACAAACACGATGAGCCCAAAGTCTGCAAAAGGCTAACACAAGAATTCTGCTTCAGATCGTGACTGAGCGTTAGTGACCTGTACAATGACAAAAATCATTGAACCAGTCAAGGCAATTTGTGATGAAAAATTACAGAGCTGGAACAGAAGCGCGCTTGGAGCGCTGAAGAACCCCAGAGTCATCCTGCTCTCCTCAAAGCAGAACAGGCAAATCTTCCCCCAGCAGCCACATCAAATCCTCTGCTAACTCTGCTAAAGAATGAAATATTTAAGTGCCCTCCCCCCAAAAAAAAAAAAAAACAAAAAACGAAAAAACTACAAACAAATCTGCAGCTGAAAAACCCTGCTTGGAAGATCGAAATGTTTGGAGTTCATAGTTTGGCAGAGTTACAAAATTACATTTCAAAAATCTCCTTATTTTCCCAGCGTCAATGCCCCTTTCTGTGCACGATGACAAAACTGACTCCAGTCTCAAATGCACCTGTCAGAGCTGTCAGCCATCAGCAGCACTCTTTTGTTGTTTGGTTACGCTGCCAGGCTATTCCAGCATGTTTTCCCTGAGAGGAGGAGGTGTCATCTGAATATGGCAAAACAAAACTGTGACTCACTCAGCAGAATCAGACAGACCTTACAGTTTGGAGTAAGGCACACAGCCCGTCTGAGACTGCAGCCTCCTCCAGACTATCTTTCTGCTTGCACAGCACCAGCACAGAGCTGATCCCTCTGCAGCAAAATAACAAGGTAATGAGAGGAGCCCTGAGCAGGCAGCAGGCTGTGAATCAGCACTGGCTCCATGCATTGCTACACCAGCCACAACCAACACCCAGCCCGCACTACAGAGGTGGCAAAGCAATATTGGAGTTAACGTGGTGTGGCAAATAAAGGAATACATAATATTTATAGAGCAAATGAGGGAGCATGTCATTCCTTTGGATGTGTATGCCAAAATTAAAGCTATCTGAGCATTCATTTATTTTTTCTTTTACTGATATTTTTCTTGCTTATAAATTTGTGCCACTGAACCCAGGCATTTTGTACCCTGTGGCAACTCCTGGAAGTTATAACAGTTGAACTAATGAGATCTGTGAAAGCACTCCCTCTTTGAGAGAGGAAATGGTTTTTAGTCAAACAGTTGAATGTTTTCCCTACCATCTGCACAACCTTTTGTTAAAACACCTTCTATACCACGACACCTGATCAAACAGATGGGGGAGAAAAAAAGTCTTTGTTAAAGTTTTGGCATTTAGTTTCTTCAATTAGATTCTTCCAATAAGTTTTCAGCAAAACCAGTCTTATGGTCCACATATTTTTAATCATAAATCTTTTGCCAAGAAGGGGTAAAAGGAAGCAATTCATGGTGCCCTGAGGTGTCTTTATAAGTGTGAAAATACACTACTACAAAGAGCCTGTTAACTACTGCTAAAGAGCCATAGCAAGGTTTGGGTCAGAGGGGTCTTTCAAGATCATCCAGTGCCACCCTGTGCCACGGGCAGGGACACCTTGCATTGTCCCAGGCTGCTCCAAGCCCTGTCCAGCCTTGCCTTGGACACTTCCAGGGATCCAGGGACAGCCACAGCTTCTCTGGGCACCCTGTGCCAGGGTCCCATCACCTTCACAGAGAATTCCTTCCCAATATTCCATCTAACCCTGCCCTCTGTCAGTTTAAGGCCATTCCCCCTTGTCCTGTCACTACATGCCCTTGTCAAAAGTCTCTCCCCATGTCTCTCGGGGTTCCTTTACGTACTGGAAGGTGCTGTAAAGTCTCCATTTTCTTCTCCAGGTTGAACAATCCCATCTCAGCCTGGTTTCATAGCAGAAGTGCTCCTTCCCTTCACTCCAGCACGTGACCACCCCACAAAACTTGGCAACCTCTTCTCCACAGGTCCCCTGCTCCCCACAGCAGCAGTTCCCTGAGTGTGAAACACACTGAAGCACATACAGCAAACACTGACTGAAGCACAAGGGAAGTGTCAGAGAGGCACCACCTATGCACCAGACTTATCCTTGAAGGCCTGGGCAAGCATCTGTTATTTTAAATGTTCAGTGCAGATGTCAGTCCTGGCCAAAGACAGCATCATGGTACAGCTTTGGGCCAACACAGAAAACCCAAAATAAAACACACAGCCCCTTGATAGCTCATATTAAGTGCTCAAAATGCAGGTAACTCACGGCATTGCAAAGGAGTGTTTGTTCTTAACTAAATGTGTGAAATTCAATGCTGCCAATACTGTAATCGGGATTAGGTGTGTACAGATTATGTTTATAATAAAACAGTGTAGAAACAGTGTAGTCTAATTATTTTTTTCTCTTGCCCTGGAAAAGATCACCACCTCTAAAAAAAAAAAACCCTAACTGTCATTTCTTTGCTGAGAAATGGGTTGCCAAGCAGCTTGGCAGAGCTGCCAGCCCCTGGACCGGGCTGGGCAGGGGGTCAGGCAGTATTGGCAGTGAGGACTGCCTGCCCCAGATGGCTGCACCCAGCTGGGGCCCAGGTGTCAGCAGAGCACTGAGCACATCAAAATCATAGCCCTGCTCCATTTCCCCAAACTGTTATGCTTTTAAAAACTCAACCAAAAGGGGTGTCCAGCCAGGAACGCCTGAACTCTAGTGGGCTGGGAAAGGAAGCCCGGTGAGCAGGGGCAATGCCGGGCACATCAGGCAACCTCCTCCTGGTGCATGGAGCTCATTTCCCCACGGAGCTCATCCCCCTCGGCACAGACCCTTCTCTGGAGTGGCACACGGGGCCGTTTATGGGGGAAAAGCCTGGCAGATGCAAGAGTCAAGTGCCAAGAGCCTGGATGCTTTTTCTCCTCAGCACTGCCAGCAGTGGCATCTGGTTGCATGGCTGGCTCCTCGCTCAGCACTCACGGGGGGGCCCTGGCCTGAACCCTGGCAGGCTCTGGTGGGTCAGTCTGTCTCTGAGCAGCCACCAAAACCCCTCTGTCCCTCCTCACTCTCAAAGGGGAAGAGGACAAAGACAGGATTTTGTCCAAGCACACTCCCCACATGGTTTCTGTGCTCTGCCCGGCGCGCTCTCAGCAGGCCCGTGCTGAGGCGGGACAGTTCAGCATCAAGTTTTCCTAATGAAATTCACTCTGGCTTCAGGTGGGACAGGAATGAGGAGATTGTGTGTGTCAGGATGGAGACGCCCTGCCAGCAGCCAGGGCAGACATCGGCACAGGGCTGTGTCACGTTCACCTCGGCCTACACACGGCGCGCAGGCCGGGTCTGCGGCTCGGCGTTTGCATGACTAACTACGAGCCTTGTGTGCATTTCCACATTCATTTGTGCTGCCAGATTTCTGTACGTTCACATGGTGCTACGTGTTCTCTGGAAACTCGAGTTCCTGGCTCTAAGGTATTTGGGATCTCACTGCGGAATCCAAAGACTCATTAACGTTTCAGAACGAGACACCTTATTGGAAACAGCACACAGTTGTGAAACAAAACAAAAAGAAAGCATGAAATCTGCATTTTTTTCTTCCCTTCACCCCCACCACATCATTCATCATAATATAAAGTCTGAACTGCTCTTCATGGCATGTTAGTCATTCCAACACAGACAGCAAAGCGGGCTCTTTCCATTGATTCCTCTTGCTTTGAAATGTATATTCTAAATGCAAATTCTGACTTCCGCCTTATAAAGAAATTTATCCATAGAAAATAGATGCAGTTCTTAACATACTCCTGTACTACACTTATTTCTTAAATTTTTTACTGTTACCAGCTAAATTTCTTAAATTTTTAATACTACCAGTTAAATTTCTTAAATTTTTTAATAATCCAGTTTTTCATTGGATTGATAACTCAGTAATGTCAGAAGTGTCTCTTGAACTGACTGCACTGCTGGGGACCTCCAAGAGCAAATGTAGGGATCCTGTTTGAAGTGCAGGAAACACAGAAGGGCTCGCACTGCAGCGCACGTAGATTCATGTGTGGGAACGATTATCCTCAACTTTTCAGCTCTTTGATGCATTGTGTGAAAGATACCCACAAATCTTAACCAAAAGTTTCCTACATTAAAAGCACAGCCAAGCAGAGGAGCCTGGTCTTCTGGCTGTGGAGTTTTGCCTGAATATATCCCCATGTGAATACCCTGCTTTGAATGATGTAACATAAAAGGATTGTCTGCATTGTGCAGAAATTCTGTTTCCCATTACTCATACTTGTAAATGTATCTGTTCTACAGCTCCCTAAGAAATGAACAAGCCTTAGCATCAGAAATATTCCTAACACATTTTTAGGCAAAACAGAACCAGCTAGCTGTTCCATAATGTTAAGTAATTCTTTCATGCTTTGCAATGCCTCAGAGTCTCAAGATAACATTTGGATGCATTTATGCAATTTCTGAGATTCCCTACACAGGGATTTATTGGGTCTTTTCCCACCCTGACTAGAGCTTTTCCTTGGAAGCCTGATAAACTGCACTGCTGACAGCTACACCTTGGTGGAAACAGGCAGGCAAGTGTCTCAGATGTTGGAACAAGAAAGTATTCCAGCATTTTTAGCACCTGGGACTCTTGCTTAGCAAACATCCCCACCCCAGCTGTGGTATGGAAAAACTACAGTCTCTGTACATATTTTACAAAATATAAAAGATGGACAAATAAAGGAAAATTGAGATTGAAAAACTAAAGGAAAAAAAAAGAGGATTTTACCAAAGTGTAACTTAGTTCTTAGACTAAGTTTGATCTCTGAACAGAATCACTGCTGCCTTCAGGGAACTGATTTGATTGAGAGATGATGGGAGACCCCTACAGTGAACTCAGCTTGGGTGAAAAAATACAACTGTGCATCAAATTTTGTCAAATCCAGTAAAAAAAAACAAAAAAACAAAAAAAAAACACCAAAAAACGACAAAAAAAAAAAACAACCCACAACAGGATCCCGTCTGTACATTCACATCTACAATAGAAGTTTTGCTACCTGAGAATGTCAGGCAGAAGGAGGCAATTTTTACATTTTTATGCTCGCCAAAGTACCACATGCAATCCTAAGCTACAATAATCACAGAAACTGCCTTGTCTTAGTCCTGATTTACTTCAAATCCAGCTTTTAGAAAGGATTGTGAGGAAGGAGTTACAATGGTAAATCTCCAAATCACTATAGACTAAGCAATTCTTCCTAAATGGCTCCTTTGGGCCTTTCTGCTGAGAGCAGCACATCTCCAGAGAGCTGCAGCTCTCCAGGATCCCACAGACCTCCCAGCTCCTTTCTGCCTCCCAAAGCTGGCAGGAATTGGCACAAA
>WAAE01024068.1:335432-518296 GCA_013400495.1 Nicator chloris
CAGGGAGTCTGAGTCTGTCCATCCAGCTCCCACTGGCCTGGGAGCAGCTCCCAGGGAGTCTGTCCATCCAGCTCCCACTGGCCTGGGAGAAGCTCTCAGGGAGTCTGAGTCTGTCCATCCAGCTCCCACTGGCCTGGGAGAAGCTCCCAGGGAGTCTGTCCATCCAGCTCCCATCGAGCTTGCAGATGGATCACTCAACCTCCACACACGACTCACTGCAGACCTGAGCTCAGCATCTGCCACCTCTGCCAGCAGACTGAAGAAGGCTGAGGCAGGCTGTAACAAACCAAGGGATTTAACAGGGAAAACCCTGAACATATGGACTCGAGGAGAGGCCAGGGTGATCTACTCTTGCACCAGAAAAGCTGCACATCTCACAGTGCACAAACATTTTTTTATAAAGCTATAGCATATCACGGCACCATGACTAAAATAAGCCTTGGTGACCTCTAAAACTTATTATCATTCTAGGTAACATTGGGAGAGTAGAGATAAAGGACCAAGAAGAGGAAAAAAAGCCAAGAACACCGTTCTTCTGACTGTCAATGATATGCAGGTTGTCCTGTTAATGCAGCAGAGAAGGACATACTCTGCTTGGTTTGTAGGAGCAAAGGCAACCACAGAGCCTTCAGTATATTTAGGTCCAAATGGCATCAAAACCCATGAAGCCCAAATACTGGAACAAGCCAAAAAGCCATCATTTCTCCCCTGCTGCCCTTGTCAATTTGCACACTATCATCTACATTTCTCTACTGAATTTCCTCTTGTATGTATTTCTCTAAAATTTTTCCTTGTAGCTACTTTCCAGTAGCAGTGGTTTATCATGAAACAGGGGCTGGCAAGTGTTGGGAGCTTGGTTTGCTCCATGTTTTCCGTGGCAGTTGTGTTTTTATTTTAACTGGAAGCAGTAAGATGGTTATAACCGGAACATCCACAGTAAAAGGGGGTCACACTAAACATGCCAGACCTGTCTGGGCAGGTCTAATTTAAACACCAGCCTTTTAAGAACGGGACTGTCTTTGAATGAGATTTCTTTGTACTGCTGAAGACAGCACACACCCTTTTCCTGCTGCTTGATTAAACAGCACTTGCCCAATGAATAGATCTTGATCAGGAATAGAAAATGCATGGAGCTGTCCTGGGGAAAATGTGCTATATCCTTTCCCAGACTCACCTGTGGGAAGACGTGTACAGCTATATTGAACACACAGGCCTTTCAAATCACTCCTCTTGCATCTGGACCTCTGCTCTGTCAGCTGTCTGTGCCTTTAAAGTGTTCCCTTTATACATTTGAACATCACAAAGCATTAATGCCAGTGGAAGTGTCTCACAGGAAAGCTGTACTTTCAGATTTGGCTTTGCCTCTGGAGGGCAAGTACCAACCAAGACGTGAACTGTTTCATGGTTGTAGCCCAAAATCCCTCATCACAATCACAGCAGAAGGCCTGAAATGCACTTTTCACTGCTCTTGCAGAAGTGGAACCTCCCTTGCTAAAAATAGCCCTGACTTTACTGCAGAACAGTCATCCTTTGCCTTGTTCCACTCACCCAGAAGCACACACACCGAGGACAGCGAGGCAGGAAAGTGCCAAGGAGGAGCTGGTGTTCACACACAAGGTGAATATCAAAAGCTTGCACTACTGTGCTTTACTTTTTCCCGTTTCAGGGACTTTGGCTTCTACAAATGCACCAAGTTCAAGTGAAGAAAGCATAAACTCCACAGCATAAACACATTCTCATTAGCTTTCTAGAATAGCAAAGGGTAACAGAAAATGTCACTCCATCAGAGCAAGAAAATTTGCTGCCTGGAACACAGAGCTGGATGAACTCTGCTGTCTGCTCCAGTTTTCCTGAGTTATCTTGGGGAAATCATCTATTTCCCACAGAAATGAGCATGAGCTGCCAGCTGCTGCAGCTCTCACTAATTTCGAGACTTTGCTGCTTCAACACATTTCAGAAGTTCACACCTCAGCCCCGTTGCCGTAAAATGGAAAGAACAGCATTTCTTGACCTCACAATAACACCACGAGGATAAACATGTCCCAGGTTTGAAACCTCTCGAGTGTCACATGGACAGCAGCGAGGTCAGGCTGGCCCCCGTCTCCAGGGGTGACTCACTGGTAGGAGAAGGTGCTCGCATTCATTTGGAAGGACAACAAGGCATGACTCAACGGATCAAAGCAATTTATCAGCAGTGAAATCAGCACCTAATGTTAAATTCTGAACTCCTTTCTGCCAGTTCATTTGCATATTAGAGCTTTACATGGTTAGTATTAGCTGAAACTAGACCCACTTGACAGGCAGAATGGTTAATTATGTGATTATGAAATTTCTGCAGTGGCTCTGGTAAACAACGTACAAAATGGAAATTATTTTTGCAACTATTTTTTTTTTAGCATTGTAGTGTATTTGTTCTCTCTATTTTTTTAAGGCTTTAAGAGAGAATTTTGGGAGGCACGCCTCCACCATTTCTTTCTCCATTCACACACTCAGCTCTCAAGGGGGTAGAGGACAAAGCTTGACCATGCTGTTAGAGAGAGGATTTTAACTACTCCTCAAAAATTTATATTGTACTATATAAGCATCCGCCTGCCACTTTGGATGTCAAATAGGGATCATTCTACAAAAAGAATTCTTTACAGCACTTCGTCCAGCTTAGCCCTTGTCTCCTGGTGCTTAGACAAACAGTTTTTGGTTTATGTAAATAGTTGGTGGATCAAATTTCCCTGGCTGCCACACCCAGCCAGCCTGAATCACCCAGGGAAACATAAAGAGAGCCACCTTTTATGCAGTGCTTTTTCACCAAAGTATACAAGAGTTGCTACCTTACCCTTTCCCCACCAGCAAACAGATTTTTCATTCTGAAAGAACTTTTCTGTGGATCAACCCGCTGCATAATGCCTGGTAAAGTTTGAACTGGCTAAGAGGAGGAGCACTGGGTATGAAACAAAGCAAAAGAAATGTTTTAAGTGAGCCTTGACTTCTGGGCTTCCATGTTATTGCTCCCACGACCGAGTGCTCCAGGGTCATCTGCTCTTCCTTCAGCCTCCTCACGTGCCCTGAGTGCAGGACAGGAGGATCGAGGCAGCTGCAAAAGCCATGGAGAAAAACCTGGATGAGCCCCAGGAGTTCACCTACACGGGCTTGTCAACTGCTTGTCAACTGCTTAGTTGGGTCTGCCTTTCTGGAAAGATCAATTCGAGGCAAAGCCAACGGGATCAAGGGTAGCTACACCTCTCTAGTGCAAAGCTATGGATCAGGAAGCAGCCCTGTGGCCCCTCTCCACCCATTCTTGGCCGTCCTGCACTGCAAAGCCTCCCCCCTGCAGTCATTGGGACAGCAAAGTCCAACACACCTCATGTTTGGCCACAGCTCAGCTCTGCTTCCCTCCTCCAGGAGCCAAGAGATCCATCCTTCCCCCTGTTTGAACCTGGGAGGAAACTCTCTCCAGAGGCTGTGGGTCACTGCTGCAGCCATGGTGCAAAGCTGGGAGGAGATGCAGATCTGCTGCTGATGCTTTTCAAAACCACAGAAATCGTTTCTAAATCAAAGCCTTGTTTTAAGGCTCAAAGCTGAAATGGGGTAGAGAAATTATTTTTAGATGTTTCTCTTTGCATTGTGATGTCTCAGAAAGCCTCAGCTCTAGTTTCAATAATCAATCAGACTCTCAGCACTCAGACTGCCACACTTTAGCTACCAGCAAGCAAATCCCAGACTGAGACTAGCCAAGAGTTCCCAGAGATCAGCACTGTCCACCCCAGTTCCTCAGGACCCCTGCCCACATCCCAACCCGACCCTTAATCCCACCTCCAGCCCAACCTCTGCCTCACAGCTGCTGCAGGGATTTAAAAGGACTCTGAAGAACAAAGCACTGAGGTCTGAATTCTCTATGGAAACCTAAATGTAATCCCTGCTACGTCAGCAACTCACCTAAACTTTCCAACTATCACACACAAAACACTTGAAAAGCCAAACCCAACCTCTGGTTTCATTGATGAAACAGAGGGAAATTGGACTTGCTGGAGTTATTCCTACTCATTGGCCATTAGAAACATGAAATGCTTTGGAAGGGTTTGATTGATTGCTGGAGAACAATTCCATTGTTGGGCCAGCTCACTTCAGAGCAGAGTGTATAGACTGAAATCTTTTCTGTTTGTTTAAACTCTTTATAGAAATTCTTACATAGTTGTGGTTAAACAGTTGTAAATACATGTGCATTTCCAACTGCTGTGGAACCATCTCTGTTCCATGGCTCTTCTGATGCTCTAACTTTGCACAATTCCTAATTTTTTAATGTGAAGTATAATTATATTGATTTGTCTCAAGATTCTCCTAATTTTTTAATGTGAAGTATAATTATATTGATTTGTCTCAAGACTCTCCAAATTTTTTGCTTCATTAATTTTGTTGCTATATTACTCAGACTGACTTTGACTGTCACAGTGCTTATTAGCAACGTGGAGTATAAAATGTGATGTGCAAATCACATAAATCACTGCAATGTGTATTTTACTCCTTGTTGAAGGTGCAAGCCACAGCACTTTCTACACAATTTCTAGGAGATACCTTGGCATTATTATGCTTTAAAACATTGTGATAACCAGAGAACAAAGCTCCTAAACCCCAACAATTTAAAACAAAAAAGGGGGAAAAGAGGAAAAAAAAAAAGAAAACGTCTCTGGGTGGATGTTAACTACAAAGGCATTGGTGATCCATGCTTAAGTAACTAGAAGAAGTGGTGAGAAAAGTGCTCACCAGGGGAAAGGTGTAAAGGAGAAGGTGGCATCAGGTGGGCAGGGGCCTGGGCAAGTGCCCACAGCTGCTGGGCAGCTCAGGGCAGAGCTGCTGCTGTGGTGCTCCCTGTGGGAGTTGGCACAGGCTGGAAATGAACTGATGTGATACATAAATCCTCAGCAAAACTGACTGCACACACCCAGCTGAAAAATGTAAGTAAACAATAATTCCTGTCCTTTTAATATCTATTGCTTCAAGCTCGAGCATGCTCTAATCCTTCATTTTATTTGATATCATTTACCTTATCCAAGGCATATAAAAGGATATGTTCTCCTTCTCAGACTGCCTTCAACTTTCTATGAAACTGGCTTTAAGTAGGCCAATATTTGTACAGCAGATAATACCTAAAAGGGGCTCCCCTGTCTAGATAGGCAGAGAAAATTGCCTTTTTAGGCCTTCAGCACAGAAAAAAAAGCACAGTATACTTAGAGAGGCACAGTCTGGCTTCAGCAACGTATTTGATACTCCTTGCATGTGTCCCCCATGTCAGAAAACAGAGGACTAGGTGCCAAAAGTCACTCACTTTTCAGATGTGATATGTCTAGAAACGCCCCCATCTTTGAACAGAAGCAATCAAGAGCATTTCCCTCTTGCAGAGCTTTTGTGCAGTTGTGAGAAACTCAGGGTTATAGAGTCCCCCATGCTTCAAACAAGAATAGAGGGACTGACAGGGAACAGAAAAGTGGTGGAAAATAGGAAAAGCAGTTAAACAAACGAGCCTGGAGAACTGGGTTCTGTGCCCGACTCCACCTCAGGTGCTTTGTTTGGCCTTTGGCAAGTCACTTATCTTCCCTGTTTCCTTAATGTTTTCATGGCAACTCACAGTTAAAATGATGTGCTTGTCCAAGTGAGAGACCAGCACTGAGGGCAGTAAAGGCATCTTTGAGTTACAGAGGAAGGAAAAGCAGGGAATGAAACGATGGCATTGAGGACTGAACAGAGAGAAGTCTCAGCTCTTGCTCTCAGTGTCTGACATTGCTCCTTTATCACCAAGTCATCGACAGAAGCCTGGATGGCTTTGCCTCTAAGGGCCTCATTTTATCTTCTCACCTGCACAGGTAGGATTTCTCATCTCGGGAGTTTGCATAACCGTGCCTCATCGCAATCATCGTGTGACACACTCAACTGGCACCTCTGCCTCTCTGGGAAGTTATCACCACCTTATCTCCACTTGGCCCTCATTTTCTGCTTTTGCTTCCTGCAGGCTGAGTTGGGAGAGTGGACTGCATGTGCTTTAAATTAATACCCCTCCAGTCACTCTGAACATTGTCCCAGGGAACACCGTGCTGCCCTGCAAGGCTCACCTCTGATTGTGATCTTTGTTAGCAGTAGTGTCATATATATTCAAATAAAACCTACATGTACGGCTAAAGATGCACAGCAGCTGTTTCAAGCACTTTAAGGCCTTTAAGAAATTCATACTTCATAAATATTTTCATGGCCCAGAATGAATCTGTAATACCTGGTTTCTTTCATCACAGCAATATTCAAGCTGCTGAAAGAGTCTCAGCTGCTGACTTTTTTTTCTCCAGTCTTATTAAACCACAAAAACTTGTATACTCCCCAAAAAACCCAATTGCCTGTGGAATGGAAGAAGACTTGAGACTTCAACCAGCCTAATTTTAGCTGATTTAAAACCCCAGTGCAAGTGACATTGCAAAAAGTTCTACTCTAACAGAAGAAGTTATCACTGAATTAGTGCTGCACACACAGCTGGAAAGCTGTGCTGCCTCCTGAGCAGATGCACTGCAGAAATAACTTCTGTCATTGAATACTCCTGCAAAAGTTCCAGTGCTCTGCTTGACTCAATTTCAGGAGATACAACCCCAACTCCTCCACATCCACTTGGCCAGTTCTAATCCTGTGACGAGGCAGAATGCCTCACCTCTTTGCAGAAATTCTGATGGAAGTACTGAAAAGCTCTTTGGAGGAAAAGACAAAAGTACTAACTCATTTAAAAAAAATGTTTTCTAGGGAAAAGCCACGTGGTGCTGTACCTTTTAAGGTCAGAGGGCTGGACACAATGAAGTTCCAGACATGACAATTAATGAAAAGCAGGAATGTGTCTTTGTGATGCCTAAAGCTGAAATCAAACCTGCCTTTAATCAATCTAAACCCAGTAGTGGAGGTATCCCAGGAAACACAGGTCTGGCCATAGAAAGTATGGACGGGAGGAAGCAAGAGAAAGGTATTTCTCAAGACATTAATAATTAAAAAATAATTACTAGATGGACTGAAAGGACTCTCACTGCCTGAACTGGTACCACAGCCCTGCATTTCTACAACCACATCCAGTGAGAAGAACACACAATTTTTTACCAGTGTGCTGCACTGGTTCAAGGGCCCTGTTTGTAGGGCAGCTCACCCACCTTTAAGGGCTTTCCCCAAGAGCCTCCTGCCCCTCACACAGGTGAGACAAAGGCATCTGCTGCACACATTTCTGCAATTGTTACACTGCCGTGGGCTGAACAGTCTATGCACTGGGAAGGTCTGTGATTTAATGTTTGACTTGGACAAGGTCTGGGTGCAGGCACTGGAACCTCCTTGTGCTTGAGGAGATTCCTCTCAGCAGCAGGGAGAGCAAACAATTTGCTACAAGAGCACTTCATGCTGTCTAACAATGTTTGTGTGTGTCTGCATAGATAAAAAACCACTTCATGCTGCTGCTGAATGACTTCTTTCTCCCTCCCTATTTGGATTTACTCCAAAGCCAGGATTATAACTGCTCTTTGCTAAGCAACAAATATTAACTATTGCTGCTTCATCAAAATCCTGCACCAATGCATTTAACCAGTTTATCAGCCAGCAAGATGATATTTTCATATTTGCTAGCCTGGAGCTCCACTAAAATGAAGATCAACTGAGTACAGATATAACAATTATCAATTTTCATTCTTGAATAACAGCTTGAAGTTGCCTTCAGGAAAAAGGAGGGTCCTTTGCTTTGGATAAAAAAAAAAAAATTTAGATATAAAATTAACTACTTTTTCTTCCTCAGGCTAAACATGCGGTTAAGCTCACTAAAATTATTCAACAGCTTTACAGGTTGCATCTCTATTTGCTTTAGCTTTTAGGTTGATAAATGAGTAAGTGAAAAAAAAGCTATCAGGTAGATTACATGGTGCTACCAGCCTGCACTTTCACCTGTCCCATACTGAATTATTTCCTGCAGCCAGCTGAAACTCTACCAAGAGGGGAAGTTTGAAATTCCTCTGAAAAAATTCCTCCAAAATTGCCAGCTCTGGTTGGATATCAAACATTTGAGTGCAGAGTTCTGTGCACTGTGGGTCACAGGGGAAGATCCTCTGTGTCAAAGCAGTTTAATGCCAATTGAACAGACAATAGCTTTTCTAAACAACTCGATGAAAATGGAAATACTATAATATTCATTATTATGCTCAGAGAAATTTGAAAGTTTTGATCACATGAAATTACTGGTAAACTTAGACTTAGACAAAAACTCCTGCAAGTTTCTTTTCTTTCCATGAGCCTGGCACAAATATCAGGAAGATCTGGTGGCTCCATCTTCCCCAGTCCCCCAGCAAACAAAACAAATCTTTTATGTATTCTCTATAAGAGAGCTCCCAAAGGCAAAAAATTAACTTCAAGAAGAATAGACAAAATAATGGCATTTCCCCCCTCTTCCTGCTACCTATTTTTTAAATTGACAAGTGCCAGGTGATTGATTGATTTATTTGCATGCAGGATAAGTTTTCTTCTGTCATTGGAGAAAACAACACTGTTGGTTTTTTTGCAATTTATTTTTCCTTTTGAAGGTTTTCCACTGAACATACCTGACATTATTTCAGTGGATCCTACCAACCACAGCGAGGCAAACCCACGTAACTGAAATAATGTCATCTCTGGATTGCTTAAAGCTGCACAAAGATTAAAGCAGCCCAGTCCTACCTTGCTCAACCTGCAGAGATTGCAGACTCCTTCTTTAAGGCACGTGTGGTGGGGCATTGCATGGGACTGGGTATCCCAGGAAAAGGTCAAAGGCACAGATATCCTGTTGAGCAACATTTTCTATGACTGAGACAAATGTAGCATCAGATCAAAAGGGAGGAGGCTGAGTAAAGGATCAGCTTGCTATCAATTTGAAGACACAAGAAAGACAAAGCGATTCCATCAAGAAAAATTAACCCACATAGATAAGAGAGAGATGGTGAAACTGCTTCGAGATATGTTGATAAAACTACTTCATCAAAGTGGTAGATTGCCTGTAAAATGAAGTCTCTCAGTGAATTTGGGCAGCTTTTTTTTTCCCCCCCAGTGAAAACATTTCCCCATTAAATTGTACCATTTGAAACTTCCAGACTTCAATTTTTATGACTTTTTCTTTTGGCAGCAGATCATCTTTCTGAAGTTTGTGTTTTAAACAGCTGAAGTTGAAACAACACCATAAAGCGTTTTAATTACATCAAAATAACCGCTTTCAGGGCTTTTGTTTTTAACTTATAGCAGTTCACATTTTCCACTTTTCCCCCAATCAAACCCAGACACAATTTAATTGTCCTGCCAGCTTCCCCCAGTGCAGCGGTGCACGGACACTGCGGGGAGGCACGAGCTCAGCTGGTTTATCTTTGTGGAAGAGACAACCACACACCTGCAAAGAACCTTCACAGGAAAGGAGCAGCTTTCCCACTGCAGGACCCTGTGCCCTGAGACTTCAGCTTGGTTGCAAAGACTCCCCAGGTTTTGCAGGTGGGAGACAACCAGAAAGCAAAAATGCCATTTCTTACTGATACTGAACTCTGGATACTGACAGAAACCCAGGATGCCTTCATCCACAACCCTGCTTGCCTTGGCAGCTACAGCCCAGCCTGGCTCGATGGCAGAGAGCAGTTTCCTTCCCCACAACGTGCCAAACGAATTTCGTGCTGATTAAGCCGCATGGGTGGGATTAATTCCACCGTATTTGAGCAGAAGAATGAGTGGCACCTTCGGGAAGGTTATTCATAAGGGGAGCTGTTAGGCTGAAGCCCAGCAGGGCTGTCCCCCCCTACTCCACCTAATCAATAGATCAGGGCAGTAATTACAGCCACCATCACCAGCTGCTCGGTGCCATTGAGAGCCACTGTCCTGCTGGGCACGGAACCTGGGACTGCAATTAACACACCACCAACAGCCCTGCCACAGCAGCCAGCTATGAGCCGCTCAGAAAGGCTCATTTGCACGGCCTCAAAGACAAGATGCAGCAAAACAATAGTGTACTTGGTAAAAAAAAAAATAATAATTAATTGGGAGTCTCTCTTGAAGGAGAACAATATCACCTTCGCCTTCGTTTATCGCTGCTGGGAGTTTGCAAAAGTTTTGTGGTGGTGACAGCATTAAGGAACTGTCCGGACAAAGCTCCAAGTCTTGACACCTGTTATGGGATGCCTGACATAACAACAAGAGGTTCAGGTAGTAACTAATCCATGATTCCTCCCTTTGCTGGCTTATTCTGCCATAGCAAGGTGTGTGCAACTCATGGATGAACGCATCCCATTCCCAATTTTAGTAGGAATCAGACAACCAAATGTTTGTCTCCAATGAACGCCTCAACCACGGGGGATCAGTGCAGAACAGCCACAACTCAGACTGCAAAGGAGAGCCTTTCCATAACAGTAATCTTCCAGGAACTTTCAAACATTTATTGTGTCCCCGAGTCTTCTGTGTCTGGAGACACAGACACGCTCAAGCTTTTGTAGGTTAATGTAAACAGAGCATGGAGTTGAGCACTGCATTAGGATTCAGGCCCCTCTAGCTAACCTGCAAATGGAGAGGAAGCTCAGGATCACTGGCACATAATTGTGGAGTTGGGGGAGCCAGCCCAGCATTTGACTTTTCCCTCGGTTCGGATTTCCCTGCATATAGAAAGAGTGGGTGGATATGGCAAGACATGCAGCACTTATATATCAGCTGATGTCACATCTGAATGCAATCCTAGATTTACTATTACAACTCTTCCTTCATCTAGGAATAACTACCTGCCTGCTAAAAGGCATCAGATTCTTTCATTGTTAAAATGAAACTGGACCTGGTACCCTGGGGCAACTGATTTCAATCTCCAACTTCTTATGGTTTTTCTTGCTGACAAGACTGGTTTGAAGGGCAGCCAAAATGCCAGCAGCAGTTGCCCTTGCTAAGGAGAACCTTGAAAGATGTTCTGAGGGTTGTTAATAGAATTACACACACGCAGTTTTCTGCAACAAATCCTGGATTATAATTAGCTCCCCCAATGCTGCACATGGGATGAGGAGGGTACAGGAGGCAGTTTGTGCCTTACTGTGGAGGGGAGAAGAAATCTTGAGAGTTTGCAGGACATTGATCTTCCAAGTCAAGTGTTGCACTGAGCTGCCAACATCCCTCAAGTGCAGGAGGTACTCACTGGTCATCTACAGGTGCAAGGACCAGGTTTCCACATGGTCTAAGGGCTCTTGCACAAAAGCAATAAAAACTTCATGCATTTTGCTTGTGTATGACCAGTTTTTCAAGTGTCAGGCCTGATGTTTTAGGATAAATAACATCCAAGAAAGCCACCAATCCTAAAGTGACGGAAAAGTTGGAAATTGTGCTATTCAAGATTTTTAGGCCGTTTCAGAGTAATGGTGTTGCACTGTGGGTGCTCCTAGAGCTCTTTCAACACACTTCTACATTGCCATGTGACATGCTGTAATAACACAAACAACTCTGCTGGGGATTGTGCACAATTATAAGTTTTCCAGGTAGCAGAGGTGGTCCAGGAGGAGCATCCCCCTGCGCTCACCTCCTCTGCTTCCCCTGCCTTCCACAGAACTGTTCTCTGTGAGGCTCTGCAGTTTTCATAAAGACACTTCACACCATGCTTACCCTAAATCAGGCTTAGATTTGAGCTCTGGTTTCTCCTCAAGGAGGACTGCAGTTATTAAAAATATTCTTCTTTTCTTACTATGAAAGCACTGCATTTGCAGCACTTTCTAGGCAGGGGTTTGCTACTGTTTGTCTGTGCTAAGCAGTTGCTCTGAATAATTGCACCAAACAGTTCCAGTTTTTCTGGACCTGCTGCATTTTTCTACATTTTGCAAACACTTTAGGAGAAAAAAAAAAAGAAAAAGAAAAGAAAAAACAAAGCAAAGGCGCTGGTGAAAGCCTTGGGCTGCTGTCAGCTCCAGGAGCTCTGGGCACCTCTGGGTGGTTGTCTGTGTCCACCCTAACATGCTTCACCATTGTCCCCTTCTGCTGGGGACAGGGACTCTCAGAGATGTGACTTCCTTGGCCACACACATCTAAAAGCAATTTCACCTATTTTGGCTCCAGGATGGAACCACCTCTAAGGACACATAAGCAAGGATGACTCCGTGGTTTCCATCCCCAGCCCCTGCTCTGTCAGTGCTGCTCTTCTTATGAGAGCAAAAGGCTGCACTGCTGCTCCTGGCCAAACAGCCCCAAGGGCCCTCCAGCAACTCCTGGAGAAGTTACTGCTCCCCAGCCACACAACTGGAGAGAAATCCTGAGCCAAAAGTACACAGGTATATTCCTTGGAAGTTCCCATATTCATTTCCAGGGCTCAGTATAAGAACCTATGTATTATTACTTTTTCTTTTATAATAGGCTACCATTTTTGACACTGAAGCTCTGCTCTAGCAGTATCTTATCACTTGAAAAAATAGCTATTTAGAAGTCAATGATATTTAAAAAGGGATCAAATCAAAATGCAGATCACCCTTACCCTCAGATTTACGATATCTGGAGAAAAATACTGGATGTGATTTTTTCACGGTTGGTTCTTAATTTTAATTTGTACCTCTTTTGCACACTTATATGCCTATTCTTCCTAGGACTCCTAGGTATTTGCACTTTACTGTTCTATAAATGAGACAAAAATCAGATTGTTAGATTCAGAAACTTAACACAATCTATTTCAGCCCAGCACATCACTCTCTCTGGTAACCCCTCTTCCAAACAAACTTCCTTGCAGCTCCCAGGCTCTGGAATATGTGCCCACAAGTCAGTGCAAACCAGGGGTTTAGCCCCCCTAACTCACCACAGAGTCTCTTTTCCCCTTCACTGTAAGAACCTGGGGGGTGGAAAGCACTGCTAAACACTGTGGGATTCCTAGAGAAAAGACAATTCCCATTTCCAGAGCGCTTGGATCTGCATGTAAATAGTCTGTTAATAGAGAGCCACAGATGGCTCCTAACTCAGCAGCAGAATAAATATAGCAAGTTGTATTTGATCTGATCTGAGGTGGTTGATGAAGCCATTTGTTTACAAGTGTAGTTTTTAAATAAGATCATATGCAGTGCCCAGAGCATTGTCTGGGTGCTCTTTTATTACAGTTTGTAAAACTCCAAATAAAAACGGGAGGCAAGCCCATCATTCTTTGGAGCTTTGCCTGGGCAGCAGTAGGGGTCTGGGCACATCACTAAGCATTGAAAATAAAGCAGAAAGAATCAAAATAGCAGATTTTCACAGCTATGCATTTGCACTTGTGCTCATCCCCACAGGAAGATGACACAGCTTGCACATGTTTTTTACTACTGCTGTTCACACAGCTGAGAGTAAAGTAACAAATGGGAAACTCTGAGAATGCACTGGAGATTTGCAGTTTGGGGTAGCCTTACACAGTTACACCCACTTTTCTCTAGAACATTCAAGTTGTATCAAATAATATCACAGTTTTATATGTGCTGGCCACCCAACTGCTCTTATTTATTTCTCTCCCCAGAACAGGGTCGTAAATCTGCACCAGAACATTTTGAAAGAGGCAGGAGAGCATCAGTCAGTGTGAAGGCTTCTTTCTCACAGCACTCAAAATCCACGTGGAATTTATTTACAGCTCTAGCCTGTGAATTCCTCCCTCACTTCTCTGATCACTTGCTCTGTTGGAGTCATGTGGAAGCAGAGCCTGCCCCACGGTCCTGCTGTGCCAGCCCCGTGTGCAGGAGCACAGTCCCTCCTGCCACCAAGAGCTGTCACCACCACACGCTCAGACACTGCCCCAGGGCGTGCCAGAACTCTTTTATTGCTACCAGAGGCAGCCAGAGCAGACACAGAGCAACGTGTGTGCCCCCCAAACCAACATGATAAACACAACAGCCGCAGCAGTGGGGGGGCCAAGAGGATGAAGAACCCGTCTGGACTGCACTGGCGTTTGGATATTGGGCTGTGTGCTCCTCAGAGGGTTTAAACAGAGATGAAATACAACCCTGGCACGGGCAGGCTTGCAAAAACAGCCCTCCTTCCCTACCATGTGCAGCCTTTTAATCAAAGCAAGGCACATCTGTGCAGACACACAACTCAAACGCTGCTGCTGCAGCTCCTGCACCGAGCTCGCTCTGCGTGGGGCTCTGTGCGCTGAAGAAAGTTGTGCAAACAACCAAGGAACCAGCTCCCTGCAGCTGGAGGGGACACAGCCACAGCAGCCTCAGAGTGGGCAGCTCAGCTCTGCACTTCTTCTGGTGTCTGGAGCAGCTTTGGGCACACAGCTCTGCTCCCTCCCTCAGTGGCACCGAGGGTTCCTTCTGAGCAGAGAAACACAGCTCCCTCCCAGCCTCTGTGCAGGATTTCCCAGGCTCATCCAGACCCTTCTTTCCCATTTCTGTCTGGATGAGGGCAGGATAGGAGGAGAGTAGATCAGCCAGCCCACCTCTGACTGCTGTGCTTGGCTTGCTTTGGGTCTGATTTCACATAAAAGCCAGGCTGGGGAATACCTTGGGTGCACATGTGAGCTCCCATTGCTGCCTCAACATCATTTCAATCTACTGGCCAAGTTAAACTCACTCAGAGAGAAAAAGCAAAGTGCAATCTCACACTTCAAAAGGCATCAGAAAATCAACAGGGAGAGGGACACCTGACAAATGTTCAATCACAAGAGAGCATCAGTTCTCTCAGGGAGAGACCTTGCACTTCTCCAACACTAAAGCCCATCAGCCACAGGCCCCCTGTAAAAGCCAAGCTCCTTAAGTGGCACTGAGATATCTGTCTTTAAAAAGGAAAATAAAGTTTCTGTCTGGCTCCAGTACTGATCTTTGGAAAAACACATGTAAATGGAAGCAGGAAAATACTGAGACTTTCATGCTGCATCCTCTGCAGCTTAGAAAAAAAAGAAAAAAGTAAAATATGTTTATCCTCTCAAGACAGTGAAAATTCAATTAGGTTTAGAAGGAGGAAATATTCATCCCCCTAGAGCTAAGCTAGAAGCAGGGTAGAAGAGCCCAATCAGCAACATTAATATGAACTCAAACCCTTCCCAAGTGTCCTGACCTCAGTGCTGCAAACTCACTCCTGCTCTTCACTGACTTGGAAGAACACCTGAAGCCATGGCTTGGCCTCTCTGCCACCTCCAGCTCTCCCCTCAGCCCACTCTGGGGGGATTGTCCTTCAGAGCAGAGGACATCCCAGAGCCATCTGTCCCCACTCTGCAGGGGCAGCACCCCCGAGTGTGGCACCCCAGCTCTGCCCCTCGGTGTCCTTGGAGCTGTGACATTGGCAGCTGCATCTCAGACGCCACCGGGGACGGATGTCCTCTCCCAGCAAGACAAATTGGAAGTGGCATGTGGGGAATGATTGACACCACATGTAAGTTCTTATTCTGTCAAAGCCCTGCAATGTTGTTAGTTGTCAAACCCGACCACCCTGCCATTGCTTTGCCACGATCCTACATGATGCCCAATGTCTACCAGGCTTTTCAGCTGCCCACAACACTCTCAGATTCCTTTCTCGGGGTTGTACATATACCTTCTGCATAGCCTGCAGCCATGCAGGCTTATGAAAGTTCATTTGCTTCGCAGAGGATGTTGTAAAAAAATATTTTTGCTTGCTGGACTTACAGGAGAGGAAGCTCTCTTAAATTGAAGGCTTTTTAAATAAATTGGAAAAAAAAAATCTAAGGCAAAACTTGCTCGTGTACTACCAAACTCTGCATTCAATGGACAAGACTGGGGGAACACAAAAACTAAAAATATCCTATTAAAAATAGGATTTCAAATTCTCCCTATTCAGCAAATGCACCTCAAAGTTTAACCTATCCAGGAACTGCCAGACCAGTTCAGCTGCTGATGAAAACAGTCCTGGGCCCCTCCACCCACACAACCCAGCCCTGGCTACACAGAAGGACACTTTGCAGCACTGCCACGTGCCCAAAGCACTGAAAAAGGTGCTCCATTTTCGTATTCCAGATTGTCATCAAATGATACAAACAAAAGACCAACAAAGAGAGAAACGACACACCTGCCTTGTCAATAAGCACTTCCCTGCTCATTCAGTTTTGTACCTTGTCATCAAGAAATTCATTTCAATTGCTCCAAGGCAGAGAGTTTTTAAACATTCAGGGATTTTTCTTCCTTCAGAACTAAGAATCTGCCCAGGCATTAAAATGCTGGATAACCCAAAAAAAGACCTTAAATGCTGTGCATTTGAAAGGTCAGTGCTCCACACGTATTTAGTCCACGGTAACCCAACCAGTTTGATTGTAAGCCTTAACATTTGTTTAGTTACGATTCATTTTATATAAAGAGAAAATAAATCCAAGAACTCCAACTCCCATTTTCTTTTGTGTCATTTTCTGTTAGATCCTGAAAATTTCAGTTCAAGAAAATCCATCACCTTTAGACTTCTGCAAGCACTTTTAATCCCTTCATAGGAATTTACAAATACTATGAATTTTGACCCGAAGGAGGAAAAATAAAAATCAAGGCAATGTAATGGTGAGATCTTATTTCAGCTCTTTGCAAGGGTCAACAGAAAGATTCCAAGTTAGGAAGAATCAGCTGAATCCTCAATTTGTTCTCAGGTCTGCAAAGTTCAAAGAAATATTTCACCCCCCCATGCCCTTTGTTTATGCTTTTTCCCTAGGAAATTGAGTTTAGGTTGGGGTAGAAGTGGAGAACAGAGCCTTGGGAAGGTAACAAACCATGGACATGATGGATTAAGCCCTGTCCACTCCCTGCCCACCAGGCTGTCACTGCGGGGTGTCTCCTCTGTGACAGCACCAAGGGACCTGTGCCTGTTCCGTACCTGCTGCTTTACTTTCTTTCCACCAAGCCCACGGGTGTCTCCAGGCATGGGTCAGCAGGAGGACTGCACAAGTTGAAGGTGCTGTTTGTTCAGCCAGGGAGAACTCACCCAGATGTAGGATGAGCTGCATGTGGTGCTGCCCTCCAGGAGCTGCCAGAGGGATGGAGGGACAGCACAGTGCTGGACTGTGCCTTTTTCTGACCTAGAGATGGGGTCTTGAGAGGCGTTTTAAAGACTTTTATTCCATTTTCAGTCTCATCAGAAGGATGAGACAGTGCAGATGTGACAATTCACACCATCACAATCAGAAGCCAAACTATTTCCTAATCACAATCCATTATAAGTGTTTCTTGGCCCATCAGCTTTAGCCACACAAAGCTGCCAATGCTTCTGAGCCAATCACCTAAAAATACCCCTCGTGGGTCCTACTACAATACATCTTTCATATGTTCTATTTTCATATTTATGTGTTCCATGTATTCATCTTTCATAGTTCTATTTCTCTAAAATACCTGGTCTATTTGCAAGGTCACAATTTGAAACTCCAGTTCCATTTCTCTCTCAGCAGTGTCTGTCCTCTCCCATGGCCTTTCTCACTCAGCACACTTCATCTCAGAGTTTGCTACAGATGCACAAGGCTCTGTGATCCCTCTTACAACCACCCAGGGCAGCAGAGGAGAACAAACCAACCTGGCACACCACGCTTCAGGGGTTGGAGGGATGTGTTGGGACTGATGGAGCAATTCCTGCAGAATCACAGGGTATTTAGCAGGTGTTGTTTCCAACCTGAGCAGCATTCTCGGCCTTTTGAGAGGCAAATCATTTGAGACATCTCAGCACAGAACTGCACACTGACAAACCAGCTCATGGGCACAAACCGTTCAAACACAGTCCGTGGTTCTCCTTGCAGGAAGGCCAGGCTGGAATTCTACTGGGACCAGTTAAATCCTCTGCATCTCTACCTGGGACCACTCGGTACAGCCAGAACTGAGGGTTCCCTTACCCTGGAGCCATTGTTGTGAAGATCCACATTTTTTAATAGAAATTGTATTAAATCTATTAAAAGAGATCAGAAAATCAAAAATAAAAAGCAAAAATCTTATCATTAGCGAAGGATTTAATTAGAAAAGCACCTACAAGTCAGGGCAGGAACTGCACCTTGCTTTGCCTTTGGAACGCAGCTCGTGCCTCCCCAGCCTCACCACAGTGCAAATATTCAGCTATTTGTTGAAAGAGGGGGGAAAAATATGTTCTGTGCTTGCATAATTGGTACTCCTGAAGCTTGGAGATGCTTGAATTAACACATTCTTGAATTTTAAAAAGCTTGAGTGAGGAAATTCAGCCCACCACCACTTGAGGACTGATTTTGTCCCCATGGGACCTCACTGCTCAGAGCAGACAGCTCTTGTGGAACAGGAATCCTCCCCATACCTGGGAACGTGCAAATAAAGCATCAGCGAAACCGACTTCAGCAGATTGATCTTTACTGCACCTTGATAAGATGAGCCCTTTTTTGGACCTTCTGGGGTTTGGGTTTCTTTTTCCTGTTGTTATTCTGGGGTCTTTTGATTTCCTAGAGTAGCTGGAATATGAAGAAAAAACCTAAAATTTTCAAGGATTAGCTAATTCTGCTGGAAACACCCAAACCCCATTTTACTCAAGAGCACATTCAGTATTTTTATGGCCTATAATACATCCAGTGACTAATTCCTTAGGCGTTACTCAGAGCCATGGTTACACAACAATTCCCAAGTGAGAAGCCAAGACCTCAAGTGAGGCAGCCAGAAGCAAATTTTTCTGCATTAGACAAGAAGGGCAGATAGGTGGCATGGGAAATTCATCCCAATCCTACTGAAATTATGAGCCATAGAATATTTGGCCAGAAATGGTTCCTTAACTTCCATAGTGTCAAGTGAACCAAGAAATGTCTTACAAATTGATCTCCCCAACAGATAAATCAGGTATCACACGATCAGCTACTGATAAAAGATGTGATTTATCATCTGCAGCCATCTGACACCAGAAACTGTGGGGCTTTACCAGTAATTCTTCCCCCTACATCCATTTCACAAGTTCTGGTGGGGGATAAGAATTGAAGTCAAAATTATTCCCAAGATGGAATAGTCTAAAGTAGTTGGATCCAGCCACCCCGGCTTTTACAGATTACAAAGGCATCGACAACTGCTAAACTTCTCCACAGGACCTTTTCAAGAGATTCCTGAGTTTTCCCATTTCAGGATCAAATTAGGGTCACTTATAGGATAGGAATAGCCCCATCTGCAAGCAAAATGTTCCAGGTTACCCTGCTTGTGTGAGGCAGGGCAGGAAACCAAATCCCAATTTCCCCACTCTCCCAATTAGCATTTTCCGTGGTGGATGGGCCTTCCCTCACCCAGCTGTTTGCTGAGCAGGGATGGCTTTCCAAAACTCCAGTTTTATTCCCTCTGCTCCTACCCAATGAGCAACACTGTCCTGAACTAAAGCAAAAACTTGCAGCAGGATTTGTTAGAGGAGAAAAATAAACATCTTCTCTCTTCAACATAGTCAGGAGAGATGCTACAAGTTTTTACTTTCTATCAAAACTCTTTTTTGGGGACCAAAACAAGCAGGTATTTCTTTCTGCTGTAACTGTAGTCATCCTTCCTTCAGTTTTAGACGAGGAAGAAAATGGTGATGTTTCATCCTTCTAAAAACAAAACAAACCCAAGGAGAACAACAGAGCCTGGGGCTGTACTGCAATGCACTACATTAGCCAGAAGCATAGAATAGAATGAGATCCCTTTTTTCAGTATTTTCAGGAAAATAAACCTTAATGTGCAGAAGCCTGCTTCGCAGTGCCTGCCTGAGGTTGAAATCAGTGTTCAGCCCTTCCTTGCCTCTCCCAGCAGAGCCAAAGCCAGGGGATGCTGAACACTTGGAGACTCCAGCAGTGCAGTGCAGGTGGCATCAGGCTCCCCCTGCCCAAGAGTTTAACAGTTCTCTTTGCTCTCACCAGCAAGTATCACTGATAAATCTCTTCCTGCTCTCAGCATTTTCCCCAGATCCTGGCAGGTGAGCTGCAGAAAACAGCACCTGCAAGGAAGGAAAATCCTAAATAGCTCATTCTCCTGTGCCAGGCCAGGATCTCTGCTCTCCTGGCCCTTGGATTGCTCCAGGTGAAACTTCCAGCCAAACACAACAAAATAAACCTCAATTTTCTCCACTATGCTGCCCTCCATTTGGGGGAATTTTAACAATTTGCTGGTAAATCCAACTCTGAAGAGTTGTAGTGGTGACTAATCACCAACAGACATGTAGTCACAGCTGCTCAGATATTTATTTCTTGTCTAAACCCAACTCTGAATACTTAAGCACCTTAATAGAAGGAGAATAATAAATACAGTCCAAATATAGGCAGCAATCCAACAGAGCCATCAGAGCTCTCTTAAATCCCCCATCTTTCAACAGTCCTTCCTGCAATAGCTCTCACCATTGTATAACAAGAATGCAGCAGCAAAGCAGAGTAGGAAGGACTGGCATAGTTGCCATATTTACTGCTTTCACCTACTTCTTCTTTTTTTTTTTTAAACTCAGCACAATCAGGTTTGTCTCAGATTCTTTCCCCGTGCACAGCAATCACCTCCAACAGACAGAGATAAATCAAACCTGGCCCAGGCTGCTGGACAGGAGGGGGAAGGGGAACTTCACTGGTGAGCAGAGCTTTGGTTCTGTCTCACCTTGAAGGGGAGGAGAAGCCCAGGGTTGGGACAGACTGAGACAGAGCCCAGCCAAGGTGCTCCATGTGAGCAAAAACTCCTGGAGCCAAGTGTCCACCCAGGGAGCAGCCAGGACGGGCACCTGGGCTCCCTGCTCCCAAAGGAATCACAACAGAGCAAGAAGAAAAATCTCTAAAATATCCATATCTGCTGCTGAACAGCTTTGGTTTAATTGGTGGAGTCACTGCTTCATTAATGACAACCCCGGGCATCAAAAAGAAAGCTTGACTGTACATTCTGGGAATGCATGAATTACCCACAGGGGAAGGAAAACAAAGAGGATCTATTTTGGAGTTACATTTTGAAGTTTCTTAGAGGCTTTCCCCAAGAGCTTAGTTTGACTTTTTCCTGCTACTACATTTATAAACTTTAAAATAAAAATTCTGAGAAAAATCAGGTGATTACAGCTTCACAAAGACCAAAATCTTTAAAATATTGATCTCCCAGTAAAAATCAAAATCCAAAGCCTGTCAACTTTATCTCATATGCACTATTTTTTTTTTTTTTACTTAGGCTGAGCTTGCAAACAAACAACAGAAACTAAATGATTTTGTCTCAATAACAATATGCAAGCAGAAACTCAAGTGAACATCGGTGCCTTGAGTTTTTCTTTATGAGGGTATAGAATCTTAAAATGCAGAGCAGCACTTCAGGGACATTTACAAACTTGGGGGGAAAGAAATTAAAAAAAAAAAAGGCTTCCCCATACCACTATACACACAGAGATATTTAGATTTCATTTAAAAGTTAGGTATGAACTCAATCTGTCTTTTAGAGTTTTCCCCCTCTTCAATTTACTTTGATAGACAAAACTTCTCATTCCTGACCTGGCCTCTGTCATAAAGGTTGGTCTTTTTCCTCAGACACACAGAGAAGACAAATCCTGCTCTTGCAGTCCATCAAATGAGTTTCTGTCTCCTCGAACCTGTAATTGAGGTTGTAACAGATGGCTTTGCGTTTTGCAAGACCAAAGGTTGTGCAAGAGCAGCAGCTTTATTTAAAGGGACAGATTTGTCAGAGCACAGAGCCAGGCAAGAGTTTGTGGGAGATAAAAAAGAATTTCTGGCTTTGAAGGAAGACTCAGAGGAGCAGCACTTAAAGGCTCATCTGCCTCTGCCTTCTCCATTCTTATGAGTGGAAATAACAAAACATCCATGCAGCCCTGTGTGATTAAGGACTTCCACCTTCTACTGTAATATTGTCAACATCTCTGCCGCCAGTGCCACGGGCTTTATTGCACCGAGGTCGGGCAGAAAGGCTGCACAACACCCGAGGTGAGGCTGCTCTAATGCTTCCAAAACTCAGCCAGGAGAAGCAACGTTTTGTGGGTGATGCACCTTGGCTCGTGATGCCAATTCTTTGTGCAGCACCACAAAAGCAGGGGCAGAATATTCGGAGTCGAGGCACCAGGAGGGCTAAGCAGGAGCTCCAGAAAACGTCACTGGTCTGGCACAAAGCACAGCCTGTGGGTCACAGAGCTCCTCCAAAGCAGTGACAGCCCTGGTGCCTTCCAGAGGGATCTCAGCTGGCTGCAGGCTCGAGCCCAGCTTCACTGGGATCACACCCAGCAATTTGTCTGGGGACAGCTTCCTGAACCGGGCACTTGCCAAGGTTCTGTTTGTTTGGTAACAGGGATGGGGAAGAGTCCCAATGGCCCTGAGAGAGGTTATTTCAGTGCTGCACCTGGGCACGTCTCAGAGCAGCTCCCCTCTCCTCCCTGGCTCACCCGGAGCCTTTCTTCTCCCTGTTTCACACAGATCCCTCCTTTTAAGCCTGTTAAGTGAGTCCAGCCCCCCGGGCAGAAGGGTGGGACCTTCCAACTTGCTGGCTTGCCATGGTCTGTTTATCAGATCTAATGAAGACATTTATGGGTTGATAGTCTGACAGATGCTCGATTTTCTGACTGGATAAGGAAGTCAAACTGTTATATAAGAAGCCAATAAGTACCATTCGTTCCTAAAGCAATAAAACACTGCTGCATTTCCAAGTTAATTGGCACAACCAAGCCAGTTTGCTGCGAGTGTATTTAATCAAATTTAATCTTTAGTTAGAGGCTTGTGTGGCACCCTCCTATCGAGCATCTAGAACACTGATGATTGCTATTACAATGCTCTGTTTTCTGCAGCTCTAGCCAGGATCAAAACACAGTGCTAACAGAGCAGAACAGTCCTGGAGACATTCACACCTCTCACCACTTGCAAACCTGCTGGGGGTTAACACAGGGGTTTGCCCACAAGCTAAAGTCCAGAAGGTTGATCCTCCCCTCTACCCAGAATGTTTGGATACTCTTAAAAGTTCTGAAGAGAGTCAAAATTTCCCTGTTAGAACAATCCATCCTCTAATAAGGTTTTTCTCAGCACTGGCTGTCCGAGGTGTTTACTGGAGGCACCACTTTGCCATCCAGCATACATTAAATTCAGGAGTGTTTTGTGCTAAAGCACCAAGGCTTGATGGGGCACGTTCTGTGTGTTCATTACAGGGAGCCTCTGCAGCAGTGCAAGGCATGAGACCAAAGGCTATGTCCCATTGGCTGCCTGAGTCATTTATTAATGGCCCCATTAAACATTCCCTCAAGCCTTCAGTTGCAGTTATCCAGTTTACTTTCAAGCTATTTTTTTTTTCTTTTGACTTATGCTTCCACCACTGAAGAGTTTTCTTAGGGAGTCCCAGCAGGGCACCCAGGGATGGCTTCTGGAAGCCCTGAGCCCAGGACCTTGATGTGGAGGTGTCACAATACCGGTTTGGGGCTGGAGGTTCTTGCCATGGGCTCTCCTGCCTTCCATCCCCAGCCCATGTAAACACAGGGTATGGATCAGCCAGGGGAGAGCTTGGCCACCTTCCTCCTTCCAGAGCTCCAAAATCCCTCCCTTCAAAAACCAAGGAGCCTCCTTTTCTCATGCTTAACACCAGTATTCACACAGAGCAGGAATAAAGCGTTATTATTATTATTATTATTTCTTTGCGTGTATAGGAAACAGCTCAGGAGTAATTCACCTTTCTGGCTGCCATGGTGCTGTAAGACTCACAAAAAAACCCCCACACAAACTCCATGTGGACCTTCAAGAGCCACTTTCCCCTCCCAGAATGTTTCCATGCTCTCTGCCCCTGGATTAATTGCATTCAGCAGACAGAATTAAAGGCAGCACTGAGCTCGGTGCTACCTCGGGAGGGAAACTCAACCACTCGGAAGTGACAGAATAAAGGGAGAACTCAGCCCCCCAAATCACTCCCCTATCATTTACCCTGTTGCTGCTGCATTAGGAAATGTCAGGCTGCATCTTTAAGAGTAGACCTGTCTCTGCAGCAAGAGCACAGAAAGCTGGCAGTTGAGAGAGCAGAACGGATGACAGTTTTTGGCAGCAGTTTCAGCTGTCTTGTTGGGTTTTTCAGATTAATCAGCCCCCTTGGAACACTGAACAGATCATCAGGACAATCCCTCAATCCAAGATCTTTTGCAGTGGAAAAAAAAAAAGTCACAAACTGGGACAGCAGCATAACAGAGGCAGCATTCTGAAAGGGACTCTAAGAAAGGTCCTTATCAAGGCAGTGTCTAAAGCCAATGGCATTTCTGCACCATCACCCTCTGCATCTGCTCACACATGGTGGGGATTTTTCCAGTGGGATTTTTTCAGGAAGTCACAGACTGAAAAAAAGCTTCTCTCCACGCTCCCCATCCTCACCATTTCAAGCTCTGTTTCATACATTATGTCAGATGCCAAAGATATTGACTGTTTCCTTTATATGAAAACCCTTCCTTCCACAATATCTATGTGCACATGCTCTACAAATTTTATTTGAAGCACTGAGTGTCAGTAGGAGACAAATAGTCAAAACCCTTGTTTTTTCTTAAAGATTCATTTGCAACAATAAACTCTCAGAACCTTTGATTTTCCACATGAATTCTGAATTCAAGGCACTTTCATGCCTAATTAATATTTTCTTATTGC
The DNA here is from genome assembly GCA_013400495.1 of Nicator chloris. Taxonomy (NCBI): domain Eukaryota; kingdom Metazoa; phylum Chordata; class Aves; order Passeriformes; family Pycnonotidae; genus Nicator; species Nicator chloris. Next base: position 359,914 of record WAAE01024068.1, read on the forward strand.
CCTGCCTGGGTGAAATAGAACTCTGTAGTGTAAGAGCAGAAAATTTATTGTATCAATTTAACCACTGGATAATCTGGTATAGCTCTGTGTAGCACCTCACAGTGTTGACCCTCAGTATTTGAAATTTAGAAAAGAAGGAGGCAATTTTGCTAAGGAGTTTCACCTTTTTCTCCATTACACAACAATTACCAATTAGCTGTTATGTAAGTTTCTGCTCACCATGAAGTGTGCTCTTGTAGGCCTGATATTTCTGTGTCTGAGAGATTTCAGCCTGCTAACTTTCTCCCAAGGGAGAAATTCTTAAGAAGCTTCTTCTCCAAACAAATCCTGGCAAACAACTCTCCTTTCTCCAAACAATCTTTCTCCAGGTGGGGTTTTGCTTTTCCAGTTCTCAAAACATTTGAGCTGTTTCTCTGGTTTAGCCAATGGGGTCAGAGAGGAGTCGTTCCTGTTCACCAATCTGGTGAATCTGGTAAGTCTGAATCAGAGCACCTTATAAAAGGGTAGTAAGAATTAGACAATAAAGGTTTTTTATGCTCTTTGCCTTCTAAAATATTTAGATTCTCTCATCTTTTTTTGTGTCCTACAACGACACGCTCTGCTTTCAGCCTGCTGAAAGTGGCCAGCTTGGAGGAGCCAAAACTGAAATCAGATTAATCCATTAATCCATCTTGACCTAAAGGCAGAGCTCCCTGTGCCTATCTCCTTGGCTCTCAACAAGGATTTGGGATCGTTTGAGATTGCTACACGTCAGGAGGGGATGCTTCACGTTATCCCTGCACCCCTCTGGGCCTTCCACTTGCACATGTGAGCAGCTGAGCACGGAGTGGTGACAGCCAGGACACCTCCAGCGGGCTCTGCCCTACCCTGGCCCCGCACAGCGGGCACTGGGATGGGACCAGGGCACTCAAACCACACTGGCACCCACCCACAGAGCTCATCACCCCAAAAACAGATCCCTGGACACCATTGTATGCCAGCTCCCTGGGACAAAGGGGTTATTCCAGTGGGAATGGGCACAGCTGGTGAAGCAGCACCACCAGGGTGCCTCCTGCTCTGTCAGACTCCCGTGGTGTGGCTGTGACTTGGCTGCTCACACCAATTCCATCTGCCCGTGCCCTCCCTCCAGCCCCAGCCCTGCCCAGCAGCTCTGCCCTGGCACAGCTCTGCCCTCTCCACCTCAGCAGCCCCTGAGCTTGGCCTGCACTCAGCTCCTGCTTTTGCCCCCTGATTTTACTGACGGTGCCCAGGCACCCTCCTGGATGGGGCACGAGCCCTGGACACCCTCCTGGATGGGGGACGAGCCCTGGGCACCCTCCTGGAACGGGGGACGAGCCCTGGGCACCCTCCTGGAACAGGGCACGAGCCCTGGGCACCCTCCTGGAACAGGGCACGAGCCCTGGGCACCCTCCTGGAACAGGGCACGAGCCCTGGGCACCCTCCTGGGACAGGGGACGAGCCCTGGGCACCCTCCTGGGACGGGGGACGAGCCCTGGGCACTGCCAGGGAGCAGGAAGGGGCTTCAAACACGACACGCCAGGGTTGCAAAACACATCAGCAGGGAGATGTTCTTATCACAAGCAGTTTTTACAGCCATAGCCCTGAGAAATCCCATCAGAGAGGAAGAGATGACTCAAGTCTCGCACAGACACTTTACACATCCAGACATTCTTGCATATGAGAATTTACTGCATATAAAAAATGACCTCTGACTTTTTGTGCCTCTCCTCTACACTGTCATAAACAAGAATATCGTTTCAAGAGATGCTGTCAACTTATATTTAGCCTAGTTTTTTATTTTGTTTAAAAATAAAAGCCTTCTGTAAAGCGTAAGATGAACAGAATTAAAAAAACCAACTCTTTGAAACAAAACAAAAAATTGCGTTGTTGCCTTTCAAACCCTTACCCTGTAGCACTGAAAACTTGGAATTGTCCACAAATGAATATGAGACTGACATGATATTTATTATCCAAGCTTAAAATAGCACAGAACAAACAGAATACAAATCATGGCAAGTAAAAATTAATTTAAAAATTCAATTTAATAATCTAACAGTTCAGGGGCAATATGTGGTTTATATTGGCAGTGGCCTTTTAATCTTGCAAATCATATAATTAAGAAAACTTAATTAGTAAAAGCAGCGTTTGAATATTAGAGCTGCGAAAATATCTCCGAAAAAACGGCAAGTATTGGCTTGAACTTTTTTGTAAGCCTCTGTTCTGTGTCTGCATGCACTTCTATGAATATAAATAAAAGGCAGGCATAAATAAATGGCACAAGCACTCAGGAAATTGTGAAGTTAGAGTGCTCACAAAAACCAAAATTGCAACCGCTTGCACTGGGGCCCGAGGCACAGCCCAGCAGTGTCCTGCTTTTCCATGAAATCTCTCCCCATGCCAGCCAGGCCAGGATGAGAGAGGACAATTCCTAGAGCGAGCACAGAGCTCCTCTCTCCCCACCAGCCCTCTCAAAGAGCCTGCAAACTACTCAGCCACGAAGAGAAACCAAATAAAATAAAGCCAGCTGCCTGCTTAGCGAGAAGTTGTGCACAAGTCTGTTTGGAGAGAGCCTTAACTTGTTTCATCCATCCAGAGGAGAGCAATGAAGGGAAAAAAAAAGAAAAACAAGGAAAAAAAAAAGGCTCCTGGCATTTTTCAATCTTAGAAACCCAAGCAAACTTCAAACCTGTAGCTGAGTTAAAAGGCACCAAAGCGCCATCACGTCTCCCTCTCCAGAGGGATCTGTGAGATTCTCACAAGCTGCAAGTCCTTGGAGCTACGACATTTATCTCCAGCCCAGCCAGCTTTTAGCAGCACAAAACCCATTAAACTCCCATTTCCTCTCAGCCAGGTAGCCAGGGAGAATCTGTACTACATGGAAACTCCACAGACTTTGAGCATGCAAATGGTGCAGGCACTGAAATAATGACATCCACAGGCAATATTCCCACTATCCTTGAAGCTTTGGGCAAAAGGGAGGGGAAAAAAAGCCCAAAACAAAACTAATTCTGTAAAGTGCCAAAATATTCTCCTCTGTAAAATCTCAGGGAGGCATTTCTCTGCAGAAGCCTGGTTTAATTACTCCTGGACCACCAATATGGCAGAAAAGACACAGTTTGCAGCAAACCATTTTACACAGATAGAGGGCTTGATTACATTTAAAGTTTCTTTTGCAATATTTGCTCAAGAGAGTTTTTATTGTTGCTCTTCTGCTTTGGGACATGCACTGCATTTTTCTAAAGAGATGATTTACCATTGCTTTCAAAAAATGAAGAACCCTGCATTCCTTAATTGATCAGATTGCTTTGTTTCCAGGGGACACTCCAGTGATTTTTATTTGCTTTGTGAACAACTTTCCCAGTATGGAAACAAAGTTAGGAACCTGAAGCAGATCTAAATTTTCCCCAGGATCTTTGAGTGTTTCAAGTCCCTGCTGCCCTTCAAGGTGTTTTACTTAATTTGCACAGAAGAGTCCTCAAACCCCACCTGCAATCCAAGGTTTTGCCCTGCACCCACCCTTCTCCATCCGAGTTCCTTTTGTTCAGCACCTTTGGAACAGCAACTACAATAAACTGTGGAGGTTTTAAATAAAAAGAGAGACACGGGACAGGGTCCTTGGTGGTCTGAATTTTGTTCTGAGAACAGAGGTCACCCCAAGTAAAGGTAACGGTGACAGGGTGTAGTTTTAGCAGAAATCTGAAATGGCTGCTCGGTAATGTTATATATCTGTGGGATTTTCTGGGATAACAGCAGTGGGATGTTCCTGGCCCCGATGTCCCCTCACACATCAGAGCTTTCCTACATATCCCAATCCCATTTCCTACATATCCCCTGCATGAGGTGTTCTGTTTTTCAAACCTGCCCTATCCACAAGCCCATTTTCCCCCTCATTATCTGCACAGAGCTGTGCTGCTTGGCAGCTGCCATCCGGCCTGAAACCACGACACATGAAAGGGATTCGTCTCCTATACCTGGGAAAGGCTTCCAAAGACAACACGAGGTGTGCAAGGAGCACCTCCCCATCCTGACTGTGCAGATGTCACCACGTTCATCCCTGAGTTCTCTTGTTGGGAAGAGGGAGGAAATTTCCTGCTTTTCCAACAGCCCCTGCTCTGCTGTGCAGAGATCTCTGCTAGGAGCACACCCTGACCATCGAACCTTTTCTCTCCAAGTGCACCACGTTTTACAAGGCAAGCCAAAAAAAAAGATCCAGGTAGGTTTTAGCCTTTGCACGTGTGCAAAATGCCTCGGTATTGGCTGAAGAATCAATGCCAGAAACACACGCAAATCCACCAAATTTTAATTGTGGATTTATCCTCTCAGCGGCAAAATTATCAGCACACTGGGAAACAACACATGAAAAAAAGAAAATAAAGATCTGGACCTCATTTATACCTGCCAGAGGACTCGATGAAGGAGGTTGACCAACCGAGAAAATTAACATTGGTTTCTGATAGGGATCTATGCAAAGCAACAGGGTTTTAATTTAGGGCTCTTTTCATCAGAATGATAACAGCTGTCATCTGCTGGGTGAGCACAGTAATTACGGAATCTCCTCTGTGGAAAATGAATACCCAACGTTTCATTTACACAATAATATCTCAATCTGCAGCCCCAGAGACAGCCAGTGACATTCCCACAGCAGGACTGACACACATCCCACCTCGGAATTCCTGCAATTTCACAGCCAGTTCACCCCAAAACCTCAGCAGTTTTCAAGTTCCTTCAAAAAAAAAACAAAAGCCAGAAGAGTTTATGACAGTATTATAACCCTAAATCTTCCAAATTCAGCCTGATTTATCCTATTCTTTCACTAGTTACTAGAAATAAATAAAGATTTAAGTAGCAGGAATATCTTTTTCGTGTATAGTTTTAGCTCTGCCACGCAGAAGAGATTTTTGTTCTGTTCACCATTTCCACACTAGCACAAGAAAATAAATAAAAATCCACACTTCAAGATTCAAACATCATGAGGTGGTTTTTTTGCTTTAAACAGAAAAATTTAAATATGTTTATCAATTAAATAGTAACTGACCTGAAAAAGAGAGCTTGGTTTTAAATCTAATTTCTCCGAAGCTGAGGATTTCTTTAAAATCTTTTTAAAAGAATCAACTCTGATCCAGTTTCTTAACAGAAACAAATTTGGATTTGGAAAGCTAAACAGCATGATGAGAGACTGCAATTCTTTCGCTTACTAATGGAACAGTCTAACTAGAGTCATTATGGGAATGAAACTAATTTAAAAAGAGTGTTTCCATCAAAACATTTGTAATTGCACAGCAGAGATCAGTTTAAAAGTAGATGTTTCCTGATCATTAAAACAAGAGAAGTAAAATTATATGTTTTGCAGAACTGCTTGTACCAGCCTGGGCTGTATTATGAGGCAGGGGGCCAAGAATTAAGTGCTTCCAATCGCTAAAAAAAATACCAGTAATTCCTGTATAACCTCACACCTTGGAGAGCAAAACCCTGTCAGTGCACCGCGTTGTTTTTCCATCAATTGGAGAGGATGTGGCAAATAACTCTGGATTAGATAAATCACTTGGAAATCTATTTCAATCAATCATTTCCCCCTTTCCAGCCATGCCCTGAAGATGTTTTGCCGAGAACTGGTTTGCACTCAGCAGTTAAGCTCGTCTGCCTTTTGCATCCCCTGCCATGGAGCAGCACCTCGGTCTGGCTGAGGTTCCTGTCCCTCCAAACTGCCTCTCACAACTCCTTCCCTGCTCCGAATTCACGGAGCAACTTTGGATTGTAGGGTCTGATAAATGCCAGCACAAAAGCAGCGACGTGGGAGCCTGAACGAGCTTGTTTAGATAAAATGAGCTTCGTGTCAGGCAGCAGATAAATAAGAATTGCCCAATTTATCTCTAGTATTTTAAGGCATGTGCTTAAATCCTGTCAATTGCAAAGCTCTCTCAGCCAGCTCTTGATGGTCCTGATTAAAAAAATACCAAAAAAAAAAAACGCCCAAAAAACACCAAGGAAAAAAAATAATAAAACAACCAAAAAACCAGCTTGAGTTTTCAAAGGAGCAAAGGAATCAGGGCACTCATCCCCTTCGGAAATCAAATGAAACTTTGGATGTACAGAATAAAAAGAGTTCCTATGAAGAACAGCCAAAAGTCAGCCTGAAGGAGATGTTTGAAGCAGATGGCAAGAAGCAGGGCTTCTATTTGCAAAATAAATTTAAACTTGAACGAGAGTGAGCGAGTGTCAGACACGGATCCTTTTCCACATCAACATAACTCAAGACTTCATTTTTTTCTCTCCTGCAGACAATATGTTCTGATGAGAGTTTTTTCTTTCACCTATAGATGTATTTCAGAAAAGCTGGCAGGAAACTGCCAAAGAGCTTCTTCACCGTGTTCCATTTAAAGGAAGATGCTTTTCTAGAAAAAAAAATTGCAATCCAGGACAGGAAAATGAAGCTGACATGTTTACTTGGAATAAAGAATGATTTTTCAGTAACTGAAGTTACAACTTTTTAACATGACTTCTTCTAACTCCTTGTACAAGAGTGCTTACAGCAATTATTAAAAAAATAAATCATAAAATTAGAGCAACGGGGCTGGAAGGGATCTCAAGCAATCTTCCAGCTATTCCCCTCCCCAAAGTGATGTTTGTCATCTTTTCCTCAGCTGAAACTCACAATCTATTACAAATACCCTCTTACGGCTAAAAATGGGTTTCTGATCTCGAGCTTTGTAGTCAAGAAATTTATTTTTATGGGTGAATGGACACAGAGGATAAACTCTCCTCCTTCTTTTTGAAGGCTTGCAAGGCCATCCTGGTCTTGTCTGCAAGAAAAGCGACCCAAGCCCAATCTTTTTGCACAAACTCTTTTTCCATTCCTTTTTAGATACTCTTCACCTGGTCTATACTTTTCCCAAATTATGGTGCCTAAATCTGGAAATAATCTTCCTCCTAATGTTCTACCAAAACCAAGAGGAGTGGAAGATCATGTCTGATATCTTCTGCAAAGTTAATTCCTTTATAATGCTTTTTTTTTTCCTTTTGGAAACGGCACAACTTTAGCTCGTGTTCAGCAGGTGCAGGTAGAACCACTGCATCCCTGCTCCAAAATGCAGACAAGGACAGGTTTTCCTGCTGGGATCTCCCAAGAATAATAAGATTTGTACTTCAGAAAGGTTTTCCTGCTGGGATCTCCCAAGAATAATAAGATTTGTACTTCAGAAAGGTTTTCCTTCTGGGATCTCCCAAGAATAATAAGATTTGTACTTCAGAAAGCCTCATCTCCAAATAAAAATGAGCTGAAAATCTGAATGGATGGTGAATATCTTAAATTATATACATAAAACTGTGCATCTGCACTTAGAAGGTGGTTTCCCAGCATTCTGCAGAGGTGCAATTAAGTGAGGTTTTTAAAAATACAGATTTAAATTCAGATTTTGCTCCTTATTACCTGGTAGGTGCTCACTTTAACTTGAATAAAACACATAATCAAAGTGCTGCTAAATCACCACTCACTGCTCATCGATGTAATTCTGCATTTGGGTCTCAAAGTTAAAATAGGAAGGGACAATAATACAAGAGGCATATTATTTTCTATATTAATTTTCAATGTTACAAACAGTATCTTTGCTATTACAAAACAGCGATTTAGGCAACTGAACTAATTTTAGAGCATCTCCATGCAAATGTGCTGCTGAAATCACACCTTAAATACAAGTCACCTTTCAGTTTGGAGACTCAAAGAACGATTTCATCAGCAAATGGTTTCATTGGGAGCACCACAGAGTAATTGCAGAGCCCTGGTGATGCTGAGCTGGGATATTTTATCTCCTCACACAATTTATTGTCACACCTGCACAGTCTGAGGTCTCAAAAGCAGGACTTTTGTCCCTTCTACAGCTGCATTCAACACTGTCAGTTCCATCTCGTTCCCTCAAGATTAGGAGGACAGATGGCAAAGAGTGCAGAGGAAACAGAAAAAATTGGTTTGTTTGTTGGCTGGGTGAGGAGTTTTACACTTTGTAACCCAAGACAAAGGGTGTTGCATGTACTGTTGAAATGTCTCTGCTCTGCATCTCCAAAGTCTAAAGTGACCTAAACAAGAAAAGATTGACTTAAGAGCTCACACAAACACAGACAACAAGTGGCAAATGTTTTGAACCGAGTTACTCCCTCAGTTCTCCAGAGCAGGAATTTCCAATGGTGCAGATTCCTGAAGTTTAGAGATTGACACAGCCCTGCTCTGACACCTGTCCTCCCACACTGCCACTCAGGTACGGCACACCAGGGACATTCCCATGTCCTCTTGCCAAATCCACCACTGCCAACGTGTCTACAAGCAAAGAAATTTCAAAACAAAGCCCAGCCTGTGACAGGTTGGCTCCTTTGCTTAGGAAATGTCATTTTTCCCATCTGATGTACAGTTGAGGAATGATCCCACTTGCAAAGGGAAGGCAATTGCTCAACCCAGCACACTCTGGCAATTTTCACGTAATTAGCAGAATACATTTAGTCTTAACCTTCTTCTGATGAATTCAGTCACACCTGTTTATGTGAAATCAATTAAGAGACCTTAATCTTCTTAGACAGTTTCCAGCACTCCATCCACAGGTTCAGGCCTGTTTCTCGTGTTGCGAAGTTTAAGTTATATTAAAAAAGAAACAATTATCCTATAAACACAAAGACCTCAATTATACCTTCATAATTAAGCCCGGTTACACTTTTAGTCTGCAGCCTCTTGGTGGCCAGCCACATATCCTTGCAGTCCATTTTGCCTCTGAGAGGGGCAGGGGGAGCAGAATAACCCCAAAGCCAGGTCAGCAGGAGCATGTCTGTGCCAGAACACACATTCCTGTGCCTGGATCTGCTCAGGACTTGTGCAGTGACGTAAGGGAAGAGGCTGCTCACGGGGTCAGCCGAGGAGAGGAAGCCCAGGCTACCTCCCCAGAGCATCCAAAATCCCCCTTCTTACAGAAGAATTTTTGGGGAAGGATTTCATTTCACCTCACTTCAGGCATGTCCCTAAAATAGACATTGACAGCAAGGCAGATGATTCATCCTTCAGAAATGCCTGCATTTCCTCACTACAGAGCCTCCACAAGCAGCTCAGGTCAGACTTCCAGAGCTGGAGAGGACAAATCCCCCCATCAGTGAGGATGTACCAGCAGCACTGGTATTGAGGGAGAGACCAAGGTGCATGAAACCCTGCTCACCTCTGCAGCCAGAAGTTACCTGACTGGTTGAAGCTAAAAAAAGAAGAGTGTTCTCAGTCTCCACTGGGCATAGTTTGTGGTTTATAGCATGAGGCAGTGTTTTATGCCAAAAGAGAATTTAAATCTCACATCTGTGTTTGTTTCTTGGATCTGCTACGCTGGCCAAGTGAGTCATCCTGAGAAACCTTAAATTGCTTTTCATCATACATCTAACATCATAAAAAGTGTTGAATTAGTGTCCAGAAATAGTTCAAATTGCAGCAGGAGCAAGGAGAAGTCTCAGCACACTCACACGATTATCTCGTGGGACACACATGAAAGGAGCTGGGAGCACCTTGAAGGTTTCAGAGCAAAACCTCTGCTCAGCCTACAGAGCTGCACAAAACTGCTTTGAGGTGAAACAAAACCAATGAAAATCAACTGCTGCAACCAAGGAAACCCTGACATTTAGTGTGTGGCATGTGTGACAACTGACCCACGCCATGAGACCTCCTGGGAAGATGAGGTCCTGCTCACTGCAAACTGGGACTTTCTCTTGCAGTTGTACATGTTACCTTCCCAGCCATGGTCATTACACTGTTTTTAGAAGGTGGATGAAAAAAAGGAGGAAGAGAAAGAAAAAATATAAAGCCCCCTTTTTTCCCTTAGCCCTTTCTAGGGAAAATACCAGGTGGCAGCTAAAATGTGTTTGAGATCAACTTTTGTTTTATAAACTTTGGGTTTCGTTCTAATTGTTAGGGAGACACATAATAACTGGCTTTAGCATCATTTTCTTTGGACTATCTCCCCAAAGCCACAATTAATGTAAATACCAGTGTCTTGTTAGTAATTTCCTTTCATTGGTAAAGGCTGAAATGCAATGATCCAACCACAAATCACAAAACAAATAAGTTTGCAGTGCTGTTCAGGCTACGTGGTGATTATGCAGTTTGTACAGGGAAGAGTTGATAAGGGAGATGTTTTGTGAGCAGAGTTCTTGCACTGCTTGGAAGGGTTTCACTACATGACAAAGGAATAACTCTCACATCCTCCTGAGCAATGCAGGTTCCAGGGGCACTTGGACATAAAGGGGTGAAAAAGCAGAGTCAGGTCTCAAAGCCAAGAGCACCTGATGTAGGTGTGGGATCAGATGTGGGTTATGGACTCTGCTCAGTGCACAGACCTGGGGGGATTCACTCCTGCTCCTGCATTTCTTGCAGGTCCTGAGGGGCCTCTAGTGATGGACAACACCCACCCCCAGCAGGAGATGAAAACCCAGCTCTCTGTCTCTTCTCCATGCCAGGAGAACCTCGGTGAAGAACCAGCACCTCTGGGCACACACAAGTCTCAGTCTTTCTAGTTTTGCTGTCACTATGCATCTTTTTTACCCTGCACTTGCTGGTACAGAAAACACAGGTATTTTAATGCCCTACTTTCATTTTATAACTGGATATTTTGCTTAACAGCCAAAAATATACATCTCCAGTCAAACATCCAAATAACTGAAGCAGGTTTCAGTCAAAATCCCTCTTTACCAAATCACCTCCTCTCTGCCAGCCAGACAGAAACACACAGAGACACCACTAAAATATGCAACAGAAGAAGAGGCTTCCCAGAGAAAAAGTTTAAATCCTTGCCTGAAATACAACTGGTACAAACACAGCAGGACAAAATCTGACTCCACGACCAGACTGCCCTGTTTGGTGTTGCAGGACCATCCCCTGCCAGGACAGGTTTCCAACACAGCCTTGCCTTCACAAAACCACAGCCAGTGTCACTCTGACCAGGTAGAAATCCGTGGGTTTAACTTGGCATTTTGTGAAGGGAACAGTTCAATCCCAGTCCCTCCATGCTGCCCTATCCATTAACTCCTCAAGAGCACAGAGTCATCACTTACCAGCAGGCCAGAGCTGTCACTCTCCCAGCAGGGCCTCAGGAGTCTCTCTCCTGGCAGGAGAAGCCATCAGCTGCAAGGAAGAAGATGGAGGGATAATGAAATTAATTCCTTTGCCTTCCTAAGCAACTTAAGTATCATCCTTCCATATCTGACATCTTGCAGTTTAGACTCTCTTCAGGGTGAGATGCAAAATAGACACGGTACCCGGGTTTCAGTGATAAGAAAGGTACATGCCAGGGGGAAAAACAATTTGCTTGTGGCTGTGCAAGGCATTTGGACACAAGGAAATGAGTGCACAGCTGTACTGTAGGCCCCAGTTCTCTGCCAACTTTGTGGACTGTCTAGCACTGATCTCTGCACTTGCTGTGCTGCTGGAAGGGAAATTTGCTTCCCAAAATGAAAGGCTGGGTTGTCGTGCCACAGTCACAGCCAGCTCAGGTATCTCTGCTGCTGTACAGGGCAGACTTGCATCACTTCTCAGGTCAGAGGCAGCACCTAAATCCCTGCACCACGTTCTCCTGTGGGAGCTTCACAGCACTGGGGCTCTGCTCATCTCTGTAATGGGTGGCTTTGAGAGGCCCAAACTACTTTGCAAGGATCACAAAACGTGGTTGAATTTGTTTTCCCAGTGACAAAGGGTTGGCACATCCCTTCCCAGTCCCACAGCACCTTGGCACAAGGAAAATATGGGAAAAAAACCCCAAAAAATCCCCACTAAAACTCCACACCAACATGGAAAACAACGGTGTCTCAAGAACTTACGAGACACATGTGGATGCAAAAACACAGATAATGATTTATCATCTTGTGTATTCTTACATTCCCTTTCCCCTCCTGTTTTTCCTCTAGGCTGTTTCTATATTCTAACTCCAGCTCCAATTTCCACTCTGGGTTTTCACCACGCTCCTGCTGTAAGAGCCACACATCCCTTCCCATCTTGTTCTTGCCATTTATTTGGCAGTGCCTGTAGATGATCTGCAAAGGCCTGAGACCTCTCTGGGACACATTTCTCAGCATGAAACTCCTCCAGCTCCTTGTTGATCCAAATCACTCTGAATTTTATTGCCCTCCTTTGTATTGCCTGCCTCCCTGACCCTGTAGTTTATGGTTAGTCCAATCTTTGTGTTGCCATCAGAAGACACTTCTCAGCTAACATTAGATTTGAGCCTATTAGAGCTGCTGATACAAGAGGAGCCCCCTAAGAAATCCTGAAGGCTGGAACTGGGAATACAGCATGGGAGAATTAAGCTTCTTCCCTAGCAAACATGATCAAAATGATGGATCTTGCCAAAAGTGTCCATTGCCCAATTTTTGTTCTTCCCGAGCTATTGGGTTTCCTTCACACCCTTTAATTACTCACACCTTACTTGGGGAGCACGGCTCAAACAAACAAACAGGGGGGGAAAAAAGTTACAACAACGTAGCACGATCTTGACATACAAGATGTCAGAACCATTACAAACCCCTTTATTGCAGAATGATGTCTTTTGTGCTTCGAGGCATGCTTGCTATTCATAGATCTACTGCTCAGCTGTTCCAGTTTTTAGTTCTGCATAAATGCCCACTCATTATGTCCAGAGGGTTTTGCCTGTAGCTTTGTGTTTGTAGCCTTGAGGCAAATGTCTTGATGGCTTAGGGAACTCGCAGCGAATGACCAAATAACATCGGATTTTCCACAGCAACGAAGCCATTATGGGACAGCATTTCTATGTAACAGCACCCTTCAGTGTGCAGTCATTATAACTAAGGATTTAACCGGGCTCTGGGGACAGAACAAAATCACTTTGAAGCCAAAAAAATTCCGCAGTGAAATCTTAAGCATTAGATTTCTGAAATGCTTGAGTCAGGCAGCTCTGTCAGTTACAGTAAAACCAAGTGAAGGGGAAGGAGATTGATGCACATCCTAAGGACGAATCCAAGTGTTTGGACCTGTGCATGCAGCTTTCCTTGTGCATTCCTTGCACACAGAGTTTCCTGCAGTTGAATCTGGAGCCATCACAAGCACACACACAGCCCTAGCTAATATTTTCTAGCCATAGAATTTTAGCTGTGGCTGAAAATTGTAAGCGTGTTGCTCACAGTTTTGAGGGAAAGCTGGTTAGACTGCAGGAGATTGCACAGAGCCTTTGTAATCCTCACAGCCCAGGGAATCCAGAACCTGAGACCTGGCCCTTTCCAGCTGTGGTGCTCCCCACACACTGACTGAGGGATTTCTCTGCAGGGTTCCTGCTGAATTAAAGGCCTGTGCACACCAGGTTAGCAGAGAAGGGAAAGTTTGTGATAAAAATCAAGGATAGAGCTTAAGCACTGGGAGAACACAGAGCTGCACAAGTGTGGTGGTTTGACCTCAGCCTGGAGCCACCCACACCCCCACTCTTCCCCAACAGGAGGGAAAAGCTGAACAAACTCATGGCTCAACATAAAAACCACGGAGATCCCTGACCAGCTGCTGGCACCAGCAAAACAGACTTGGTTTGGGGAAAACTAATGCAATGCATTGTCAATATAGATAAGTTTGGATGGTGAGAAACGAAGACAAAATTAAAACGTCACCTTGCACACCTGCCCAAACTTCTCCTCTGCTCCAGCCCAAGGGCTGAAGTGGCTGCAAGACATCCCTCCAGTGCTCTGAGCACCTCCCCAGGGATGGCAGGGCTGCTCCTCACCCTTTTCCCAGCACTCCTGGGCAGTGTTTTGTCCTCTCACACCTTTTCTCATGGTCAGACCCTCAGCGTTGCTGACAGAGCTGGCTGTGGGCACGGACACCCCCCACAGCCAGGAAACACGGGAGAGGGAACCTGGAGCTCTCCAGTAAGGGAACCTCTCCAACTAGAAGGGAAACGATGGCCAGAACCCAGCAAAACTCCCTCCCTGCTCCAAGGGACTGGGCTGGAAGAGGAGCTCAGGCAGAGAGGCTGTTTTGGTGGGGAACGTGTGGAAATATTCCCGTGAGGAGCAACCTGTGCCAGGGGCTGGCCTTAATGAGCTCCCTGTCGTGGCACAGGGGAAACTCCACGGTGCTCCCAGGAGAGCTCCCAGGTGACACACACAGCCCCTTTGTCCCAGCAGAGGCAGGGGATGAAACCCATCCCAGGCCTGGGCCAGGCATCCCCAGGTGAGCAAGAACAGGGCACTTCTGCATGGTTCCCTCTGCCCCTCAACACAAAGCACCCACACCAGTCATTTTCCTCAGCACACATCCCCGAGGATGAGCTGTGCTGTGGTTGACCCTCAGAGATGCTGAGGGTTGCATAAGGGCTGCATTGATGAGGCAGGAAGTTGAAGCAGGGAGCAGAAATGCATGACGGCATGGAAAAATCAGAGGTGCACTCACACAAGGGACCCTCTTGGATAACAAGAGAAAATAAATGGAAAAAAAATAAATAAATTTATTTGGACAAGAAGATAAAATAAATTTATTGATTAAAAAATTATTTATTATTGGATAATAAGATAAAAGTAAATGGATAAAAATGCTGATGTGGCCCAGCACTGGGATGCAATGGCAAAGGAGCTCCCAGGCACATCTCCCCCCAGTTTGTAACCCTCACACAATGGCTGTGGTGTTTTGACAGGGCTCAGAACAACAAAGTGCAGAGCAGGGACAAATCTGACTGCACATCTCGTCCCAGATCCAGCCTGACTCCTGCATCTCCAGGAAGGCTGGATTGAAGCAGCAGGCAATGTCACTGTCACAACAACTCAGCCCTGCCAGGAGACGTAACAGGAAGAATAACCTCTACATTACAAAATGGTTCAAGCCAGCAGCATTGCTGGGCAGGGCTTTAGCCCAGCAGTGACTCACCAGAAATGCTCACCCTGCCCCTTGTCTGTGCAAGGCTCCCCTCGGCCAGTCCTGCAGCTGTGGCCAGCTCAGCCCCAGAGAGCACTTGTGCATCCTACCCTCAGCCTCTTCCCTCCCCAGGGATGCAATTTCCTACCTGCCTGGTGGCTCTGGGTTTTCAGCCTGGTGGAAGAAAGAAGCTGGGCCTGGGGGTTTTTTAGGTGCTATTTTTGGGAACGTGTTCTTTGACACCTTGTCCTTTGTACTGCAAAGGTCAGCTAATACATCCCAGAGGGAACACTCTCACAGGGATTAAAAAAACCCTCAAAAATTAGAGAGGGAAATTGTAGTTCTTTCATTATTTGCCCAGTTCAGGCTTTGTAACTTTTCGTGTTTCTTCTTCAGACACAAGAACCTTCTTCCCCTCAAACTGCTCATTTGGGTAAGTTGGGAACAGCAGCTCTTGTTGCCTACAAAGTGCTTGGGACACAGTCCCAAAGCTGCCTGCATATGACAGCGTTTCAAACCTCAGAAATAAGTACAGGGCACAAGCAGCACCTGAAGAGACTTCCAGCAGCCAGACATCAAGTCACCAGCTCCAGGAATCAGCTCTCACACCCAGCAGCAGCAACACAGACAGGTTTGCTTGGCTCCTTGCTGTAATGAAGCTCATTAAAGTTCCAAGGGAGGCTGTTCCACAACATCCCAGCTGCAGTGCATCCTGTAATAACCATTTCCACCTTTCACAGAGTGGTTCAGGTCAGAAGGGATCACTGCAGCTCATCCAGCCCGGCCTCGCTGCCCAAGCAGGGTCCCCTTGAGCACCTGCCTCAGGACTGAGCTGAGATGGCTTTTGAATATCCCCGGGGAATGAGAGTCCACAGCCTCTCAGGGCAACCTGTTCCAGTGCTCAGTTCACTCTCACAGTGAAGTTCTACCCCATTTTTTGGTGGAATTCCCTGTGCATCTCTTTCTGCCCATCCTGTCACCTGGCACTTTGTCACTTTGCTTCCCATCCTGTCACTTGGCACTACCCATAAGAGCCTGGCTGTGAAAATAAACCATTCAAAGGCTTGAGAGTGGCCTAGAAAGGGACAGAGAGGTGGAAGGGCACCTTTCCAACTGGCAGGTGTGATGACATCCTGGAACACACACAGATCCAAGCCATATTTAGAGTTCAGGGAAGGGCACACAGGAACCACAGGAAGAGTCAGCTTTCCTTGTGTCACCCTCATAAATGCAGTATAACCTCACAGTGGAGCTGTGCAGGGACACCCTTGAAAGGGCAGGGATGTGAACCCAAAGGAAGGACTGGAGTAAAGATGCAGACAAACATCCAGAGGTACAAAATGCTGCAGTTAAATGGAGCCTATTAGCACAGACATGGAGCTACTCCTCCATGCAGTCCTCAATTTCTACATGTTTATTTCCTTTTATCCTGTTTTTAAGTTTACACCCTGGTGCAAGGCAGGAGATTTCCTCCTCCCCAACCAATAAATTTATAAGAGATGTAGAAGGGGAGGGATGAGGAAGAAGAAACATAAAAATTTAAAAACGTAAATGTTTTCACCAGACAAGTCCAATTCCTCGTACAACCACGTTTTAATGCCATGCTGACAAGTGCAGATTTCACACCCCTCATAGTCCCAGGACAAGGAGTTATTTGCCTTTTTAGTCTTGCAAAGTGTTTAGGTATTTCACTGTGACTTTCTGTAGTAAAAATTAGGGGCCCTAAACATATGATCTGACCATAAATACTTCAGGAGTAGCTCACTGTGACCAGAAATGAATTTCACCTCCCAAATTCAGAGCAGGCAGCTGCCACTGCCTTGCCCTGCACACAGAGATGAGCCAGGACGTGGACACAGCCGTGGACATCACTGCCAAGGCCTGGGGAAGAGCTGAGCACCAAGCTTTGGGAGTCCTGCAGGGGATGGTGCAGCTGGGGGTTAGGAAAGCAAACCCTGCTGAAATAAAGCCTCTCAGGAAATCCAGGGCTGCCTCTCAGTCAAGTCTCCTCGCCACCTACAACACAGGGCTGTGCTGGAAGCAGTCTGGTGGGTTCAGTTCAGCCAGCTATTAAAATCATAACCAGTTCCTTAAGCAACAGCTGAGAGTGACTTCCAGGCAGCTCTGCTGCCCAGCCTGGACACCCCATCCCCAGAGGGGGGCTGGGCACCTGCCCTGCTGCAGCTTCACAGGCCCCCAGGTTCCTCCTTCAGGGGAGCAGGTGACTCAGTTTCCAAGCCCACCTTTACATCCAGCTGGCAGGGACATTTTTTACCTTCTGCCCTCCTTAAAATGGCAATTTTATTATTTTGTTTTTTAGTGCAGCAGCTGTAGCTGATGAGCTCCGTGGCCATAGCTACACCCTGGGATATTTATCAGACTTCCACAAACACCAGCCAGCCCTTCCTAAGGCATCACAACAGAGACAACATCCAAGCTTTACAGTTTCATGGATGTTTTTTTGCCTCAATTCCACATATTTTTCTACTGAAGAACTTGCAGGATCAGCCCTTATGGGAAGCAGTGAGCCCAGCACAGGAGGCACAGGCAGCTGAGCAAAGAGGTGTCAGCACTGATCCCCCTGGAGATCCTTGCACAGAGCCCACTGCTCCAGCCAGCCAGCACTGGCCAAGTCTGAGCTCAAGGTGCATGTTTGGAGATCCCAGGCCACGTACTGACCTCTGCATCAATGTCTGAGTCACCTCCTGTAATTAAAAATGCCTTGGCTTGGTGACTCTACAAGCTTTGGCTCTCCCAGCCACAAGCCCTGCAGTGGGAGGAGGGATTTCTCCTACTGTGGCCTCCAATAGCTCTGGAGAAGCAGCTCCTTCAAAAGGGATGAGCTCCCCATCACCAGCACGGTATTTCCTTTCTGGTTTTGGTCCTACCTCTGGGTTACTGTTTTCCCCAAGTACGCTGTGACAGATTTCCAAATCAGACAGTCACCCCTGAAATCCTTTCTGACCAATTATTGACACTGCCACTCCAGAAACTACGGGTTTCTGACATCCTTTTTCAAAAGGATATCCTTTTAAAAATCTCTTTCACATCTTTTTTTTTTTTCCTTTTAATAAAAAAAAAAAAAAAAAAAAAAAAAAAAAAAAAAAAAAAAAAAGTTCCCTCCGTTTTCATCTTGTACAACACATTATGCAAACGTGCGGGGTTTATGTAAGACGACGGCCTGGGGCTGCATCACCCCTGGCCCCGGCTGTGATCTGCCTCCATCTCCCAGCCCCGGCAGGCCGGGACCTGCTGCGCTGGCTGCGGGAGCCGGGAGCTGCCGGAGCCGGGCGGGGACTCCGGCAGAGCCCCTGTCCCCGAGCCAGCACCCGCCGGGACCGAGGGACGGCCGGGACCGAGGGACAGCCGGCACCCCGCGCTCGGAGCCCCCGCAGCATCCCCGCATCCCTGCATCCCCCGCATCCCCACAGCATCCCCCGCACACAGCGCTGCCGCGGTGGAAGCCTCGAGGTTTTCAAGAAAAGGACAACATTTCCCTCATCCTCACCGACCAACAGCTCATCAGGCTTTTTTTGTTGTTGTTTTGATCGTGACTTATCCGAGGAAAACGAATACAAAAGAAATCCCGGAATCGGTTTAACACCTTTCTCTCGCCTTTTTAGTTCTCAGCCAAAGACGCCTTCTCACCTTTACGTCTCTGATGCCAGTCACTACCCTGCCCTACCAGCAATACGAAAAAAAAAACAGGGTTAATTTTAGCTATGCTCGTGTTGTTTTTTAACACCACAGTCGCACAAGCCGTGAAGAAAATCACCAGAAACCATCTTTACTTCAAAAGTCAACAAAAGTCGCTCTGAATCCTTCCCCCAGTCCAGCAGTTCTGGAGTGAATCCCTAGAAACTCTTTGTGGGAAAGTTATCAGGAGCGCCTCACCAGCATCTTATCGACCTTTATCTTCCTCCAGACAAAGCCACTAAGTACAGGCGTTTGTCCGCCATCCAGCACAAAGATTTCCCGTTATTGGAGCGAGGAAACGGTACTTGAGGCTCTGAAGGGGACACCCTGCCACTCACACAGAAACATGCATAGATTGGCTCCTTTCACGTCCTCACAACCACCTCATACACATGCAGATGTGCCCTGGCACCGTCGGCAGAGCTTACCTTTGCTGAAGGGTGGTGCTGACAAACCCTCAGGAAGGAGCAGCACCCAGAAGGAGTTTCAGGCTTATACCTGCTGCTCTGCTGGAGCCAATCGGCCCCAAATCCAGCTGATCCCACTGAGGTCAGCTCCCGAACCGATTCCTAAACGCTTAGCCTGGGCTTCTAGGAACTTGTGTGCAAGGTCTGGAAAACAGGATCCTCTGCAGAAAGGCCAAACTTTAGCTCCAAGTGATGCCTCTGTCCACATTACACCTTTGTCTGAGTCACATCGGCTGCTTACAGACCAGTTAAAAGCTGTACATTTTTAACTTAATAAGTAATAAAACCTTCAGGTGGGAATGGGTTTTTCCTCTGAAAAGGGTAGGGCCAGAACCCACCTGCACTGAGGTTTTCAGTGCTGTCCCCAACGTGTTTCTTTTTAGGGTTGTAAAGAAGCAGAGCCTCATCCCATGTGCTTCTGGTTTAGAAAATAACGCTTGTTTGTTTGTTTGTTTGTTTGTTTGTTTGTTTGTTTGTTTGTTAAATGCCACGGGTTACCCGGCTTTGGGTCTCCAGTATCCCAATCTCTGCTGACAGGTTTGGCAGTCACTGCTGTTTTAGGAACACAGGGATCGATCCAAGCATTGGGCAGGGGCTTCTGGCAGTTCAGGACCTGCCCTAGAGGTCACTGACACTTGGACCATGTGGCTTCCCCTGCTCCTCTGAAAACACACATTTTCCACACGCATTTTCCTGGCATCTCCTGCTCTGAGCATCCTCCGGCTTCTCTTGTGTTTTCTCTGGATTTCACCACACCTTAACCCTAAATATAGAGCACTATTTTTGGATAATTAAGAGATTCTTAATTAATTATAGTCGTGGATTTAAAGATTCAAAGCTTGACAAGTGAGCTCAGGCAAATTTTGCTGCAAGAGTTGGGGAAAATTACTGGTCCCAGGTAGCTGCCCTGCTGCTGTGCTGGAGGGAAATGACTGTTACAGCCCAAAATGTGGGTGCCTCCATCCCAGCTGCCCCAGCTCACAGTCCAGCATCCAGCTCAGCTCCAGCACTTCCAGCTGCCAGGTTTGTGCTCTCAGCTCTCCAGCAGACCCCACACCCACAAATATTCTTGGAGTTTGGTTTTCTTTTTTCCTTTCTCTATGGAGCTGATGCAAAGAGGGAAGGACAGGATGAACACCTGGCAGAAGTGGTTTATGCTTCCAGACGGGATCCATCCTGCCAGAGAGCTGAAATCAAATATTTTCCCTTCTCCCTCTTTAGCAAGAGAGCTGGCAGAATTTTCAACCACTTTCTGTCACTGAAGAACTATTCCCATTAATTACAAATAATTGTTTTATTGCAGCAATCAGCCAAAGAACATTATCTTTCCAACCCTTGGTTTAAACTACCACTTCCCCCTTGGTTTTATGTTGACCTGGAAATATAAACTCTATTCTCACCTAAAGATCTCTCCTGTTATTTGGTTCATTGTCAGTCTCTGGACTTTCTGCTGCACTCACGAACAAGTATTTGAGTTTTGTGGCACAGAGCAAGTGTCTGGATTATGACATGCTTTTAATTTTAAATTATGGGTAAAAAGATATTCCATATGAATATTTAGGGAATGTATCATGGCACAGTAGTAGCCTGTGAGAAGGGCCTTCACAAGAACCAGTTCAAAAGGGCTGTTTAGCTAAAAGAGAGGAAAAAGGGAATATTTGTGGGCAGCCCTTACACAACAATGGTACATGGAAACCAGCTGGAACATCCCTGAGAGAGAGACAGGAACATCCAACAAACCCAAAGTGGCATCTGAAACTGGGAATAAACTTATTTATGTAACCCTGTGCAAGTGAAAATGGGAGAAGGCAGCAAATGGTACAGAACAGAATCTAACAATCTCCTAAGAAATGGTTCCAGGGGAGCCAAAGCCCCTGAGGAATTTGGGCAGAGAGGGTCACCCATGGAGTTCCGTGGGACATGAGGGATGGCCAGGCACCAGAGAAACGTCCTGACAGCCACAAATGCTGTGGATAACACCCAGATTTCACAAAGACACGGTGGCCAGGCTTTGGGAACAAATTCCCAAGTGCATTTCCTGTGGCTCAGCTCCTTGGGTCCCCACCATCCCAAATGGGCCCTGCAGGGTTTGACAAAACTGGCTCCAGGTCCCCCACACAACACCTGCATTGTCAATAAACACAGAATTCAGAGGTTTCTTTGTCCCTAACTTTGTGTTCTCTTAGTGAAGTAACAAAGTTTTGGAACAAAGCGTGAAAAGCGCCCCATTTTTTCTTACTAAAATAAAATAAAATAAAACAAAACAAAATAAAATAAAGCAGCTGTCATTGCAGAACAAGTTCCCAGAGGCAGCCCAAACCCCTGTCAGGAGGAAGGCTCCAGACCACAATTAGGCCAAAATACCTACAAGGATGGACATAAACACTGCATGCAGGAAAAAAACAGAAAAAAGGGGCTGCAACAAAGCACAGCCAGCTACCCCAGCAAGCCAGACCCATTTCAAGATGCATTTCTGGGTTTACTCATATTGCAAAATCCTGAAGGAGCAGGCAGCAGGGCTGCAGCCAAGAGTCAGGGAGAAACAATAAATAACAGTGAAATAAGGGGAGAGCAAATTAAAACTGAGACTCAAAAATAAAGCGAACTGAAATCAGTTTCTAAATTAAGACAGAAGTTCTATTTTTTATTTAATATTTTACTAGTTTTGCATCATTATTTCTCCCTGAAGCCACAAACACCAGGAAAAAAATTCTTTTTAAACTGAAAACAGCAGTGCCATGAAGTCACAGAGTTCCATGAGGTGGACTCTTGGCTAATCCTCGGGCTTGCAATTAATGCTGTGTGGCAATCAGGTGATGGGGTGGCCAAGGCCATGCCCGTGGTTGCCACAGGGGGAGGGAAGCAGCTCCCTGCCTGCCATGGATCCACCTGGGAAGAGCCCAACTGCTGCTGCCAACCTGGCAAGAGATGGTTGAAATATTTTCTTTTTCCACAAGGCAATTTCTTACTGAGCAGCATGAACTCAACTGTTTTATGGTTATGTATCAAATTTTTGTATTTTTGTTAAAAAATTTAATAATTTTTACTTTTAAACCCCTAACATTTTAAAGCCTTTTCCTTCACATTATGACCAAACCTCTTCTTTTGATGGAGATGGGCAAGGGAAAAAGGTTGGACAGAGTGATTGGAATCATCCATTTTCAAAGGACATGAAGAATGGAACTCCTGAAGAGTCTTCCATTAGAAGTGCTTTATCTTTCAGCCAGCTCAGAAATAAACAATGTCAAAACAGTAAAAACTGTGAAATTTTGAGGATCAGGAAGAAGCACGTGCCTTCTTCAGTGTTCAGATCACTCTTTTTTTTAGATTCCCCACATTTTAACGTATCCCTTAAGATTAATAACTTTGGGTGAGCCAAGTCCAACTGTCCTTTTCAGGGGATGGAACAGAGGGCATTGTTGTTGTTTCATGGTGCTGGCACAGCTCAGAAGGTGGTTGAGCTTCAAAAGAATATCCCAGCTCCAGCACACAGTGAAGAAAAGCTCTAAGGTAATGGAAACTCCACATTTCTAATGTTCCACACATATGAATAGAACCCGAGTCAGTACATTAGACAATTGACTGGCTTTGCTTGAATGCACGCAGGAATAAATGGAACCATCCTTATTTCCTATCCCAAGGGGCAATTATTTCACTGCCTGGTTTTGTGCATTAATGAAAAATAAATAAGTAAATTTAAAAAAAAGCAAGATTCCATTGTCTGCTAGCTCAAATATCTTCCTCTATATGCTGGATAAGCAGCCCAGCAGCAGGAAGAAGAAAAAAGAAACAGAACTGTGGCATTGCATTCTCTAAACAGGCTCTCACCGTAGCCAGCAGATTTCTGTGTATAAATATATGAAACCCATAAAATACCCTTCAGAAGGGCAGCTTGTTTGTGTTTTTGAGAAGTTCTGTTAGTCATCATTTGTCCTGGCTGTGCCTGTGCCTACAGATGGTCCAAAATGCTCATTTCTGAAACGCTACAATGAGTCTAACAAATGCAAAGGCTGGAATTTCACACCTCTTTAGGAGAGAAGGGGACTGGGTTGCAACTCAAACCCAGCTTTTTCTCCCAGTTCACCACTGGCAGGCATTCATTTCTTTGTGCTTCCCTTTCCTTCCTTCTCCCTGCACACCTCCAGTGGTTTTCCTTGATCCTTTAAAAGGGAAAAGGAGAACATTAGAATGATTTATAAGCAAGGTGTTCAGGAGTGGTGCATTTTGCCTCTTTCACACATCTCTGGAAGAAACACTGCGCTGATGTGATCTGAATTCTCACTTGACAGCCCAGAGCCACCCTCCTGATCAGGTCCTGCAGGGCCAAGGACACACTCAAGCCCAGATTTAGGTTCCTTTTTCAGAAAGCACTGGGGGAAAACAGCCCAGTTTCTCTTCAGGAAGGTTTGTTTGGCTATTTTGCATCTGAGACACCAAAACTTCCAGCTCCTGCCTCACCCCTACGGCACAAAGCACTTTTGGAGGACTTTCTGCAAAACATAAACTTCCTCAAATCAGTAAAATTCGGCCAGAACCCCATGGGAGCCCTCTCGAATTCCACACCCCAGGTTTTTGTGGCTATTTGGAGACAGATTATGGCCATACAGGCAGACTGAGCAGCAGACAAGGCTGGTAGGGGTGGCTTGGATGGAGAGGGAGCCTCGCAGGGTCTGTGCTCCCCGTGTAAGCAGGCAGAAGGCAAGGCCACGACACCTCAGGAAGGGCAAAAAAGAGCAGATTCTTGGAGATGCATAACGTGTTTAATTGGAACCATTAGTTTTACTGGCAAACAGCTTCATCTCTCTGTTCTGTTAATCCGAACAAAGTGCTGCAATTATGACTCAATACACAACGTCCTCTAGTGCTGCTCACCCCACACTCCCCCAGCAGAGAGAGGATCCAGAGCTGGGCTCAGTTAACAAAACATTCCATGCTTCTAGCCAGAATACTTTTATTGGATGGTTATCATATACATCAGAATTATAGTGGGAACATTTACAAATATGTGAATTATTCCATAGAACCTCCATTATTCACATACACACTAACTCACACACTCAGTTTGGTTGTTTTTTTTGCATGTCTACTCAGTTACCAGGTGAATGATGCACAAAATTATTGCTTTGTGAACAAACACCTCAGATTAAATCTAATCTTCAGTGGCAAGAATTGAGATTTAAAAAAAAAAAAAAAAAGTCTTAAATACCCTGTATAACATACCTGTGCATAAACCTAAAGATATGTTTAGCTTACCCATTACCTTTGAAATACTTACCAAAATTAAAATTTGAAACCCATTTATAAAAAAAAGTATTAAAAAGTTCACCAGTATTTACAAATCCGATTAAATTACACATAAATAAATATTTACATTCAACACACTGCTTCCCTTAATACACATAAAGCCTCCCTGGAAGTATTTTTTGGCCTTAGTAGGCAAAAAAAAAAAGTAAAATAAAAAAAAGTTATGTGCCTATTCTTTCAAGTTTCCCCCCCCAAATTTAAAAACAAGACAATATAAATATGTGAATAAAGCTGCAATATCCTTAGACACAGAAAGTGAATTTTCTAAAAGTATTTTCATTTTGAACTAATCCTCGTTAAAAAAATACCAAGATAATATCAACTGCAGCCAACATTGCTGCAGCTTTTAAAAGCCTGAATATTTCTGTAGAAAATAAGCATGTCAAATGCCATCTTAAGTCTGGTAGGATTTTAGTACTCTCCTATGTTAATCTGAAAATAAAATAAAAGAAAAAAACAAAATAGAACAGGAAAAAAAAAACCAAAAAAAATGAACAAAAACAAAACAAAAAACCCCACAGAATAATCTTACTATTTTCAGGTGTTCATAAAAAAATCTTAATGCACATAAATCTCTACACCAATATTTAATACTGCTTTCTTGTTACTGTTGCGTTTGGAGAGAATGAACCCCTGAAATTGGATCAGAGAGCAAAAGAGGCTTCCATCTAAAATCTGCCTCTTCAAAACTACACATGAAGCTGGCCACCAGAAATGGAGACGTGGAAAAGGAACCGAAATAAATCTCTCTGTATAATTCCATCAACCCCCCCTTTATAGCACCACTTTTACAGCAAAGGACTCAATACACTTGTCCCGAGTACTTATCTTCAGGGAAATTGCTTCCACACAACAGGGGAACCGCAGCTTTTAGCAAGACTTGTCTCACGGATCCAGCAGGAGTGAAGATCCTGAATGAGATTTTTTTTTTCCTCCCCTTCCTCCCCTCTTTTCTTTAAAAAAAAAAAAAGAAAAATAATAAAAAAACCCCACCCAAATCTCTACGTTTTATATAGCAAGAAGATCCCAGTCTGTGTGCAGGAGGAAGGGCAAAGTCTGGTTTTCCCTTTCACTTCCTGTGCTTGTCCATTTTGTCGAGGGCTTTGTTGGTCTCTGCGGGGCTCTGGTCGCCAGCGTTCATGTAGGATTTGTCTGCTATTTTTAACGCCTCGTTTAGGTAGTTCTGGACGGATGTCATGGCAGCACAGATGGCAGCGCTCCCAAAGCCATGTGTGATCAGGCTAAAATGAGTCAAACAGCCCTGGATGCCAGGGTCCAAGATGGGGCTGGGTCTTGTGTTTCCCAGGGGAGTTCTGTCCTGAGTGAGGAGGTCTGTGAATTCCTTACAGATCTGCCTGCAACACACAAAGGGCTCCAGCTTTACGCCACGCAAATAAACAAAAACGAGCAAGAAATTGGCATCAAACGGTTGGCATTTGGGCGGGGGCTCTGAGAAATTCGGTGTCTAAAATTAAAGTTAAAATATATATATTTATATATATATAGCACCATGTTCAAACTATAGGCAAGGGAGATCAGATTTCTCGATTTTTGTTTATCAGCACCACTTCCTGACAAGCCTCCTGTTGCATCCCCATCACAAAAACACTCTGCAAAATAATCTCTGCACCTCTGGTGCCTGCCTGGCTCCGCATCTTTTGCTCCAGGTTGGAAGTGGGGAGTGGGAATTCAGTGCTGGTTTCTCTGAGAACTTTCCCAGCTGCAGCTGAGCGGTTCAGAAAGGCTGGAGCAGCTGAAGAGATTTAATTGAGATGTGTATATTCCATGCACACGTAGGGAGGCCGAGGCCCTGATCCTGCAAACACTAACACATATGCCTGGCAAAACATGAGTGCTTAATAATGCTCCAGCATATGTTGTTTGCTGCTTGTAAATCTGTCCCCTTGAAGGGATTTCACAGGAGCTGAGCAATCTTAACAGAATCATCACTTTATCAGAATTTCTCAATCACAAGCATCTTCCAGAGGATTTTTATTAGTGCCAGTAACAACGCCAATAATGAAAATACTCAGGAGCAGGAGAAGTGCTCAGGAAAAATTAGCATAATGTTTAAACTACAGGCAAGGGAGACTAGATTTCTAAATTTTTAAGAGATTTATTCTTGTAAAAGATCTCTTTTAAAGGAAGGCTGGATGGAGTCAACACCAGGGGTGTGTTTTGCACGCCTGATGTGAGCACAAAGCCAGGGCAATTTTCTCAGCCGTTTGGGCAGGTTTTTCTCAGCTCCTCTGCAGGGCCATGGTGCTGTCAAATGCAGCAATTACACCGACCCCAAACCAGAAAACATCTCAGAAAACCTGGGAGAGGAACTCAGCAGGGGCAAGGGGAAAGTTGAGCACTCCAAACACCAGTTTTAGATAAGCTTAGCCCAGGTATTTCCCGCCAGGGACCTGCTCAGGATGGGTTTATTCACAGGTGCAAGGTGCCTGCAGAACAGCCAGAACAAAGCTCCTCTCCTTCCCCCTTCCCCGAGGTTCCTCACGGGGATTTGTTTAAGCACAGGGACTTTCCACACCTCCCAGAGGATGCTTCCAGTGAACTACAAAAATCTCCAGCCATAACAAGGAAAAAGGGACTCTCCAGCAGCTCATGAGTCCCAAGGGAAGGCTGGGAGCTGCTGCTGCCAAAGGCAGCTGTGAGGACACTGGGGCTGAGCTCCCCTTGCTCCAGCCCTGACACTGTTCACATTCCCAGGCCACACCTGCTCTCCACATCCTGTCACACCTGGGGACACCTTTTCCTTGGGGCTCTCCTGCTGTAGGGCTTTTCCTGAGTTTTTCCCGCAGTTGAACAGAACTGGTCCAAACTGCTTTAGTTACCTACAGGGTTGTTACCCTTATTATTGGCTCAGACTAAAATAAAACTGCTGCCACAGCTGAATTCAAACCAAAACCAAATAAAAAGAATTGCTTCATCTTCCTAATTAAAATTACACACAAGAATCTACCAGGCTATCCCCCAGTCACAGACAGTCACAGTCAGACAAAAACGCGTTCAAAAAGGAGAGGAGAAATAAAATCCAAGCTGAAAACTTACTTTGCAGCAAGGAGCATGTTCTTCCTGTTTGCCATTTCGTTGCGGCCCATGTGTGGTCTGGTTAAATATTCAGCCACTGCTTTGGAAGGAAATTCTGTCTCACACACGTAGCCAAAGTCACGAGCAAGATGCACAGCTTCACCTGGAGGGGTGAAAGGGAGGGCTTGGTCAATCGTACAAAATCAGTCATTGTAAGGAAATCAGGGACATCAAGGAAAAAAATGCTGGGGGTTTTTGAAGTGTATTCCTGTTTTGGAAAGGGACACCATTTTCTCACTCACTGCCATTTTTTAATTGATGGAGCAGTGTTTCTTGGTGAGTTTGTATCAAGAAAAAATGTGGTTTAGAAGGTGACTTACAAAAAAAAAAAGAATTCTCTTGCTTTTAGACCAGAAAGAAAAATTCCTGTCTCTCTCCAGAATAACTGCACAGCAAAGAACACAATTCAGTCAAGATCAAATTGTCCACTGATAGTTAAAAATATCTGCCAACTAAACCTCACATTATAATAAAAGTTTTCGGTTCAGTATGCTTTTGAAATATTTTTCATGAGAATTTTCAGACAGAAAACCAAATTGCAAGGTGGATAACCGAGACACTTTTTTTCATTAAAACAATTTGATCAGGCTTAAAATAAAAAGAGATTGGTGTGATCAGTGCAATGTGCCTGTGTGCATGTGCACACACAACAGCTCTCTGAAACTTCCAAGGAAAGCTTTTAAATGCAACTTGCTGCATTTTAAACAGCAGGAAGGTATTGTTAGATCATTTTTCACTCTTTTCATTTCAGTTGCTGCTTTTATTCCTATTAAACTGTGCCACTGCCAGGAGCTGCTTGAAACAGGAGCACCAAATGTAAACCACACACGTCCATATATACACACCCTGCAGGTCAGCCTCACTGACAGAGGGTCCACAGAACATGGCACAGATTAAAGGGGCTCCAGTTTCCTAGCAGGAAGTCAAAAGCTATAAATCTCACTTTAATAAGCTTGTTTATTAGCAAAGCTTCTGAGGACACCGCTGAGGTAGGGCAGGACTGCAGTCAGCTGTCCCAAAGTTTCCCCACAAGGAACCAAACCCGCTGAATGTGAGGAGTTTCACCCCTTTTGCCTTCCCTGCCTCGCCCTCGTGGAGCCCAAAACAACCCTCAAGAGACAGACTGGACACAACGGTGCCTTTGGCACATCCTGGCACGGAGGAACTCTGCATCCCTGCCAGCATCCCGGGAAACGAGAGGAGCAGGGGCTGGGTTTGTGTGAGCAGGGCTCACAAGGGAGAGAGGAGCCCCTCAAAGGCAGCACAGCCCTTCCTCAGCTGCTGCAACATCCCCACCCTGCTCCCTTTAAAACAAACAAAAAAACCCACATTACTTTCAGGGACTTTGTAACCTTTCCCTGCTTTGCCCCAAGGATAAAAGCTGTGCACAAGGGGAGAAAGTTTATTTTTAAGACACACTCGGGACTGACCTTCCACCAAAGATGTCAATAGTGTCACATTTGCAGCTTTCCTTCTGCCAGCAGGAAGATTCAAGCCAATTTTATCCAGTTTTTCCCTTAATGATCTGCCACCATTTTTAGATTTGGCTCTGTAATTAAAGAGAAAAAAAAACGGCCTTATTTATCTTCAGGGAACATTTCTTTTTAGGATGAGAAATTCCAGTTACTGACATTCAATAGGGTTCTACTGGGGTGGGGGGAAGATAAAAAACAGGCTCTTTTCAAGTGACCTACTTTTTAAATGCTCTACTTCAAATCAGCCAGGATGAAACACAGCAGGTCAAAATCAAAATATTTCAAACTGCACTAACAGCTGTAGAATGATCACAAGCCAAACTAAGTGGATCCAAAAAAAGGATGTAGAAAATGTCCTTGATTAATCGAGACCATGAGATTTAATTAAAAAAAAAATCATTCCACAGGGTCTTGGGAATCAGAGACAGCTCCATGTGCTGGTTGTGAGACAAACCCCCAGCTCTAAAGACAGAACTGCGATCAGAGCTGTTAACAGCACTTCTCCAGAGGCAGCAGAAGCGCAAAGAAGTTTTATTCCCAAAGCCTATTAGGATTCAGCGTCGTCGGGCTTCTCAAAAACCAGGAGCTGGCTAAAAGGCGCTGCGGTGGTGCCGATGTGGCTGCTCACACACGGAGGGAAATACAAACACCGGGGAAACACAAACGGAGGGCAGGGAGGGAGGCAGGCAGGGAGGGCAGCCATCCTACCTCCGCAGGACAAGTCCTAGCAGGGAGGCATTGAGGCACTCCGGGGGCGAGAGCCGCCTCTGCACCTCCGCCACTGTCACTTTGTACTTGGACGTGGAGCTGAGCAGGGACAGCCTCCCCGGCACGGAGCAGAACACTTCGTTGGGGTTGATCACCACCCCGATTAACCCGTCCTTTTGGCAGGGCAGGCTCAGAGCGCTGTTTTTCGTTAGGGAGATGGGACCTGCGGGCGGAGGAGGCAAAGCAGGTATTTTATAAAAGGGGAAAAGGACTAGGAAGTGGCAAGTGAGTTTTCTTTTTATAGAAACAACCCGGGAGAGAGGATTTTGTTTGGTGTTAAATGCTGACGCCACTGGCCCCCGTCCCCAGCATCTATCTGCAGCACAGGGCCCCAAAACCATTCCTGACCAGCTGGATTTTGCCACTGGATTGCAGGGAACTGCCGAACACAACAAATATTTCTATATATAAATATATATAAAATTTGTATATAATATAAATATTTTTATATATTTTTAACCGTAACCCTAAGAATGCTGTTCAAGGCACACACACAAACCCCACACCTCTGGAGCAACAGGCTGCAAGGTCACAAAAACTCAATACTACAGCAGACTCCAAATTAGCATCCTCCAGCTACTGCCAAAACTCTTCCCAAGCCGGGGCAGGGAGAAACCTCCCAGCTCCTGCTGGGCTTCATCTTCCACCTCGCACACGCAGATTTAAGAAACCGCCTTTGGAATTTAATCCCAACAAATTCCTAGCAGACAGCAGCACAACAGAGAGGGACACAGCCCAGGGGAGAACCGAAAGTAAGGAGCTGCTCCTCGTTAAGAGCTTCAGCCTTGAGGTGAGGAGGGACAACAAAGGCTTTGGAAGGAGCAAACCACAGATCCAGCTTTTCCATCCCCTCGCCAATCCGCCCAGTTCACCCAGTGCTGCTGGTGAAAGGGTTAAAGAGCCGAGGTCGGCCCCACTCCCGGAGGGGGAAGATTTGTCAGTGGTGCATCTGACAGCGAAAATTATTCTCCCATGAGCTAAAGGCAGCAATCAGTGCTCTGACACATTTCTGCTTTTCCTCAGTTAGGTATTTGTTTGAAGTCTTCAGAGGAAACTTCTGATTTCTTTTTTTTTTTTAGCACAAATTTGTTTTAAAACAAAAGCAAGGAAAAAACCCTAAATTACTGTAAATTGAGTCAATACGTCTTCCTCCTTCCTCAAAACCTCAGCTACAAACCAATTTCGATTAAGATAAAGTCAAACGGTCTTCTGCCAGTGAACTCAGTCTTTTCTCAAGTCTTGCAAAGAAGTTAAAAAAAAGTTTAAAAAAAAAAGGGGAGGAAAAAACTGTCTTCGAGTGCTAGCAGCAACAATAACAAAAAAAAATCAAAACCAAACAAACAAAAGAAAAGCCCCGTGTCACTTTACACACACATATTTCAGGAGAGATTAAAATCGGTTCAAGGTCCTGGTTTCCATTAAAGCCACAACACAGGAGCACACGAGGGGGGACAGTCGCGTCCCCGGAGGAGTCTCACACCCCAGGGCAGTTTGTCCCCGCCGCCACCTTCCCTCGGACAGCATTAGAGAAATCCAGCGACACAGAGTGGAATGAAAACTCCTCCGCCCTCCCGATCCTAAAGGATCGGTCTTTATAAAAATAATAGGGCGTCACTCCACCGGCGCGTCATGAAACTTTTAACTATTGACAAGGGAAAGTAAAACTGCGGTGCCACCTTACTGACCTTTTCTAATGACTGTCTGGTCATGCATTAGTAAGTGTTGATCTTCCACATTCTGGAAAGAGAAAGGGGGAGAAAGTTTCGCACCTGGAAGAGCCGAGAGGGAAAAAAGCCGGGGGCTTTTGGGTAACCCACCCCCTCCCCGCATCCTGAGGGGCGAAGGGGAGAAAATGAGGATTTCTCTGCATGGACGGGGGTGGGATGTGCAGAAGGGGACGGGGCTTGTCCGAGGCGGCGGGTCCGGGCGTTCCTTACCTGCACCTCCTCCATCTGGTGGGCCATGTCGTGCAGGCCCAGGTTATCGGCCAGCGCCGAGGCGTCCAGCCCGTGCCCGTGGGGCAGCAGCAGCTCGGAGCGCCGGAAAGTCTCCCGGCGGCTGCCGGCAGAGCCGCTCTCCAGCGCCGAGAGGTGCGGCACCAGCCCTGGGCGGCCGTGCGGGGCCAGCCCCGCCGGCTCCTGGCTCTGCCGGTTGGGCCAAGCGCTCTGCTGCTGGCTGGGCGGCGGCGGCGGCGGCTGGTGCAGGGGGTTGATGGAGAAGGGGTCCCCGAGGTGCGAGTAGGGGTCGCTGGACTGCGAGTAAGGCAGCGGCTGGTACGGGGGAGGGAAGTAGGGGGGCTGGAAGTCGGAGGCGCCCGAGTGCGAGAGCGGCGGGGCCGGGCTGTACAGGTGCTGGCTGACGGCGGAGAGGTGCGGCAGCCGCGGGTTCCCGTTGCTGCTCCCATCGTGCCGGTCCTGGAAAGCACACAGGGGTGGGGGAACAACGGGGTGGCCGTCAGCAGGGTCGGGGGACACGGCGACCGCGGGTGGTGGCACTTGGTGGCGCTGGGAAAGGCGAGAGGAAAGCGAGAGCCGCCCCGCTCCTTGCCCAGGGAGTTTGGTGTTTTTAAGGCACTTCGCGGAAGAAATCGGCCCCACTCCCAGGGAAGAGGTTACAAACCAATTCTCACTGCTCTCCTCATCGCGACTACACCATCGCAACCCTTCTCCCTCTTGTGCAAGTCAGCAGAAGAATCATTAAAATCAGAAAAATTCAAATCAGACACGCAGCCGCGTTTCCGCCGCGCTGCTTCGGCTGGGGAGGAGACGGCGGGGCAGGGGGGGCTGCGGAGCCGCCGCCCTTGGAGCGATGGGGGACCCCCGGCACCCCCATCCTTCCCAGCCCCGAGGGGCCGCGGCTCCCAGCTCTGCCCGACGGGGAGGGACCGCGCTGCTGCCTCCAGCCGTGCCATCGCTGCTTCTGCCCCCATTTCCAATCTCAGCGCTCAAAGCTGAAACGTCTACATTGAGCTGATCCCGGAATTTAGCAGCTTCTGGCTTCACGGTCATTAAAATAACAGGGCTAGTTAATAAGAGGTGAATGGGGTCCCAATGGAGCGTGAAGCGGGGACTGCAGCTAATCTGTAGGAGCCGAGCAGGCGGAGCAGCGGAGCCGGGGGGACACAGACGAGTTCGGAGAGATCAAAACCCGGGTGGCACCTCGCGGCGGGTGGGAGCTGCTCCCGGGGAGGAAAAACGTGGGAAGGAAGGGTTTGCCTTGCCCGGCTCACCGCGCCGCAGCTGCTACCTGCTGGCCCCTCCGCATCCCGCCCGGTGCGGTGCGCTCCGACAGCCCCGCGGCTCCGGAGTCCCCCGCTCCCGCACGGCGCTGCTCCATGCGGGATGCACGCTCTGCTCTCCCAGCTGGGGCCACATTTAACTCGAGAGTTCAAAAAGACTCGGTAAAAAAAAATAAAAAATATATTAAAAAAAAAAGTTATTAAAAATGAAAATAAAAATTCGCACCTCCAAATGGAAAAATAAAAAAAGCAAAGAGGGGTCTTCGGGCAGGGACAGTCGCCGCTCCCGGCGCGGAGGCGGCTGGGCTGGCAGCGAGCGGGGCCCGGGGGCGGCGGAGCCCCGCGCTGCCCCACGCAGGACCCCCGTTCCCCGGCGGCGACCCCTCCCCGCAGCCTCTCACCTCGCAGTCCTCTTCGTACTTGACATTATCTGCTAGTTTCCACAACATGGCGTCCAGCGTCCGGACCAGGTGCGCGGTGCCGCGAACAGAACAGCTCGGCCCCCGCCACGGGCGGTAAATCCACGCCGGCGCTGGGCAAGAGCAGCGGCCCCCCGGACGGAGCTCAGTTGGCAGGCATGAAGGCAGCTGAGGGACTAACCCTCCGCGCTTATGGTCACTCGGGTTTTTTTTTTTTCCCTGCCCAGACGCCCTTAATGGCAATAGGATTATCCTAACTCCTCCCCAGGGATGGCTCGGGCGCCGCGGCCGCCAGCCACTCAGGAGGGAGCGCGCAGCCCCAAGCCACTCCTTCCGCGCCCGCGGAGGGTGGGCGGGCAGCGCGGAGCCGGAGCCCCCCTCTGCATCCCCGCTCGGGGTGCGGGGGGCCGGGGCTGCCCCGCGGGGAAAGGGTCACGCGTGGGCATCCCCCGGCTGCAGCCAGGCTTCCCCCAGCTCCCCCACGTGCTGCGCTCTTTCTGGGGGCTGTGGGAGCGGTGCCGGGTGTTCCCCGCTTCTCCACGCGTGGAAGGACTTTGCTAAACCCCACACTGCCCCCCCCCCCTCCCCAAACACACACCCGGCAGTTTTGGGGCGAAATAAACTGGAAAAAAAAGTCCTCGTAGCGAAAGCGAGAAAGTCCGAGCGCAGCCGGGGTTTCATTTGCATAATTGTCAAGAGTTTGAATTACTGATTACAACTTGTAAGCTACCAATGTTTAAGGTATAATTTACTTAATGATCCGACAAGATTATTGCAGTGATGTCGAACCCCCAGTAGGGAATGCAGCCCTGATTCAGCGTCCCCGATCCGGGGCTCTGTGAATCGTGCGACTGGTTCCTCGCATTGGTTTCTTTTTATTTTAATTTTTTACACTTTTTTTTTTTTTTAACGAAAATCCCGCCTGTCTAATCTTTTCGCGCAAACTCGGGGCTGGGGAAGCAGGTGGGAGGTGAGACAGGCATTTTCGGACGCCGTGAGCACACTTTCATCTAAGCTTAGAAAATACTTCCTTGCCAAATTGCTACCTTTCTGCAGGCATTTGATCTATGCAGTTATGTGTGTCAGACAAAATGAACATCGTTTTCAAAAGCAACGACTTCTCCCAGTGTTTCAAGGTGCATCCGGATCGCTGCTCATTTACATGAGAGGAGCGAGTGTTTGTTTATTGTGGCAGAGACAAAAGCTGACCCTGGACAGTGCTGGCTGCGGAGATCTTGGCTATCGGTGCCCGGGGACGAGCCGCCTGGGAGCTGCTATTAAAGGCCCGAGACAGATCCACGTCTCCCGATTAAACCAGTTCACACTTCACCCACTTTCCGCCCCCCCCTAAAGATCGGGGAAGAAAAATAACAAGAACACTAATTAAAATTTAAAAAAAAAAAAATCCAAACACCATAAACCCCTCCATCAGATTAAATGAATGATCTAAAAATAAACCCGAGGAGGACGGGGGTGCTGGAAGTAACTGTTGGAGGTGTTATCTGCCTTATCTACAATGCAGGTGCTGATTTGCAGCAGTTGCGTTAAGCCCATCATCATCAGAGACTCCACATTATCATTTTTGGTGGAGTCTCTATTTATTTATTTTTTTTTTTAAACGACGGTGTTTTTCTTCCAGGGATGTTTCTTTGAAATGCAGTTCGCGACGATTATTAGCGAGTGTGCTTGCGCTGCTCCTGGCGTCATTAAGACTGGGAATCTAAATAATAAAATACAGGGGGAGCTTAAGGTTCATTTGTATTAAAGGGACAAGATGGATTTAGAAAGAAACGAGGAAGGGAACCGTGGAGCCTCCCTGGTTTGGGATCAGCTCTTCTTCCTTCCAAAGGAGGATTGTAACAACGTTGGTTATTTTTATTACAACCTCAGAAGCCAGATTCTGTTTCTGCTCAGAAATGTCACACTGAGAAACGAACACGATTTTATCATTCTTTGGGATTGTCAGTGCCTGAACACCTTCATTTTGGTGGCCGAAATCACGAAGATGAATTCGCATTCTTATTATTTATTGTGTATCTAGGAATAATATTTATAAATAGAAGCGTGGAAGAGGATGAGGCATGTATAAGAAATTACCTAAACAAGGCGACCGAAATAAGCATTTGGCTTCCTAAACAGCAAGCCAAGAGAGCGGAGACGAGGCTGAACACGACAAAGTTTGAGACAAACTTTCCCGTACATCCACTTGCTCCTCGCTCTGTGCTCGCAGCCGCTGCCACGGACCGGCGCAGGGTCCGGGATCGGCGGGGAGCACAAGGCGAGCGAAGAGAAGGGAAGGGAAGGCAGGGAGCGAAGGGGAGGCAGGGCAGGGGCGGGCACTGCCCGTCCCCTCCACCCGGAGCCCGGCCCGAGAGCCCCGCGCCCGGCAGGTGATGGGTGCGGGCCCTGCCCCGGGTGCTGCTGCCGAGGGATGCTCTGGTGTGGCCGGGCACACGGGCAGCTCAGCTGCTCCGGTCTTCTCTGAGGGCTCAGGGAGGGGATAGCGCTTTTTGAGGCGCTCCCTCTCCGCAGCGAGGCGTTCCGCAGCCCCCCAAACCGGGAGGAGCGGCGGCGGGCGGGCCGGGGGTCCCCGCGGGGCTCAGCGGCAGCCGCGCCCGGGGAACGCTGCGCTTCTCCGGGGCACGGGGAATGCACGGGCAGCCAGGGCTGCTGCAGGGACACCGAACCTCCCCGGACACGCCTTTGAGACACGGGGCAGAGCTGTGCGGGGTCCCTTCAGCAGCCGGCGAGGGAGGTAGCTACTGACAGGTGGTGGCTTTTATTTGCTTATTAAAAATAATAATAAATAAAATAAATATTTTTAAATTGGTGCTGTTACTTCGGGGATGTCCCCTGTTTCCAAGCGGAGGAGGTGCCTTGCTTCCTTGGGGGCTTACTTCCCTTTTTGACGAGGCTGCAGTTTCCCGTGGGGAGCACGGAGCCCCCCCAGGCGCGAACACGCTTCGGGAGGGGAGCCAGAGCCCACTGCTGCGCCTGTGTCACAGGCTGTAGTTTTCCTATTTGGCAGCAATTAAAAGAGAGCGTGGGGATGCTAATTAGTTACATCCTTCTTCCTCTAAAAATTATTTAAACACACACATATCTGTACTGTTAATGAGGCTGCAGCAACCTGTCCGGATTGTCGCCTCGGCTCCTGCAGAGCTCCACAAAGGCAGCTGCTGCCCCGCGGCCCCGGGAGACCGCGCGGAACCCGCACAGCGCGGCCGCGGGGAGGGGCGGAAAGCGGGGTGTCCCCCCCACCCCGGCCCGCGGGAGGGGCAGGACCCCCGCACTCAGCCCAGAGCCGGAGGGCAGAGCCGCGGGGGCGGGACGGCTCCGGGGGGGCTCAGGGGGTCCCCGGGACCAGTGCCGCGATGCTCCGCAGCAGAGCCGTGGGCAGCCACCCCCGTGGCCGGGCGCGGACACCTGAGCGCGGAGGGGCGCGGAGCATCCCCTCTGCATCCCCCTGCCCCTGTCCTCCCCCTCCCCAAACCCGGCCGCCCCCGCTCCGGGAAGGCACCGAGACACAGCCCTGAGACACAGCCCTGCCCGGCCGTTCTCTCTGCCGGACGGATCCCACCGGTCGCGGCACAGCCGGCACATTTTAAGTGGGCTCTTGTTGTTGTTTGTTTGTTTTTTGTTCCGCCGTTCCTCCTCCCTTTACGCTGCCCCGGGGGATGCGGGGGGCGGTGCGTATCTGTGCGTGTCTCCCCGCGGCTGCCGGTACCGGGAGCATCCCTGAAATCCCTGACCGACGGGAGTCTTTCGTCGCCCTCCGTTGTGCCCCCCCGGCAGAGCAGCGGCCGCTCGGGAGCCGCTGGCTCAGCCGCAGAGCCCCGGGCTGCCGCCAGCTCCCCCGAGGCTCCCGCAGCCCGGGGCTGGCAGCGCCGGGGGACTGCGGGCACCTGCCCCGGTGTTTTGAGTGCCCAAGGCCAGGCTGGATGNGGGCAGGACCCCCGCACTCAGCCCAGAGCCGGAGGGCAGAGCCGCGGGGGCGGGACGGCTCCCGCGGGGCTCAGGGGGTCCCCGGGACCAGTGCCGCGATGCTCCGCAGCAGAGCCGTGGGCAGCCACCCCCGTGGCCGGGCGCGGACACCTGAGCGCGGAGGGGCGCGGAGCATCCCCTCTGCATCCCCCTGCCCCTGTCCTCCCCCTCCCCAAACCCGGCCGCCCCCGCTCCGGGAAGGCACCGAGACACAGCCCTGAGACACAGCCCTGCCCGGCCGTTCTCTCTGCCGGACGGATCCCACCGGCCGCGGCACAGCCGGCACATTTTAAGTGGGTTTTTGTTGTTGTTGTTGTTGTTGTTGTTTGTTTTTTGTTCCGCCGTTCCTCCTCCCTTTACGCTGCCCCGGGGGATGCGGGGGGCGGTGCGTATCTGTGCGTGTCTCCCCGCGGCTGCCGGTACCGGGAGCATCCCTGAAATCCCTGACTGACGGGAGTCTTTCGTCGCCCTCCGTTGTGCCCCCCCGGCAGAGCAGCGGCCGCTCGGGAGCCGCTGGCTCAGCCGCAGAGCCCCGGGCTGCCGCCAGCTCCCCCGAGGCTCCCGCAGCCCGGGGCTGGCAGCGCCGGGGGACTGCGGGCACCTGCCCCGGTGTTTTGAGTGCCCAAGGCCAGGCTGGATGGGGCTTGGAGCAACCTGGGCTAGCGGGAGATATCCCTGCCCAGGGCAGAGGGTTGGAACTGGATAATCCTTAAGGTCCCTCCCATCCCAAACCATTCTGTGACTCTATGATTCTACACTGGTGTTGGAGGTGCAGTCAGCACCCATCAGGGCTGTGTGCTGGTCGCCCCAAAAGTGAAGGTGGTGGGGGATGGAGAGGGGCTGCACCGACCAGCCTGAATCCCTGCCCAGCTCCCTGCCTCAGCTTCCAGTCCTCACCTCTGCAGGAAGCAAGAAAGTGCCCACACTTCCTTCATTTTCCCCCAGCCTATTAATTTGCTTAATAAACACGATCCCAGCTATGTTTTCTTCCTGCTCCTTCCCTCTGGAGCTGGAGGAGCAGAGTCCCCTGGCCATGGCGTGCCACAAGCCTGCAGCACAGAGGATGTTTAGCAATTCCTGGGCAGAAGTGACAGGCTTTGGCACCAGGCACTTTTGGGCCCTGGGTTAGATGCTCCATGGCATGTGGCAGAGGTTCAGCAGTGATGTGCAGCTGCCTGGGGCTCCTGCAGAGGAGTTTCTCTGGCTTTTGTACACGAGAAGTTCTGACAGGCTGGATGGTTTGCGGCAGGAGACGGATACCTGGGAGAGAGAGAGCTCACACGAGCCTGCCTGCAGCCACAGCATGGGGCAGGGCACAGGAACATCCAGATTCCCAGCCTGGCCCTGTCCTTGAGGCAGGGGATGACCACAAATGTGACAGCAACTGCATTTGCCTCGGTCTGCTCATTCATAAAACAAGGATAACAATCCCAGCAGTGGCCAGAGCTGGATTCTAATCTGGTGGATCCAGGAGAGGAGTGGGAGCTGTGGCCCCTGATCCCCATCTCTGCCCAATGACCCCGAGGTGCCTCCTCAGGGCTCCGACATTTAGCCTGCAGCGGAATGATCATTCCATCCTGGAGAGATGCTCTGATTTTTTAAATTCCCTCCTTTCTGTGTCCATCAGCCGCTGTTAGCCAGCGTTTCTCCAAAGGCTGTCATTGCTGGACTGTGTGTAATCAAATCCAGCTCCCTCTTGCAGGGAACAGGCTCAAAATAAAAGACCAAAACCCCCCAACAGTCAAAACACCACAATGCTGAAAGTGAAATCAGGATTCATATATTTATTTCCTGTAAGTAAAAAGATAAACAAGCTCTTGGCTCAATAGACATAATTCATATTATAAAAAATGTAGGTTGATGATGATGTTTCATGCAAACAACGGTTGGGGCACAATGCTGATGTTTGGGGAAGGTTCCTCCATGGACAGAGATGGGCCCCAGGTACAAAGAGTCTTTTCCATCCTTAACTTTGAGGGGTCCTGCAGCCTGTACACCGTCAGGGTACCAATCAAGTGTGCACAGTGTCTTTTTTAAAACCCTCACTTCTCCATGTACATCCAGAGATACACACAGACATGAGAGGAAAATTGTCTAAACACCTTCCAAGATGATTTTGGGCACAATATAAAGCAGGGATGCAGACAGTACCTGTGCAGGAGGGAAGGAATTTGCACAGCAGCACTTGCCTTATTTCTAGTTACCTTTCACTCTTCAGGGGTGAGGAAATCAGTAAACTGACCTCGATGTCAGGACAATGGGTCACATGAGTTGAAGCTGAGGATTTTCCCTGCAGGCAATTTAAGTAAGTAAAGGAAACTTCAGTTACTCTCTTACTTCCATGGTCCAGTTTCCTGAAAACTCCTAATCTCTCTAAACAGCCAGTTTTTCCTGGAGTTCTCCACCAAACTCAGCTGGACAAAGTCTGAACTGTATCACGAATGGGGGAACAGCTCTCTCAAGGACTTGATTTAGGTTACGCTAGCAGGGGCTGAGTGTTTTTTTTAACAGATTTATTTTTTCCATGTAAAATTATTGGTGAAACTTCCTGTAGCACTACTGCTGCAGAGGCACAGAGGAGATACTCCGAGGTGAAAGAATTCACACTACTTTGAAGCCTCTCATCCACATTCAGGTAATTTCATGGAGGTGGAGTTGCAGAGGGACACAGGTTTGGGATGTCCAGGTGATTTGCCTTCTATTAAAAACCCACATTCTTCGCTGTTCACCAACAAAAGGGAGGCAATATGACTCAGGGTGTTTCAGTTCAAATGTGAATTCCGGCAGCATTTCAGGCATCTGCATTTTTGGGCCTCCTGGCATTTAGGAGCCACAGTCCAGACACCACCAGGCAACACAGTACAAGCAGCTTTAAATCTCTTCCTCCTCCTAAAAAATCCTACAATGCAAAGCACTAAGTCAGTATAAATTCACTCTAGCAATGCAAATGTATTGAAAATGAAGCTGACATTAACTTGCAGCAGTTTTATGCTGTGTAAGATGTCTTTTGCCCACGCCATTGCAGCCTGACCTGGTCTGTCATCCTGCCCCCAAAACCAACTCACAAAAGCTCCAGAGCTGACCCTAACCCCGTGCTTTGACTGACTCAGCAGAAAGGCAGCCCTGGGTCCAGATCAGATTTGGACCCTTGGGTGGCCTGGGTGTCCAGAGAGCCGGGATTAACAAGGCTGGGAGCATGGCCTTGGCCAGCGGCTGAGGGAAGCCTTGGGGGATGTGAGAGGAGCTGCTCCTCCCTCTGGGACACGGGGAAGCTTTGCTTGGGAGACCGTGGGACAAGGGTGTGCCCAGGAATGAGCGGGGATTGGGAGGACGGGGAAGGTTTTTACAGGCGACACTCGCACCGGTGCGACACGGATGGTGCCTTTGAGAGCCAGCCCTGCTGCCGAGCGGGGAGGAACGAGGTCACCACTTCCTTGTGCCGGGCTGCATTAGAATGGAAAACAATCACAACAGCGAAACAAAACCAGCTCAGCTCCACAGATGCAAATCCAGCGGCAGACACGGGCTCAATCCAGGTCAGGCTGCGCCCATGCAAATGATGGGTTAGCCCCGAGCACGGCGAGGTGGCCGGGAGGGTGTGAGCTGCAGAGTGACCTGAACCCAGCCCGAGCAGGGCACAGCTGGCCCGGGGGAGCCTGGCACACAGAGCCCGGCACACACAGCTGGGCACACACAGCACACACAGCCCGGCACACACAGCCTGGCACACACAGCACACACAGCCCGGCACACAGAGCCCGGCACACACAGCCCGGCACACACACAGCACACACAGCCCGGCACACACAGCCCAGCACACACAGCCCGGCACACAGAGCCCGGCACACACAGCCCGGCACACACACAGAGCCTGGCACACACAGCTGGGCACACACACAGCACACACAGCCTGGCACACACAGCACACACAGCCCGGCACACACAGCCCGGCACACACACAGAGCCTGGCACACACAGCTGGGCACACACACAGCACACACAGCCTGGCACACACAGCACACACAGCCCGGCACACACAGCCCGGCACACACACAGCACACACAGCCTGGCACACACAGCCCAGCACACACAGCCCGGCACACACAGCCCGGCACACACAGCCAGGCACACCCAGCCCAGCACACACAGCCTGGCACACACACAGCCTGGCACACACACAGCCCGGCACACACACATAGCCTGGCACACACACAGCCTGGCACACACATAGCCTGGCACACACACAGCACACACAGCCTGGCACACACAGCCCAGCACACCCAGCCCAGCACACCCAGCCCAGCACACACAGCCCAGCACACACAGTGGCACACACACAGCACACACAGCCCAGCACACACAGTTGGGCACACCGCCCGGGGGGCTGCGGGCTCCGGGGCCCCTTTGGGGTCGGTGGGATGCCCTTTTCCCTGGAGCCCGTGCCCGTGCGGCCCCACCGGGAGGCTGCAGAGCCGGAGGAGCCCCAGGGGAGCTTTGCCAGTAGAGCCAGAGCGATAAAGCGCTGCTCTTGTGTAAACACGGAATACACCAGCTGAAGTGCTCTTCTGTCAGCGTAGCTTATCCCGGCAGGCTTCTGCCAAAGGAATCCTCGCTGCTTTCAGCCGGGCTGTAAATGTGTTGTGGTGTGGTTGGGAGGAGCTCACAGCACCGCAAACAGCACCGAGCTGTGCTCCAGGTGGGGGCTGCTCCCAGTCCCCAAATCACTGCGGTGTTCCCTGATTGGGACAGGGACCTGAGGCTGTTCCCACTTCCCAAATCAGTGTGGTGTTCCCTGGTGGGGACAGGGACCTGAGGCTGTTCCCACTTCCCAAATCAGTGTGGTGTTCCCTGGTGGGGACAGGGACTAGAGGTTGTTCCTGGTTCCCAAATCACTGCGGTGTTCCCTGATTGGGACTGGGATCTCCTGCTCTGTCCCAGACATCAATAAAGCCATCACGGTGGCCAGGGAATTAGGGCCATGTGTGAGGGTCCTCCAGAGCCCCCAGTGCCCCAGGAATGCCCAGGCTCCTTGTCCGTGCCCAGGGCTCGTTCCAGCACAGCCAGCCAAAGCTCTCCGGGCCCACAGTGCCTTCTGGAGCCCAAAGCTGGCCCTGTTTAACAACAGAGGGCTGTGGATGGTCACAGGGAGGCTGCCCAGTGCGTGGAGGGAGGGATGAGTTCACACTTCTGCTGCCACAGCTTTTGCCCAGTGCTGGTTTCCTGGGACGCTGAGTGGAAGAGCCCCACGCTGTTGATTGTATAAAACTGCACTAACTGGGGAGGGGAAGGGTTTGAGCACTCTCCTTTTTGAATCCTGAGCCCTCCCTCCCTAAAAACCTCCCTCAGGTTTCTCAGGAGATCGTGCTGTGCCCATGGTCTGCAGTGAGGATCCTGTCTGCACACAAGCAGGGGAGGAGAATTGACATCTCCAGCAGCCCCAGACTGAAAATCTGCCACGCTCTGCTTGTCTCCAGCAGCTGTGCACTACCCACACACGTAGGCAGCACCCCGTCTTCCTGCCCCCAAAGTTTTGGGCTGAAGCATTTCCTTGTTTAGAGTGGGGAAGCAGGAAACAGGGACATGTAAAGCATATCTACAAGCTACAAAACCTCCAGCTCACCCTGCCCCTGCTCCAAGCTGCCCAGAGGTGACCCGGGAGCTCCGGGAGCCCTTGCAGTGCCTGGGACACCAATTCCCTCCGGAGCAGTGGCTGGAGGGCTCCCAAAGGTGCTGGCACACCCAGGCAGCTGTGAGCAGGCACGGGGAGAGCTCTGCTCCCTGCAGGCTGCCCAGAGCTCTCGCTCAGCACAGCAAGGCTGAGACGGCACGGAGGAGATGCTGGCTCCCAGCACGGCCTCATCTCGTCCCTGGGGTATGGGGGGTGACTGTTTTATCTTCTTTTTGCCTTGCTAGAGTCGGGATAAAACGCACAGGAGACGGTGTTTCTTGTTGGGACTCAGATGTTATCTAATTCTTATCTGTGTTACGGTCTCACAAGTTGGGAGTTCTACCTGGCAAAGTAAGAAATGGTGAAAAATGGCCGTTTCTCTATCTCTCCCAGGCCTTTTCAAGGGCAAACTGTCCCATTAAGAAATGACACCTAAATTATTTTTATTTTCAACCCAATTACCAAGAACTCAAAGTCCGCAATGTGGGCTTTTCTATCCAATTAAAAAAATACCACCCAAACCCATGAAGGAGAGGGAAGAAGAAGTTGAAGAAGAAGGACTAGCCAACACCCCAAAA
This sequence comes from Nicator chloris, assembly GCA_013400495.1. Classification (NCBI taxonomy): domain Eukaryota; kingdom Metazoa; phylum Chordata; class Aves; order Passeriformes; family Pycnonotidae; genus Nicator; species Nicator chloris. The sequence continues at coordinate 403,464 of WAAE01024068.1, forward strand.
CCTCCATCTTGCTTTATAAATATATTACTACATTTTATACTCTAAAACCTTAAACTCTACGTTTTCTACCCTGTGATATCACCCACTTCTATTCAAACTACCCACCCACAATCCCAGTGCCATCCCTCAATTTTGGAAGCCTTCTCCATGGCCTGAGGTCAAATGCAGTGTTTTCTTGAGGGTCAGTGCCTGTCAGCACAGAAATCCAAAATTCTCAGCTCCCAGGGTTCCAGCAGTGGGGGCCATGGAAAATCCCTGGGTGGAGGCTGTGGCTGCGTGGCCCCGTGTGTGAGCTGAGCAGGAGGGCTCTGGGCAGGCTCCCCAGGCACACCCCTGGCTGGCGGGACAGCACCTCCAGGCTCCAGTCTCAGGACAGTCTCCCTGCACCATGCAATTGCTGCTCCTTGTAATTTTCCCCCAGCTGGTGCCATTGCAAATGCCATCCTTATCTCCCTAAGTACAGATCCTCTCCCGAGTCGTTTACAGTGTCATACAGCAATTTGTTACATAAGCTCATTAAGTTTTTTAATGTATCTATGTTAATAGGCACGTAAATATGGAAATCTTAATTTCAGACCTGTCTCTGAAAAGCATTAGCTGGGAAACTGGTCTGAGAAAAAGCAAACACGGCCCAGGAACACCCAGGGATTTATCCAGGGTTTGGGTATGCTGGTGATGAATGGAGCAGGAGTTGTGCTCCTCACTGATCATCATCTGTGACCCTTTAAAAGCTCTTTCTCAACAGAGAACCTCCAGTTGCTTTGCTCTGTTTTCCCCCCCTCAGCCTGCAGTGACAGGCTATTTTTATCTCTATTATTTTTCTCTCTTATCACAGGTGGATGATTAGCACAAATAAAAGGTCTCTGGTTCTCCAAAGTAAACAGAGATGTTGGCTGCAGCCCAAGGATCTCCAGTGAACAACTGCAACCAGCAAAGTGCATTTAAAATGCCTCAGCAGAATTCCATCCATACTCATTTATTTTCTGCATCAATTTATAGCAGTAGATACTATTTCGGGTGTATTCCTGTTTGGCTTGACACCTTTAATTTGGTGATTTAACACAGAAGAACGTTTCCACACCTCGTGATCCTTCCCTGCAAGGATCCTGACAGGAAAGGAGCTCTCAGGCCAGGCTGCTCTGCTCTGGTGCCTCCAGGACAGCTTCCCCAGGAGCAGCTGTGCACTCTGCATTCATCCCAGGGGCACTGGGACAACTCTGTGCCCCACCAAACACTCAGGGCCTGCAGAGGAAACTCACTTTAATGACACTGACATGAACGTGGCTGCTCCACAGTAACTCCCTGTGTCAGACTGTGCTGCCAGGAGATGCCAAATCCTGTCTGGAGGCATCCAGGGGCCAGGTGAGCAATTCCATGCCCACATTGAAACAAGTCACCATGGTTTTTAAGGGGTCAGCTGGCTGGGGTGGTGGTGGGGTGTGTGCTAGAGCAGGGCAGAGCACTGTGCTGGTGTCACACGGTGTCCCCATCTCAGCTGGGATAAACAAACGTGTCCCTGCACTCCTGGGGTGCTGGAGGGGGCAGCAGTGCCTGGATTCACTGGATGTGGCCCCAGGCTGCCCTTTTGTGGAGCACCAACAGCTCAGCAGTGCCAAAAGGGAGTGGGGGACTGTGGGCCTGATGTTTCTGGGTCTGAGAGATTTCAGCCTGCTGCCTTTCCCCCAAGGGAGGAATTCTTACGAAGCTTCTTCCCCAAACAACTCCTGGCAAACAACTCTCCTTTCTCCAAACAATCTTTCTCCAGGTGGGGTTTTGCTTTTCCAGTTCTCAAAACATTTCAGCTGTTTCTCTGGTTTAGCCAATGGGGTCAGAGCGGTGTCGTTCCTACTCACCAATCATGTCAAGTCTGTATCAGAAAACCTTATAAAAAGGTAGTAAGAATGAGAGAACAAAGTTTTTCTATGCTCTTTGCCTTCTCAAATATTTGGAGTCTCTCATCTTTTTTTGTGTCCTACAACAACAGGGGACTTTTCCTCTTCCTTCTTTTTCTGAGCTCTCTCAGCAGCAGCTCCTGGATCACTCCATGCATTGCTTCTGCTGTGTGAGTTTTCTGCTGGACCAGTGCATTAAAGTGGCCCCCAGAGGATTCCCGTGGGGACCCCATGCCCAGCAGGGAGCTGAGCCTTCAGAGCCTCCTTCCTCCTGGGCAGTTTCTGCTCTGCTTTTCCAGGTCAGCCGCCCAGGACATTAAAATACACTTCCCTGTGCCATCACTTTCCTTGCCAGGTAGAGAGAGAGGCCATTCCTAGGCGTTGTATTTGGGAAAAACCTTCCTCCTGGCACAGCTGGGACTGGGGGCTCCTCTCCTGGGCCTGGCCATGTGCTCAGCTCTGCATTTCCCACCCGGCTTTCCCAGGAAATGCTGCCAGTGCAGCCCCCACCCCTGCAAGCCTCGTGTCGTTGTCACCGATTGTGAAATACTGCAAGTTGCTAATTAGGCACTAATGACCGATGGGAAGGGCATCTCCCTTCCCCGAGTCTCCCGGCTGTTAACTGCAGGCTCCCGACCTGGAAGGTGGCTCTCAGTCACCCAGGAATTACTGGAGCACGGAGGAGGAGACAAGCAGGCCAAAAAGAGCAAAACCCTCACCTTTTAAAGTGCTCCTCATTGCCCTGCTGTGGTGGGTCTAATGTTGGTGAAAAACCACTGCACCCACGAGAATTACTGATTCATTTTCTGCTGAGAGGTGGGATTAGGAGAAGAGCAAAGCAGGCTCAAACTTATAAGGGTATAAGGCTTCTTCTTCCCCTCCTTTGCTCTTGAACCAGTCTTAAATGTGTAAAACTTAATATCCAGCATAAACAGAACAGACAATTGGGGATCTGGCACCAAAAATCACCCCAGGACCCAGCCCAGCACCCCAACCCTGCCCCAGGCTGCCCAGAGCTGCTCTGTTTTCTGCCCCTCTCTGCCAGTCACTCCCATTGCCCAATTATCTCTGTGGTCATGAAGAAACAGGACATTAAGTATTCAAGGATTAGCTCCCTTTTTTTTTAATATCTAGCTAAAAGGTGAAGCTGCAATTAGCAATAATCTGGGCTGCTGCGGGGCCTGTGTGTGCTGATCCCTCCCCACTTCTGAAGGGAAGATTTACACCTACTCCTCTGCTTTCAGATTGGGCCATTTCTCCCATTTCAGGCCGGGGCTGGCTCTGCTCTCCCCGACAGGTGCCTGTATTTAGCAGTGGCTTCACAGGTGAATTAAAGTGCTGTGAATTACTGCCTTTCCTCCGGGCTGAGCCCACAAAGCCCGTGGTTGTGTTTCTGCAGGGGAGCACCTCTGGTTAGAGACACACAGAGCTCCTGCAGCTCTTCAGCCCAGCCCCGGGGCCAGAACTCCCAGGCCACGTCTGAGGGACAAGCAGCAACCAAAATTAACATCCCCGTGCCCCAATTCCCCACTCAGAACCTGCCAAACGCACCCTGCTCTAAATACAAGCAAAGGAGAGCCAAAAGGGAGCAAAGGACCTGTCAAACAGACTGGGATGGGATGGGGATGGGGATGGGATGGGATGGGGATGGGATGGGATGGGGATGGGATGGGATGGGATGGGATGGGATGGGATGGGATGGGATGGGATGATGGGATCCCCCCCTGCTACTTTCCTGGCAGGGAGGATGTTAGTGCTTGGATTTTTACCACAAATCCAATTTTTACCTGAGTCCCCAGCGCAGATAACAGCAAAGGGTCAGAAGGCTGACATTGAGGGGACCCTCCCTCACTCCTCTAAATCATGGAATCACAGAATGGTTTGGTTGGAAGGGGCCTTAAAGATCATCTCGGTCCGCCCCTGCCATGGGCAGAGACACCTTCCACCAGATCTGGCTGCTCTGAACACTTCCGAGGATATATATATAAAAATACCCTTCCTTCCTTCCTTCCTCCCTTCCTTCCTTCCTTCCTCCCTTCCTTCCTTCCTTCCTCCCTTCCTTCCTTCCTTCCTCCCTTCCTTCCTTCCTTCCTCCCTTCCTTCCTTCCTTCCTCCCTTCCTTCCTTCCTTCCTCCCTTCCTTCCTTCCTTCCTCCCTTCCTTCCTTCCTTCCTCCCTTCCTTCCTTCCTTCCTCCCTTCCTTCCTTCCTTCCTTCTTTTTCTTTCCTTTTCTTTCCTTTTCTTTTCTTTCCTTTCTTCCTCCTTATTGTTGTACCTTGGTAAAACCAGTAAAAAATAAGAGAAATCAGAAAAGTAGATGAGAAGGTGTAGAATTGTCAAAGACAGGTTTTGCTCACCTATGGAGGTGTCCAGAAATATTCACCAGTTCCTGAAGACCTGCAGGGTCACAGCTCTGAGATGTCTCCAGACAAGCAGGAGTGAATGGTCATACACAAGAAGCAGATTTCATGGTCAAGATTAGCTTTTGGCTAAAGAAAAAGTGATAAAATTGCAGAGGAAGTGTCAGTTGCAGAGCTTTGAACATTCAGACATTTTTTTGGAAAACAAAATTAGCTAAAAGCTCAGCCCACGGTTTGTTTGTGTTGCCCTGTCCTTGGCAGCTCTGCAGACAGGTAAGGATTGCTGCGCCTTGCTGGGAGCTGCAGGCAGCACAGGAGCTCCATCCTCAGCAGCTTTGGGGAGAAGATGACAGCAGCCAAAAAGGAGATGGAAAAATTAACCCGTTCAAGCAAACAGATTGTTGTTTTGTTTTTAATGTAGAATTTCCTATTGCTTTGGCCAAGGGGTGCTCTGAGCATCCCTGTTTAATACTCCCTCTATCCAAACAATGTCAGCTCATCTCCCCTGGGTGCAGGCACGACTCAGGGTGTTCCTCCCCTTCCCTGTCCATCTCCCATTCCCAGAAAAAGCAGGAAAATCCTGTTATCCTGTCTGGTGATCCCTGATTATTTCCTGTGAATGTTCAAGCCAATCATGATATGTTGGCCCTACAAGTACCAGAACATGAGAGGCTTTTCTTGGAACACTTCTTGGGGATCAAACCCCACTCACTTTTTTCCCCCAGGTGATACCCTTCCCTTGGGAGGGGGTGTCAAACCAGCAGCACCAGTGGCAGAATGAAAGGACCTGTTATTCTCCAGTGCAAGGAGGTTTTCCCATTCTTCATGAGGAGCAGAAAGCCCTCGACACTTATTAGGAATCATACAAAGCAGGATTTATGTGCAGCCTAGACTGATGGGCCATCTTATGCTGCCTTTTAAAAAAATCCCAAAGCGTCCACACCCAGCCCAAATCAGGGGAATAAAGGCTTTTAACAGACAGTCTGTGAACTCTTTAAAAAATATTCCATCCTGCCTGCACAAAAGGTTGGTGAGGAATTTACAAACGTCCTAATCCCCCCCTAATCCTTTAAAACGCCGAGCTGTGATCACAGATGCTGTTTGGTGATTATGTGTCTTCAAGGGCTTGTTTGGATACTTATTTAAGAGATCCCAACTCACTTTTGTCATAGAAAGCAAACGTGGCTGGATATGTTTTCGTTGCACATTCTTCTGCAGGGAACCCCCAGGTCTGCTTGGACAGGCAAGCCACCCCCAGCCCGTGCCACTGCCACAACTTTTGGGGACAGCCAGAGCTCTGCTCCCTGGATGAGGTCACGGGGTTGAAGTTCATGGAGGATGCAAGTGGAGGATGCTCCTCTCCTTCCTCTCACCCTCAGCTTCTCCTTCTTTGCAAGTGGGAAGAGCAATGGCACATCTCATTTTAAAAAGTATTTCAAGACCTCTCGGGTTTTTGTTTCCCAAGATATGACAGATGAGAGTCTTTTTTCCCTGAATGCCCCGTGGTGAAGCAAAAGAAGAGTCAAACGCTGCCATTCCAGGTTTTCTTGGTTGTTTATTATTTCTTATCTACAAATTCTTTCTGTGCCTTGCGAAGGTCTCACAGCAAAGGCATGAAACAACTCCCCTGGCCACGACAGGCGGGCAGAACTTTTATACTACTTTGTACATATCTTTTATTTACCATAAATCACCAATACCTACTGCTAATGTTAGACATGTCACCTCTATCCTACACCAACCCCTGTGAGCCACCACAGCAGAAAAATGGATACCAAGAAGAAGAACAAAAAGAACAAGAACCACACCCAAGTCCACCATATTTTTCTTTTGACCCCTTTCTAAAAATCCTAATATTCTACATTTGCACCCCGTGATTACTTAACTACTACTATTCCTACTATTTCTCTTACATTCTCGTGACTTTTATTCATTTCCCAAGCTGAAAGCTCTCCCATGGACCGAGATCCAGGACAGTGTCTCTCTGGGGCTCTGTGCAGGGGGGTCCCTGAGCCCTGCCAGGACCTCAGACCCTCCAGGGCAGTCAGAGCAGTGCCCTGGACTCTGTGCAGGGGGGTCCCTGAGCCCTGCCAGGACCTCAGACCCTCCAGGGCAGTCAGAGGAGTGCCCTGAACTCCGACAAAGACCTACCCAGAAGCAGCTCCAGAGAAGGCCCAGTGTGTTGTTTCACTGGTGGTGCCTTCAGCAAGCTCTTAATGGGGACTTTGGCTGTTTCAAGTTGTGTGTGATATTTCTGTGTGCACAGATAACCAGGGCAGAGCCGACTTTTAACTGCTCATATGTGTTTAATTAGAGCTGCATTTTTAATCCTTTTAATTTGTATCTCTTTCTTAATAACCTCAGCTTGGCAAGGGTTGAAAAGGAGTAAGTGTCATTTGAATATTGGGTAAAACTTGGTAACAGCTGAGCAGATTGCTTCGCAAAAAGGTTTCAGAATATTCTTTACAGACTGTGGGTAACAGTTGTAGCTAAGCCAAGGTTTGCATCCTTTGGGAATAATTTCAGAGCAGCTTAATAAAAATACTCTCAATATATCATCCAAGATATGGGATGTTTATCAAGTGTTACTTGCCTGTAATCTCCAGGCAGGTAAGAGCACTGCAACATCCATTTTCACAGCACAGGTCTGAAATCTCAGTGCAATCACGCTATAAATTCATATTTAACTTTCACACCAAAGGAGAAAAAGTCATTGCAGACTACTGCAATCCCTGCTGATGAAAGGAAACGTGCTCAGAGGTTAAAAATCCAGTGGGAATGCTCCAAGCTGAATGAGTGAAAACAGTTTCTCTGAGTCTTGAACCCAGCTCTGATGGGAAGGAACGAGCTCATTTCACAAGCACTTGCTTCTTTGCTTCAGATAAATCTGAAATTTCATCTCAGAAAAAACCCCACAAATCCCACTTATTAAAGACAGGATAACCTGAAAAGAACAGATAAAATCAGCAAATACAGGTGCAAATGCTACCATGAATTTAACCCAACACTGTGGATGGATCTCAGCCTCTGAGACAGACCAGACTCCTCCGGCAAGTGATTTCTGCTTTAGAAGAAACAAGGCAAAAAAATCATGTAAAAAGATGTTGTAAAACCACAGTGACTTTCAGAGCGACACTTTGGGTGTCTCATGTGGCAAAATCCCCCTCTTGGCAGTTCTGCTGCACCATCAAAGTCCCACATTTTGGTGTAAGAAAGGACCACTCTGGGCAGTGTCTGTGCCCCTCAGATGCACACGCAGGGATTTGCTGGCTCTGGTGTTTCTGACCAGTTGCTGATAGAGGCCAGCTCTCAGCATGTTCCACCTGGGTGATTCCCAGCCTCTCCCCAGTGCGTGTGAGGGATCAGCACACAGTGAAGAAAAGTTTATTTTTCTCTGCTCTCATGCACAGGTTGTTTGGAAAGGGCCCGTGAAGCCCTGAGCTGCTGTAGCTGGCTGGAAAGTGGAGATTTCAAAAAAGGCCACGTGTTCAAGCAAGAGCTTAATTTGTGCTCTGGCAAAAAGCAGCATCCTTATCCCCAGGACAACTCTCACCCAGGCAGCAGCACCACAAGCTCACAACCAACCTCATGTTCCATTTCTGAAGACGTAAGGAAATAGCCCAGCTCACAGCCAACCCCCCAGCCCAAGCTGCTGCACCAAAACAGGCCACCTCTCCTTCAGGAGCTCCAATTCAGCAGGAATTCTCATTCCAGCTGCAGAAGTCTCCCTGCTCCTTTCAGCCAGCATTCCTTCCCCTGTTGGAGCCCATGCCTACACTGTAACTCAATATAAAGGCAAGTCCCTGCACGAAACTTGTTGCAGCTGTTGCATATCTGCATGCAAAGATCTCCAGCACTCGTGTGAGCAGCAAGTCTGCCCTGCTTTGATTTGCTCTGCCTGCTCCAGTTTTGGCCCGGATCGTTGTGGCCACACAGCTCTGGGATGTTTTGAAATCAAGAATCGTTGCTCTGGTCAAGCCTCTTGCTCAACATTGCTCTGTGTCTGTGTCTGGGGGGATGTTTCATGCTGGGGCTTATGTGATGCTTCCCAGAAGGCACCAGAGTTCTCAGACAGAACTGTATAGTTTTCATCATTCCTTTTGTTCGTCCCATCACTCGGTTGTTTTCCTATGGAGCATTTTCTGACTGGAAAACAGGGACAACCCCTGAGATCGTGACACGCCACCAGCCCAGCAGAGCACGCAGAATTCACCACAGCAGCGAGGGCTGAGTGGAAGCAGAGTGTTTTCTTCCACCCTGCCAGGAAAAACTCGCTAACGTCACACTGGGAATTCAGCTGCTGAGGAGCAGCTCTGGTCAAAGAGGTGGAATTTCACATTTTCACACCAGGCTGCTCCTGGGCCAGTGGATGTCCTCCCTTGGGAGGTGACGGGTGGCGTGATGCCGTCTGATGTCCTCGTGTTGGGGTACAAGGTAAAGTCTGACAGACACAAAATGACCCCCTTGGCACGTGCAGGGGGCTCAGAGGGGCGGCCTGCCTTCTGTGTCTGGGTGGGGAGAGTGTGTTTGATCCTGCTGGAGTGGAACAGCCAAGGATTCCATTATTCTGGCTGTTTGAGGGGGAGCAGTTATCTCCAGCACAGCTGCAGGTGTATTCCCAAGGGAAGGATCCAGAGCAAAGGGAAACTGAGAGCTGCAAGGATGCCCTGCACCATCCTGGAGTCAGGCCCTGCCCGTGTCCTTTCTGCTCTTCACCTTTCCCACTGCACCTCCAAAATGCTGCAGCTGCCCACCCGTGTTAGGGACACAAATCCTGGGAATCCCTACCTGCCTTGAATTCCTCTCCTGTCAATAATTTTTAGGCTGATGTTGAAGCCAACATCATCACCTGCAGCTCAGCGAGGGTGTGCTGGCACCTGTGAGGGAGCAAACAGGAGGGGATGGCATCGATGAACTCACCCAGCCAGCAGTGCCAAACATTTTCTTCAGTGTTTCAGGTATTTTGTTAAACCGGGACGGTGCCACCTCTGTTTGCCCAGACCCCAAACACCACGGGAAGGTCGAAGCAAAATTCAGCAGCCTGTACCAAGCCCAGTGGGCAACACAAGGAACGTGACAAGAGCAGAGCAAGTGCCACCCTGATTCGTGGCCTGAAACTCTCCTCCAGTGCCAGCTGCTTCGGCAGTGCCAACCCCACAAGCAGCCAGATCATTGTGCCATCTTCTCCCCAAATCCTGCCCTGCCTTTGATATGTTAATCCTGCGTAAGGCAAATTCTCCCATTAGAATAAAGTCCATTCTGGTCTCCCTGCAATCTGCATGATCCAGTTCAAAGTTAAATTAAAAATCCCAACCTGTGTGAATGTTGCAATCGCATGATGAAATCTGTAAACCTATTTTTAATGTCTTAATGCTGCTCTAGTTGAACAAGGCAAGGCGACTGGTGCATGGCATTTGCTTTACACTTTTTTGGATTCTCATGCACTCATTAAATATTCACTCTGCAGCCTTTGCATTTCCAGTACTGCAGGACCCTAAAATAGAAGGCAAGTTTTTCTTTCCCTCTTTTGTTTCTGAAATTCCAGCCTGACTCCGGGATCTCTCCAAATCAAACGTGAAGCACTAAGCACTGCAAGGAGAAAATGTTTCAAACTAATACAGATGCCAGAAAATAGGATTTAAATCCCAAACACGCAGCTATTTGCACTGTTTTTAGGAGGTGACAGAGCAAAAGAATTGATTTCATTTCAAATTTAAGATATTTGCAATGTTAATTCTCTGAGTAGCTTGTTTTTATTAAGAAAATATTTGAACATCGCTGGAACAACTCTCCCAAATCATCATCTTACAGAACATTTCTTGGGGGAGTAGTTTGTGCTTTTCATTCTGATCTGGGATGGAAACAAGCTCTGAAAGACTGGAATTTTCTCTGTGGCAAACCCTTTCTTTTCCGACCAACTCACTTTGAAAAATCCGTGTGTGAAGCAGTCGAATAAATCCTGGTGGTGTCACTTGGGAGTCACCCCAGGAAAAGTCGGGCAGTGCCTCTCCCTCTTTGCAGCCTCCCTTTATCACTGTTAACATCCCCCAGCCACAATGACCAGGAACTCCTCGATATTGAGCGTACACAAACATCACATGTAGGGGAACAGTCGAGAAAGCAGGAAAGGACGGCAGGGACGATGGATTTTTCCCGAAATCCCGGGTTTTCCAGGGCAGACGGCCCAGCGAGGCTCTGGCAGGGGACACAGAGCGGCTCCTGCAGCGCCGCGCACCCCGCGGGTGCTGCGACATCATCGGCCCTTGTCCCACGGAGCCGCAGGGCCCCGGGACACGTCCTGGAGGTGGCAGAAAGGGAAGTTTTAGCACCGCTCTGGATACCCGAGACTTTCTTTAGGCTGGAAAACGGCGATGCTTTCCAGCGCGCCCGGAGACTTTGGGGCACTTGGGGCAGCAAAATTCCTTTGGAAGGGTCGGAGCTGGGCTGGGGGTTTGCGGGGGGCCCGCTGGGATGTGCTCGTTCTGTGCCCTCCTTGTTTCCCCCTCTGTCCCCTCCTGTCCCCTCTATCCCCTCCTGTCCCGTGTCCCTCCTTTCCCCTCTGTCCCCTCCTGTCCCACTCTGTCTCCCATCCCGTTCTGTTCCCCCATCCCACCATCCGCTCTCTGTCCCCTCTATCCCCCCGCCCCCCTCTGTCCCCTCTACCCCCTCCTGTCCCTTTCTGTCCGTGTCTCCGCTGTTCCCTGCTGTCCCCTCTATCCCTCTATCCCCTCCTGTCCCGTGTCCCTCCTTTCCCCTCTGTCCCCTCTACCCCCTCCTGTCCCTTTCTGTCCGTGTCTCCGCTGTCCCCAGCCGTCCCCCCTGTACTCCCTGTCCCCGTCTCCCTTGTCCCCTCCCGTCCCCCCTCTGTCCCCTCTACCCCCTCCTGTCCCTTTCTGTCCGTGTCTCCGCTGTCCCCAGCCGTCCCCCCTGTACTCCCTGTCCCCGTCTCCCTTGTCCCCTCCCGTCCCCCCTCTGTCCCCTCTACCCCCTCCTGTCCCTTTCTGTCCGTGTCTCCGCTGTCCCCAGCCGTCCCCCCTGTACTCCCTGTCCCCGTCTCCCTTGTCCCCTCCCGTCCCCCCTCTGTCCCCTCCTGTCCCCCCTGTCCCCCTGTCCCTGCTGTCCCCAGCGCGGGGCGCTCCCGGCGTTGCGGTGCCCGAGCCGCTGCCGCCCCCTCGTGGCCGCGCTCCGGAAGCGCAGCCCGGCCTCAGGCCGCGGGCGTTTGGCTCCCAACTCCTCAAATAAAACAACATAAACCCAAAAAGTCTTTGAGAGGCTCGATCCAGCCGCGTGCCCCGGCTCCGGCCCTGGCGGTCCTTTCGGGGTCGCTGCATGTCACAGCAATGCCGGGATGCTCCAGGCCCCGCTCCCCCTGCGGATCCCGCGTTCCCCGGGACGCGTCCCCCGGTGAATCCCCGGGAGATTTGGAGGAGCGCACCTCACCCACCCACAGGCGCTCGTTCGCAGGGAGCTGGGGGAAAAGGTTTTGTGGGGCACCGAAACCTCGCCCGTTCAGTGAAATGCAGCTTTTTATTTTGCGGATTTTGCCCACTGGAGAGCCGGCTGGCGGTGACCATGGAGCCCCCGCGCTGCATCCAGTGTGACCGGAGCGCTGGGAAGGGTTTAATGATTCCTTAAGGAATGGGAACATGCAAACCAAATGAGCTCGGAGTGGCTTAAATCTCAATGGGGGAGTAAATGACTGCAGCTTAAGAGATCCAAGCAGCCCAGCCCGGCCGCTGCTGACAGCAATTCAAATGCGAGCAGATTGGGTGGCACTGAATTAAACAACAGCGCTTGTTCAAATATTAGGAAAGACAAGGGCGACAAAAAAAGCTCTTGGAGAAACAAATCCTGCTGTGCTGGATGAGCTCCACAGACTGACTAATCCGGGGTTCTGTCCTGGGAGTCACCAGCTCCACATACCTGAGAAAGGTGCGAGGTACGGACACCGCGTCTCCCCCGGGACACAGGGGTGTCAAGGGTTAAGGGCAACACGATAAATATTTCAGAACTGCGTCAACTAAAGTGAAAAATCAGAGCTCAACTTCATCCAGTCGAGCAGACAATGCCGTTTTAATGGCCGAGTTTTCAATTTTGTTAATATAATTTATTGGTGCCAGTCGGATCCCGGCAGGGAGGAGGAGCCCAGCTTCACGGGACAGCTCTGGGCTCCCTAAAAATCCATGTCCTGCCCCTAGGAATGCCACCAGGAATGCACCTTCTCCCAGTTCCACGTTGTGACCGGCAGCTGGAGCAGACAGGGAGGGAGCTGGGAGGTGGCACCGGCCGTGCAGGGCAATCCATGGGGTGAGAGCAGCATTTGCAGGGATTGTGGTTGGCCTGGCCAGCTCTAATAATCATTGCCATTCCTAAGCATGAAAGAGTCAAGTATTCCCACCTCCCCCCGCTGCCATTTGAAAAGTATCTGACCTAATTATTACTATCCCTGTTGTGTAAATTCAGCACTTTGTCAGTCTGAATAAATGTACATTAGCCTTAACATGAGTGAAACAAGTTTAAACAATGAAGGCAGCTTTGTAAAGCTCCCTCGCTTTTTAACTTATTTGACACCACACTAAAGGGCCCATTTAGACTAAAGAGTTCAGCACATTTTGGGACCCATTAAATGCCCAGGTTGAGACTAGATATTCTCCTTTTTCTTTTTTTTTTTTTTTTTAATTTGTCCTCGCTAGTTGCTAAAGTCAGCAGAATTGAGCAATAAGCTGCTTTGCATTTCTTTAGCTTTGTAGGCAAGTTGCAGAAAGCTACACCCATCCCGGCCAGCACAGCAGCCCTTCCAAGGCAGGGCAAACCTCACTTATCACTGAGACCAAGGCATTCCTTGGAATTAGTTTTAATTAAAAAAAAAAAAAGCTTTTAATTAAATTAAAAAAAAAAAAAGGAGGAAACTCATGGCACAAAAATGTGATATTCATGGCTGTTAGGAAAACTTACACTGTCAAATTGTTTCTATTTCAGGCTAACAGCATAGAATTTAGAGTCAGGTCAGCCTTTCACATAATTATGGAATTATTATGGTTGGAAAAGAGCTCCAGGATCATGGAGCCCAAGCTGTGACTGATCCCCACCTTGTCCCCAGCCCAGAGCTCTGAGTGCCACCTCCAGGAATTCCTTGGGCACCTGCAGGGATGGGCACTGCAAACCTCCCTGGACAGTTCCAAGGCCTGAGCACCCCTTCCAGGAAGAAATTCCTCCTGATCGAGGAGTGACAAACTCCAAATCTATCCTGACTCCAGCTGCTGTCACACTTAGGATGTGACCTGGAAGAAGGAGAAAATTTACCCTGTCTTGGCTGCAGGACAAATGCAGATCAGCTCCAAAAGAGCAAATGGGGCTGAAAAACCAGAACATCATCACCCTCATCATTCCCTGTTCCCTGCCCTCCTCTATCCTTGAGGAAATTTCTGAGGGCAGCAGAAAGAAAGAGGCAAAGGCGAGGAAACAAGGGAAAAACTGGATGGAAAAAGTAACAGTGCAGTCAGAGCTGAACACTTCTGCCAGGGGAAGGGGTTTTCTTCACCACTGAGCCCCTGACTTTCGAGAAAACCTCTCAGGTACCACACAAAGGTTGGGTTCTGCTGCGTGTGTCACAAAGAGCTGGCAGGGAAACATTTTCAAAAGAGAATTTCATTTTACTCAAAGCCGTAACAAAACCGGTTCTTTCCCAATGAGATCTGTGGTCAGTCTGTAAATTGAATTCTGTCACTGACCTGTAAGAGATACCTGAATCCACACGAAGTTCAGTGCTTGACAAAGCCACAACTCCAACACTGGCAGCAGCACCTCCCCAGGATCTGGGCACTTGGATGGATATTTAGATTAAAATCCTGGTTTATAGGCAGAGCCGCAGATGGATTTGGATTCCAGCCCTCTTACTCATTTTGAAGCTTAGCTAAGTCTGAAGCACAGAAAAAACCCAACTCAATTATAATTTCTAGCTGTCAGGAAGGAATTCTATCAGCTCCATCCTCCAGAAGGAAATCCACACTGTCTAGCAGTAATCAGTTCCATTTGTGACCCTCCCAACAAAACCCTTTTTGTCTGTGATTTGTATTCAGCTTAGGACACGCTGATTTCAGACCCTCTGTGGATTTTAATGTCTAAACAGCCTTTTTATTTTTAAATGCAACCAAGAAACTATTTGGCAGGGTCTGAATCTGAAGCAAAATCTCCCAGCTGCACTGGGGTCTGGGCTCACAGCAAGGCAGGACACTCACAGACAGCTCTGTTTGCTCAGTTTAGCTAAGAATAGGACATCAGTAAGAAATATTTTAATCTAACAAGCATCATGTTTTGAAGGGAACTTTCAGCTTTTTTGGCCAATTTCAGTGGCATGTGATGATCTCATGGGGTGGCAGCTGGAGAACAAATGAAGCTGCAGCTCTGACCACTGAGAATGGGCTGAGCTCTGCCAGGGCTGGGTGTGGGAACTCCCTCAGGTTTTGGGATTCAGAGGCACCGATGTGGAAAGGACTGAACCTGCCCCATGCCAGCCAGGCAGCTCCAGGATGCTGATTCAGGACACGGAACCTTCCAGCCCCTTTGCACTCCTGCACACCTGGGCCAGGTTTCACCACCAGTGTGTGAAGGAATTTGCTGCATTTCAGTCCAGCCCCCAGGTTCCACACCAAAAACCAGCCCCCAATTATACAACTGGCACTAATTGGATCCTTTGTTGAGCTTTTCAGAAGAGAGGCCGAGGCTTGAACAGCACGGAAACAAACCTGTCCCATGAATTCCCCAGGACAGCCCCATGGATGCAGTGCTGCCAGAGACTCATGTGGCTTGTCAAAAAATACAGAGTTCAGATTCTACCACTTCTGCAGTTTTCAACTTTCACCAGCATTCAAATTCACCTACATTAAAAGAAAATTAAATTGCCCTCTCCAACAAAAAGCAAACCACAACAAAGCAAACATCCTCCAGCAAACCATTCCCTTGAATCCATTAAAAATTGCCAAGTCAATGCTCCAGTGCCTGCTGCCCATCCCGGGCTGCCAACAGCACAAGTGCCACTTGGGGCTCCTGTTTGCCACCAGCTGTGGCAAGAACTGCATCACAGATCATAAATATTTCATATTCCAGCCATATTTCACACACCAACAATATATCACATTCCTTCACAGCTGCAGCTCTGGGAAGAGAAGGAAAAGCCCCCACTGAAAGCCCCTCCATGAACCATCAATGTTTTAAGAGCTCTGTCCCCCACGTGGGGCTGGTGGAATATTGGACACAGCTCTGCAGAGAGGCAGAGCAGGAGCTGATGAACCCAGGGGTACAGGAGGAATTAGCCAGGAATTTGTTTCAATAGATGAGCAGATCAGAATTAAAAAGGAGTCACTATTATGGCCCAGTGGGCAGGAAAACCTGGGACCAACAGCTTGGACTCTGCCTGATCTATCACTAACAAAGAGAAGTAAACCTGAATATTGTGCTTCTCTGTGCATTTTTTAGCAAAGTATTAACTAAATCAAAAGCATTAAATTAATTCCCTTTAGGATTTATAACTGCTGTAAGTAGAAGAAAAGTGCAGTCCTATAAAACACCAACAGGATTTTAACATGTATTGTCAAACAGAATTAAACTGCAAATAAAAGCCCTACTATGGGACACCTTTAGTGCAGAAATTTCATTATCTGTAAGCAACAAATAATAAAGGATCATAATGAAAAGAATACAGAACAAGGAGAACAAAGCTGATCCCCAGCCATGCAACAAAAAGTGCCTGAATGCTTCCTGGAAGCTCCAGCAAACCTCAAAGTGTTTGATGTGCTCACATCTGGAAAACAAAAATTCTTACTCACCATATAAATTGTACAGCAAGCCAATTTTTAATGATACCTATCAAAATAATAATGAAATCCCAGCAGTTTCATTCAAGCTGTTTGAATCACAGAGACCACCTATGCAAATATCAACAGAGCATTTGAATCTCCAGGTAACTACTGCCAATTATAAATGGGGACACTTTTAAAAAGAAATTACAAGGATAATTAATCATTTTCACACACAAAGGTAACAAGGTAACATCATGCAGTGGTTTTAAAAGCCTCCTACTTTCTGTATTTCTATTCTGCTTAGTTTGTGCCAAGATTAGAAAAGCAGATTTCCATTTTAAAAGAGGGAGAGAGGAAAGTGAAAAACTTCCAGCCTTCCCTCTGGTCATTCCATGGGAGTATTATGGGATTCAAACATTAACAAGGGAATATTCTGCTGTTAAAAACAGGCTACAACAATATGGACAAGAATGTTGCACAAACATTTCATGACTGTGCTCTCACCTACTCTGTCAAAAGGTGAATTATTTGAAAATACCCGCAGGACATTTTAGAAATATATAGTTCTACTGAGGGCCCAGTTAGCTCGACAAAAAAAGGGCCTTACTTCTTTTTTTGTTGTCAGAAAGTTACAGAGGGTTTGAATTCTGGAGTAATCCACTGAAAACTGTAATTGCAGTGGTGGCACAAACCAACAGAGGAGGAGAGCAGGAACTTCTCCCTCCCTCCCTCCCTCCTCCTGAGGATGCTGTGACTGAAGATGACAACATCCAACCGAGGAGAAAAGAAGAACTTTTGTGCAAAAATTCCAACATTTCAGAACAAACCTGCTGCTACAACACGGATTCTGCTGCTCTGCTTCTTTTTTAACAGAAGCTGCAGCTGACACAGGTTCAGCAGCTATGAACAGGTTTGTAACCAACTTACAAATGGAGGAATTCCAGACGGGATCAGAGCAGCACAAAAGTTCTGTACAGAGCTGGACACAGAGAGCCATGGGGGAGGAAAAGAGCCAGGGATGCTCCACTGAGGCTCCTCATTGTTTCAGAAATAGTAAGCTGTGTGAGTAACCCAGTTGGAACACTCCTCCTTGGAACGTTTGGCTGAGCTGTGAGTTGTAAAAATAGATTTGTAAGCCTCAGACTTGTCCTCGCTGTCTGCAATGGATCTCTTGGTGGTGGTGGAAGCTTTATTGACTTTTCCTGGGGCTGATGGATTTCCATTCTCTGAGGGGAAAAAAGGAACAGAATGAAGCATGACAGCTTACAATGGATAAAGGTATTTAAATAAAGATGAAAACCAGTGTCTGAAAATGAAAATATACACATTTTTCAGCTCTCTCATAAGTATCTCCCATAATTGGACTCAACAGCTTTTAGAAATCACTCAGAAGACATTTAGAAAACTTGAGAGAGGAATTCTCTAAATCTCTTGCACTGCAATTCAGTCCTGACAATATTTACTCCTCCAAGTGAAAAATGGCTCTTTAGCAACAGGGAAGCCCCCACCAGCCTGAAGTGCTGTTCAGAAATCAGCTCTCAAATGCCAGAAGCTGAGCTTGTGCCACACCTTTCCCCAGGGAATCCCTCCGTTCCCTTGATTCTTTGCAAAGTTATGACCAACAAAAATGATCTGCATCATTTTATATTTGTAGTGGGGAAATGCCCACCCTCTGTTTCTGATACCATTTTTCTCAGTGTATTTTATCTACTACTACATTAAAATTTCTTTTCTTTTTTTTTTTTTTAACTATTTCATCTCCCAAGTTGCAGGACGGTGTTTGAAAAAGCCAAGTCTCTGGTGCAGAGAAATGAACACAGAAACTCAACATCCTGAGCCAAACTCAGGCACAGGGGCTCCCAAGAATTGGGTGTGCAACCCCAAATCCGCACAGAACTGGGTGTGTGATCCCAAAATCTCACAGAACTGGGTGTGTGACCCCCAATCCTCACAGAACTGGGTGTGCCATCCCAAATCCTCACAGAATTCTGTGTGCAATCCCAAATCCTCACAGAATTCTGTGTGCAATCCCAAATCCTCACAGAATTGTGTGTGCATACCCAAATCCTCACAGAATTGGGTGTGTGATCCCCAAATCCTCACAGAATTGTGTGTGTGATCCCCAAATCCTCCCAGAATTCTGTGTGCAACCCCAAATCCTCACAGAATTGCATGTGCCATCCCAAATCCTCAAAGAATTGGGTGTTCAACCCCAAATCCTCACAGAACTGGGCATGCAACACCAACAGAAACATTTTCAAAAGGCTTTTTTTTTCTTCTACACCCTCAGAAAATAAAAACGTCCTGATTATTATTAGAATAACGAGGTTGCTCAACATCCAGGAGCAATTCTCATTTTTAAATATTTTCAGAAGCCTGTCCTGTATAAAAGCAGACAGCAGAGGGCAGGTCAGGCATTGCTGATGGAATTTCAGCTTCTCCCAGTTTATCTACAGGTCATCATTCTCAGATTCTTCAAATTATTGAGATTTTTTAAAGTACAGGATTTCATTCTTCCCACAGAAACCTCAGAGTGACCTTAAAAATGTACTCATCCTGTTTGAAAGTATCAGTTTGGGGACATTAATAGCAGAATAAACATTAAATAAAGAGAAGGCACCATTCTTTGCATTTAAGGGCTGCCAAGTTTACTCAAAGCTTCGAGGCTGCTGCAGGTTCATCAGTGCATCCTGAAGTTCTGTTCCAGTGTTCCCAAGGCCACACAGCACATTAGCAGGTAAAACAGAGGATTAAAAATTAAATAATCAAGGGGTTTTTAATAAAATTCATCCAAAGAAAGTGCCATAACATAGTTTTTGATCAACTGTACATCAGGAAACTGCAAATTCTCCTCCACTACCTCACAGCCAGGAAAAGAGACACACCAAACCCATGGCTGTGTAAATAAGAATCTCTGATCTCTTGAGGTCAGGTTCCCAACTTAAAGCAATATTAGAATGACATAAAAAAAAGCAAATCTGGTCCCATTTTTCTCATTAGGATTAACCACCAACCTGAACTTTTGGTGAAGACAATCTGCCTGTTTTCCCCAGAGCTGGAATTGACACAATCCTTTGCATTCTTAGCTTTTGAAGGACCTGGAGAATCTAAAAAATTAAAAAAAAATTAAACAAAACCCCAGAAAAATTAAATCCTGACAGCTGCAAGACTCCAAGGCTCAGCAGGTGACAGAATTTGGAGCTTTTTTACCTGCAGAGGGCTCTTGCTGAGAAGCTGCTGCTGCTGCTGTCTTGCCTTTCTTTGATTTCTGAAACAACACAAGCAGAAATCTGGTAATGGACTGAAAGGAGATAAAATTCCCAACTCATATTTGATAGACACACGATTGAACTCAGTACATTTTTATTTCTTGCCCAGTAGAAGTCTTCCTTCCACTTTTTTCTATTATTTCTACATGGAAAAAAAAATAATCCTGAGAACCCTGCAATTACATTAAAGAAAACTGAGGAGGACAAAATTGGATTTGTCTGGATTTAATATTTTGGTTTACATACTTTGAAAGGGGAGGGGTGTTATTATCATTAACTGATAATCTGAACCCACACAGTAGGACAATAAATTGTACTACATTAATAAGACACAATTAACTGTAATCAATAAAGATGTTTTTCAATAAAAATTTCAGAAGAATCTGGAATCTTGTATCCACTAAATTTTGCTTAGTCCATAAAAAAATCCCTCCTGGGTACCTGTCAATAACTGGACCCTCTGCAGGATTGCTTGGGAAGATGCAAATAGTTAATTTAAATTTTTAAAAGTATCTGTGCAGCAGATTTCCCAAATTAATTTATGTTTGTACAGATTAAAAAACACAGCAAAACCAAGAAGAATCCCATTACTGGCTTTGATTAGGTAAAAAGAAAGCTGTATGAGACCAGTCATTAGCATTATTCTCACTGGGTCCATTCTGAATTGTCACCATGCTTCAAGACAGCTGCACAAACTCAAAGAAAATAAATTTAATTCTGTTCTAAAGCTCAGAACCCCTGCTGTGAAGCAAAGGATTAATGCTCCAGGGAAAAAATGCCACAGCAAATGTTGCTGCAAAGCTGAGCCCAGGAGGGGGTGGCAGAGGATCAGGGCTCTGCCTGCAAACCTGGGATGAAACCTGGCAAACCTGGCTCTCCTGCTGGCAGATCAGAGAATGGTTTGGGTGAGAAGGGACCTGCAAACCTGGCTCTCCTGCTGGCACATCAGGGAATGGTTTGGGTGAGAAGGGACCTGCAAACCTGGCTCTCCTGCTGGCACATCAGGGAATGGTTTGGGTGAGAAGGGACCTGCAAACCTGGCTCTCCTGCTGGCACATCAGGGAATGGTTTGGGTGAGAAGGGACCTGCAAACCTGGCTCTCCTGCTGGCACATCAGGGAATGGTTTGGGTGAGAAGGGACCTGCAAACCTGGCTCTCCTGCTGGCACATCAGGGAATGGTTTGGGTGAGAAGGGACCTGCAAACCTGGCTCTCCTGCTGGCACATCAGGGAATGGTTTGGGTGAGAAGGGACCTGCAAACCTGGCTCTCCTGCTGGCACATCAGGGAATGGTTTGGGTGAGAAGGGACCTGCAAACCTGGCTCTCCTGCTGGCACATCAGGGAATGGTTTGGGTGAGAAGGGACCTGCAAACCTGGCTCTCCTGCTGGCACATCAGGGAATGGTTTGGGTGAGAAGGGACCTGCAAACCTGGCTCTCCTGCTGGCACATCAGGGAATGGTTTGGGTGAGAAGGGACCTGCAAACCTGGCTCTCCTGCTGGCACATCAGGGAATGGTTTGGGTGAGAAGGGACCTGCAAACCTGGCTCTCCTGCTGGCACATCAGGGAATGGACCTGCAAACCTGGCTCTCCTGCTGGCAGATCAGGGAAAGGACCTGCAAACCTGGCTCTCCTGCTGGAAGATCAGGGGAGGGACCTGCAAACCTGGCTGTCCTGCTGGCAGATCAGGGAAGGGTTAGGGTGGGAAAGGACCTGAACGCTCATCCCGTTCCAACCCTGCCATGGGCAGGGACACCTTCCACAGGTCCTGTCTAACCTGGCCTTCAGGCACCTGGAAAACTCACTGCAGGAGATTTCCACCTTTTGTTACGGGTGGATTTCCAAAGAAAAGTAATTTCCCAGATGTTTGGAGCTCCATGGATGCATAAATTCACTATGCATAATATAAATTAGAGAGAGATTTCAGTATGGGCACAGTGACAGCTGAGCTTGAATCGTTTTTTATTCTGGATCCAGCTGCATCTTCCTGATGTTTTGTCTCATGGGGATGAAGAAAAGGAGTCTGAGCTTCCTGCCCCAAACACAGCAGGTCCACTGAGCCTGCTAGGAAGGAAGGAAGGAAGGAAGGAAGTGAGGAGGAAACCTGGAGAGCAGTGCCAGGAAAGTGGGAGTTGTGCTGGTAGTGGGACTGGAGCTCCCAGGCCTCCAATGGTGCAGGGACAGCAGAGGTTGGTTCCAGCTGCAGGGACCAGCTGGGGCACCAAGGTCACCACTTGAGGCTGAGAGATTTGCAAATCCTGTCCTGTAATTCTCCACTAACCAAACAAATGCCATTTGCATGTTCCCCCAGGGCACACAGAGCCCCAGGACCAGGGCACGGTGTCCTTTTGTGCTGTCACCCTAAAAGCCACAACAGCCCTGCACACCCAGGTACTCCTGTGCAGAAATTGTGGCCAGCATCACCTTCCAGATCACTCAAAATTATGTGACCCAAAGCTACAGGTGCTTTGTTAGGGCCCTGTTTCTAAAGAAAACCAAGTGCAACCAAGCACTGGCTCATCAGCTGAGACCTGCAAAGGTCGAGCAACAAATTCTAAAGTTATTTTTTCCCCCAAACTTTTAACTACCAAGTATTGAGGGGAAAAAAAAAGAAAAACTCTCTGAATAGACACCATGAGATTATCACTCTTATGCCAGAAGCTGTTGGCCATGAGATGCAGAGACTCTGAAAAACAGGAAACAGAACAGCAGGATTTTTATGGAAAACCATCCTTTTGATGTATTGCCCAGGCCCAGCCAGGCTGCACTGGCACAGATGAATAAAGCCCCTGTGATGAGAAGGAATCATATGCTCCCTGGCAAGTAAGCAAGCATTTGTTTTAAAACAAACCAGGGAAATATTTGCATGGCAAAATCAAGGGATGAAACCTCCATCTCAACTCTCGGATGCTGAAAGCATCAGATAATGATTTATGTTCCTGAGACCCAGCTAAGTCTGAGCACCCTGGCCTGAGTCAGCACTAAAGGTTTGCTTGCTTTGGCATCCTCCAGGGATGGTCAGGGAAAAACAGCAGTGCTGACAAAATTCCCAGCTGCAGAAGTGTCATTTGACAGCTCAGCAGCACACAACAACTCCCAGCTCACAGAGCTGCAAGGATTTCATTTCCACTGCATCTTACCTGGGCAGACAAAAAAATGCCAAGGCCTCAGCATTAATGGTGGGAATTAGGGGTGCAGTAATTGCTGAGGGCTGTGAGAACCACAAAACAGGATAAATTTCCACACTCTTACAGCACCAGCCCAGGAATGCACAGATCCCAACATCCTGTTTCTGACAGAGGCCAATAAAAGACATTTTATTTTACAAGATCAATCAACTGATGCCATTATCAGCAACTGACACAAGAAACACAAGGGTGATGTAGCTCATTACTAGAATTAATTAATTTCAAGAAAACCCTGAAATATTGCTGCAAGAGTCCATTTCACCCACTTGGAGTGCACAAGGCTCTTCCTGCTGGTCAGGAGAAAGTTTAGGATGTACAACTTCAAGATGTGATTGGCCAAATACCCCCAAAAACTGCTTTTCAAGTAGTGTTTAAACACAACACAGCTCACAGAGTAAATGCCTCCACCTTTATAAAGATCAGTAAATCTAAGAGCAGAGTCATTGCAGAGAAGAATTCTTCCAATTTTCTAATAAATCATGTATAAAAGTTTTACCTTTTCTAATTTACTTTTAAGTCTCCTTTCCTCCATCCTTTTCTTCAGAATTTCCACATCTTCTTTATTACCATTAAGGACAATCACATCTTCCTCTTGAAAGGCAACGCCACACTTCATGAAAGGAAAGAAAGGACAAAATTGCATATTTATTTTCTGTCCCCTATAAACAACACTCTGAACTAATTATTTTCTTTTCATTTGGGTATTTTCTGTTCATGGGTTCCTTGTTTTACTGGCACAAATGTATTTAAAAATACTCCTAATTAGAATCGACTCAATTTTCTGAACCCCACAGCTAAAACTCAAAAGTACTTTCTGATTTTCAGTTATGAATGTATTTGATTAAGACCTTGATGCCATTCTGCTCTAGAATTTGTCTTTCAATTTAGTGAGATAAGAAGCAACAACTGAAGGGAGCAGTTCCTTTACACTGAGCAGGGACAACACCAAAGGTGTTACTCTTACATGTGGAACAAAATTTTTCTCTTCAACTGGTAGACAGGAAAACATGAAGGTGTTTTATTTATTATTATTTTTTAGATTTTAATATTTTTTTTATTTTACTCTGGGGATAAAAAGGGCTCACAAAAGCAGAATAATTCATTACCCTTGCCTTGCTGCCTCACTGGGTTGTATCACAGAGACCATAACCTTATCTGATTTATCAAACACTCCCAAGTTTCCAACTACTTTCATAAATTAATCTGGATAATGGCTGTAATGTGCTCTGTGTACTTCCACACTGGTTTCACGGTTGAAGGCACAGATGTTTCCCTGTGCACATTTGCAATCATTTGATGTACCAGCACACTGACCATGATGTTTTCTTATTTAAGATCTCAATTTGCCTCTTTTTTTGGTTGGCTTTTTCTTTTTTTTTGTTGTTTTGTTTTGTTTTGGTTGGTTTTGGGGTTTTTTTTGGTTGTTTTGTTAAATGCAGAAGCTTTCTGCTAATCTGCAAGATTAATTTATAATCCTGCCTCTGCCATTACTCTTCTTTTTCTAAACAAAGGTTTAGAAAGGTTACTCCTGTATTTGCAGTAGGAATTAAGCAAATGAAAGGACACATGGGCAGGACTTTGCTCAAGTGCTGAGCACAGCTTCAAAAATGAACCTGAACCCAAGTGGTAGGAGATTGAGAGGAGAAACAGGGGTTGGAGAGAGGCACAGAGCAGGCAGGGAGAGGATGACCCACACACAAGAAATGGGGGAGTAGCTCGTATTTTTCCATTTCTACTCAATGAGAAATCCCAGCCTGGGGTGATCTCACACTTGGGAGTGAGAAGGCTCCAAAATCAAGAATTTCAGTCTTCATTCTGAGGCAGGAGCTGGTGGCTGACTTGATTCTAAAGAAGCCCCACAAATTCATTTGTAGAAGCCCCACAATTTCTTTTCCAGGGTGTTTCCTAATCCAGCATTTTTCAAACATATTTTGTCAGTAGACTCTAATTTCATTAAACGTCGCATTTGAAAAGAGCAAGCAAATCCAGGTTCCCATCTGGAAAATACAGGTGGAATTGTTCAAAACTGAAAAGGATTTACAAGAAACAAGGAAATGAAGGAAATGAAATCTTTCCATTCCCTGAGACAGAAAATTCTTTGCCATGACAACACTGGATTATGTCAAAGATCATACCCTTCCAAACATCTTAATGAGATAAAAAGCAGAAAGAAGTTTCAGTTCTGCAAACTCAGATGTTTGTTCCTTCAGATTAATTAAGGTCTTGGGGCAGATGTTTGTTTTATGATATCACAGAGTCTCCTCTGCTGTACCTTCTTTATCTTGGGCCTTGAAATATATATGAAGGTACTTGCTGTAGTTTTTAGCACCTTGAATAGAAGACATTCCTCAATGACATAGTTCTTATCTTTCTTGAAGTATAAAATCCACGATTTTTAAAGTAGCAATGAACTCTTAATTTAAGATGACCTCCTGAATTCTAGAGTTTACAGTTTCGGCCGCCTAAGACAAGAGTTGTACATTATTTCTTGCTGTAAACTACATTGACACACTGACATTTTTTTTTTAATAGCATCTAAAATGTAGTTCTGTGCATGACAACTCCAGTCTTAATATAATACAAATGAACAACAGGCAAATATGTTTTCATATCTGAATGTTTACAGCTGTCTTACAGTTTAATGTCTTCAGAGAAACCCACAGGCTCTTTCCCAAATTTGACCAGTGAATTCCTGCAGTTCTCCTGAACGTGAGCATTACTAGGAAATGCACAATTCCCACCAGGATATGGGACATGGATGGCCACAACCTGTGTGTCCCTCTTTAAACAGGGACCTTTAGGAAGAGGACTGAACATCCATGGACCACCTCACTGTTCATCTCCCAGCCACGTAAACTCACGTATTAAAGATTATTCTTGCTTGCCACAGCTAACTAAAACTTGTCTTAAGAGAGAGAGTTTTCCAGAGGTTTAGCCATTAAAAGTTCAGGAGCGTAAGATTTGCTGAACGTGTTTTTTTACATTGTCACCCAACCCAGACATGCAGTGGGTCAGAGAGTAAAGGACAACTTGGGAGCAGTGGAAATTTCCCACCTAGTGATTCACTGAACTGAACTTTCACTCAGGGGCTGCAGCATCTACTGCAAAACAAGTTCAAGAAAAAGCCTCAATTTACAGAGTTTCTCTTAACACCAGTGATAATTTTGTACCTGTCACACCTGCAACTTTGCCTTAACTTTGATGTTTTCTCTCCATTTATTGCTGACCAACATGGTATTTTTATCAGAATGCTTCCTCCCAAGCCCAGCACATTTAAGCTCAACTTCCCACTTATTAAACCCCCTGAGAACCTTGAAAATCTTGTGTGTGTGAAGGATGATTCAAGGCAATCTGCTCCACAGCAGGTACTGTAAAGTCAAGCACACCTTTATGGCACCAGAGAACACGGAGGAGTTAACGCCTCCTCGTGCATTTCTGCCTGTGCTTCATTTTACACAGACTTTGATAATTTTACAATTCTGGCGGCTGCCCTTGTTTGTTTGCTTATCTAAACGTTACAGTTTTAAGGGCTGGGGTCCTACACAACTTGTGGTTTCTTTATCTCAGGGTTACAAACACAGCACACGGTTCTACCACACGTGTTCATCACACACAGCTCGCCTTACTGCTCCAAGGCTTTTATTCTGTTTATAGCTGTGCTTTACTATTATGGCCTTCTGTTTCCTACCCATTAGCACACAATCTCTTTTTCTAGCTTTTTGTATCAGTTCTTCTTATTTTCCTGGCCCTCCAGGGCTGGACCTTTGCTTACACAAGTGTTCAGTCACAGCAGCCACACTTACTCCGTATCTCCTCAGCCCACCTGGGCTAGACCTTATTTTGCAGAAGGGAGAGCAGGTACATAAAACCCTTCCTTTCTTATCTCCTCGGCGCACTCAGGGCTTGATCCCTGTTTTGCAGGAGTGGTTACATTTATAAGAGGCACTGCCATTGAATTCTTTCGCTGACTTACGCCTCCATTCTTTCTAACTTACACCTTCACTCTTTCTAACTCACGCTGAGCTGCTTATCCCGAGTCAGGTCTGCGTTTCAAGGAGATCTTTCAATTATTCTCTTTTCGGCTTCCAGCCACTGCAAATGCCCGGCAGCAGCAACTCCCCGCTGGAATTCTGGGCTGCCGGCTGGAAAGTTTCGGCAGGCGAATAGTTAAGGGCAGGGGGAGGAGGAGGAAGAGGAGGAGGCAGGCTGCCAGTTCTCCCGGCCCGCGGGCTCGGCTGCCCCGCGCAGGGCACGGCAAAGGCTCGGCGGCAGCGCAGCTCCTCCCGCTCCCGGCCAGTATTCCCTGCACATCCCCCGGAATATTCCGTGGGATTGCAGCCCTTTGCGGGCTGCCTCGGCCGCTGAGGTTCCCTGGCGGGCAGAGCCGCAGGCACGGAGAATTCCTGCGGGATAAATATGCAGAGCACTGCGGGGAGGCGGGATGAAACCTTCCCGTTTAATGGTTAACCCGGCAGCGGGATAAGGGACCAGGCTCCTGCTGAAGGACAATGAGACCCTGCCTTTATCTTTATTATGCTGCCGTCTCTTGGCTAATTCTGGACGAGGTAAGGCTGCATCCGTTTTATCGCAGTATTCATATTCTTGCTTTTTTCCTGATGGAAAGTGGCAGTTTGACTTCCAAACCACTCCAGTCTGCAGTCAGGTTAATGGTGTTTCCCCTTCTCTACCTTGTGACGGATGCACAGAAGGATGGAGGTCATTACTACTAATTGTTTGTATTATAAAAATCGCAGTATTTATGCAGCTTATTGTTTTTTACAGCTCTGTAACTTAAAGGTTTAAATAGCTTTCATTGTATTTGTTTGAAATGACTATGA
The DNA here is from genome assembly GCA_013400495.1 of Nicator chloris. Classification (NCBI taxonomy): domain Eukaryota; kingdom Metazoa; phylum Chordata; class Aves; order Passeriformes; family Pycnonotidae; genus Nicator; species Nicator chloris. The sequence continues at coordinate 430,807 of WAAE01024068.1, forward strand.
GGTCAAATACACAAGCAAAAAAAATAATGGAAAACAGGAAAAAGAGCAAAGATGAGCACTGAAAGTTCACAAATTTGCTGTATATTTATCAGTAAATTCTAACGCAGTGTTTTTAAATAGGAATGATTTAAATAACTGGGTGTGATGGAGAAATGTTTTTACTCAATGCATGTCAAAATCCAGAAGCAGACTCCGTATTCTGACCCCCATTTAAACGAAAAAAAAAAGGAAAAAGCACTTATAAGAACTGATTTTAACTTTTTTTAAGGATTGAATTAGTCTTCCTGTGTTTATAAAATGTCTACATTAATGCCTGCATAAATACCTTTCAAGCAGGAAAAAATCAGCTATAAGAAAAGGTTGAAATAAGTATTTAATGCTTTTTCAGCGTTTTATTAGAAGATGAAACATTCCCAAGTCATTTGTCTCACTAAATTATGAGGCCATATGAAGCAAACTTCATCTAAACTTTAATATTATAGGCAAAAGCAAAGAGCACAGAGAAAACAGAAGGTTTAGAGGTGCAGCGATGCAGTCCTAAATGCAATGGCAGGGAGAAACAGCAAAAAGCAAAATGAGTTTTTACTACAAAATGCACAGCCAAGGATGTGCTAGTGGGGTCTCAGTGAGCTGAGCTGACATTTCACAGCCTTTTTCCGGGCATCATCACAATTCCCCTTTCCTCTAGAGTTTACTTGGTTAATTGAGATGGAGGATCTTAGGCGTACAACAATTTTCTGTTAAGTAATATCCCTAAAAGCATCCATAAAGGTGCTTGAAAATCCCTGCTTTTTTTCTTCCCCCCCCAAGAATGTCACATGCTACTCGCAGGAGTTTAAAAAATTCATACAAGTTCACCCTGCAGATTTAGAAAACCTGTGCATGATGTAAGAAATGCTGAGTTTCAGAGGCATTCTGCTAACAAAAATACCTACCACGGCACTCTTGCATAATAAGACTCAAGGGCAAGTTAGTCCCAGACAGGGTTATTATGGACAGTGGACATTCCCAACGGATCTCTTGCTCCTCAAGGGCAAGAGGAAATTTGGGAGAATAATCCTTGCCAGCAGACAGGGCTGAGAAGATCCTGCTAAACATCAAATTTCATATCCAGTGGCACTGCCAGCTGCAATTCCAGCTCTAAATCTGGTCAAACACTACCAAAAAGCCACTGCTTTCATTTCGTAATATCCCCCCGAGGCTGAAAGATGTCAAATTCTGCTCCTGCAGGCCAGGCTCCATCATTCAGCTGCTCCCCATAAACATGTTAACACTGGACAGGAATTGCTGCCTCTTACCTGATTGTGGGCTGTTTGTGTGCTTTTATGCTGCCATAAAAATACAGTTTCTAGATGTCACACAGTCCAGTAGGAAAAAATCCACCATAAACACTTAACAGCCTGAAACAGCCCCCGAAGCCATTACGTGAAGGGGAATAAAAATTCAGGTGTATGAAACAAGGAGGTTACAGCTTGGCTCCCCAGAACTACACTTTGCAACCTGTCCAAAGTGTATTTAAGGGAAAAAACCTGCCAAGCACCCTCATTCTGGCCAGATTCAGAGAATATTCTCAGTTGGAAGGGCCCCACGAGGATCACGGAGTTCAGCTCCCAAGTAAATGATCTGTACAGGGACTGAACCCACGATCTTAGTGTTGTTTGATATTTAATTAGGTATAAAATCCCAAATATTTCTACAGCTGCCTGCTGTTTTTAGTGTAATTCTTATATTCAGAATGAACCTTCCCTGTGACATCCCAGAGATCTTGTGACATTCACTAATGCAGAGGAATCCCAATGTTCCTCCTGCCAATTATTCCCTCAGAATGACGAGTTTGTCTGAGTCCAGCTGCACAGAAATCGGTGTTTCTCCAATTCCAGCCCCTGGGTTTGTACATTCTGGTCCTCACAGAAACCCACTCTGGGCTCTGGCACGGGATGGATTTCATTTTTAATGCAAAAATCCCGCTTTTCACCTTGCAGTGGCATCCATCCCTGTTCTCCTGCTTTCTGCACAGCATCCAAAGGTTGACACGGACTTGACTCGCTGCAGCTTTTTGTTCACATGGATGCAACGCTCCCATCAAGGTTGTTTACCCAGTAAATGGATCCCTGAGGAGCTCAAAGGCAAAAATATTCTCCTGGGAGCTGATTTCCTCGTGTTTTTCTTTGAGCTGCTGCAAGAACATCCCAGGAAAATGGACGAGCCCTGCACCTAACACAGAGCTCTCCTTTCTGGAATGCTCAGTGGAAAAGAGGCACCATTCCAGCATGAAATCCAGTGCATACCAGTAAGGACCAAAAGATAAATACATTCTTTCCCAACAGCCTAATAAGATCTTAAAAACGTGGGAATATGGAGGACTCCTTCCCTCAGTTCAGTTTGTGTTCTTCATGCTTTTTGAATTTTATGTCTCATTGCTGCTTTAACTACAATGCCCTCTTTATTTTCAAGCTTTGAGATACTGATTTTTTATTAAAAAGAATATTTTCTACTTCTCTCTTATGAAAACCTTGAGCCTTCTAACCACAGCAGCTTTCCTCTCATGAAACTACCTTTATAAAAACCTGTTTTTCTCTGTTCCTCTGTAAAGCCAAATACTTCATGATTTTGACAGCTGCAAAGTGTAAAATATTTCACAGTGAGATGCAAGTTTTGTTTTAAAAAAATAATTGAATAAAAGAAGAGAAAATTAATTACATTTAAAATAAAATTAAAAACTTTAAATATTTAACTGTTAAGCTTTATGACAGCTGATGGACCTTCTCCTTGGTATTTGCCTCTAGGAATTTTGATACCAAGTGCTCCAAGGATAAAGGCTTCATGTAATTGCTGTGGGATTCAGGACTGCTGCACTCTCATTTCTGACTGTTCAGCAAGGTAAAGGTAAGGAAGAAAACCACAATGGAGACACTCCTGTGCTAATACTGATGTCAGTTGGTTATCTCAGAATGCCAGTGCTGGCAGTTGTGTCCTTATCTCAGGGTATGCACAAATCCCAAAAATCAGACATGAGTGTTGTCCCCTTGTTCAGTTTCCCAAAGCACAAATACAAAGATGCAAGAGGGAAAAAAAAATCTTAAGAGTCAGAAACATTTGCTGACTTTATAAGGATGAAACCCAGCGTATTTTGTGGATTATGTTTTAGTCTCTTCTGTTTATTTAATAAATTTTCTGTTGATTTAATTTACTGAATTCTGATCCTCTGGCGGAACTTCAAGTTTTCCAGGCCTTGAGGAAATCTCAGCAGCAGCTGCTCCTCAGCACTCAGAGCTCACCCACCACCTCAGAGCACAGGAAACTCCCACCTGAGGGGCTGAGCCCCCCTTGGGCAAGCTGTGAAGAATTCACAGCCATTTTGGGTTCTTTTCTATCATTTTGAGATCATTTTGTCCTGGAAATGCAAAATTCCTGCCTGGTGGCTCTGCATTCCCAGGGGCTGAGTGCACTCAGTTGGGCACACACAGTTCCTCCTGGTAGTAATCCCAACATTTATAAATGAGCACTAACGTGGCATCTATTGAAAAAAAAAATCAAGAGGAAAGTTCTCTCCCTCTATCTCACTTTTCCTTTCAGATGATCTGAATGTTTAATTGGACTATGATAAGAAGACAGGAACTGGAAGAAAAAGATGAACCCACTTCATGCAAAGAAATCAAGATTTTTAGTGTGTGTTGCTGTCTGTATGTTCATCTACACCTTCATTTACCTAAAGGTTCTGCTTTATGACGAGTCAAATGACCAAAAATTCCGTGTCAGAAGAGCAGAGTGTGGTTTTTACCCAGATGAACTTTGCTCTGCTCTTTTTGTGGGGAAACCTGCAGCCTTTAAAATTGGAAACTTTTGTCAGAAGTCCTTCCAGCCCGAAGCACTCAGCTGCATTCAGACTTCCTGCAGCTGCTCCACAGTGTTGGAAACTCTGCATTTTATCACCAGCCCACTGTCAGAGGAAGAAGGAAATTTCTCCTTGGCGTACATCATTACAATTCACAAGGAGCTGGAAATGTTTGTGAGGCTGCTAAGAGCTATTTATATGCCTCAGAATGTTTACTGCATCCACATTGATGAGAAGTCACCCAGAGCTTATAAAACTGCTGTGCAGAACATTGTTAACTGCTTCGAAAACGTTTTTATTTCCTCCAAAAGAGAACACGTTGTTTATGCAGGGTTTTCAAGATTACAAGCTGATATTAATTGCATGAGAGACCTCGTTAACTCCAAAGTTCGGTGGAATTACGTTATTAACCTGTGTGGTCAAGATTACCCCCTGAAAACAAATAAAGAAATCATACAATACATAAGGAGTAAGTGGAACGGTAAAAACATCACCCCTGGGATAGTCCAACCCCTCCATGTGAAACACAGGACAGAGGTCAGCTACAGGGAGTACATCCACTCTGGAGTGCCCTACGTGTATCCAGCAAAGATCAGGAAGGCTCAGCCTCCACATAACCTGACCATCTATTTTGGCAGTGCCTATTACATCCTCACAAGGGATTTTGTGCACTTCACACTGAGTGATGCCCGGGCAAAAGCTCTGCTGGAGTGGTCGAGGGACACCTACAGCCCTGATGAGCACTACTGGGTCACCCTCAATCGTTTACCTGGTAAGAGTCTGGCCTTTGTGCCACAAATAACCCCAGCAGGGCAGGGAGCAGAGGCTCTGAGCTCCAGAAATTGCAGAGAGCAGTTTGCAGAAAGCAGCTCTGAATTGCAGAAATAAAGTTTCTTCAGCTTTGGTGCTGCCCCTTTTCAAAAGGGGCATCTGGTGGCTGAGCAACAAAGCTTGCTTGTAGGAAATTGCTACTTCAGTGCAGACCAGGAGTTAGAAAAATACTGGTTAAAAAGAAGTTTTTTGCTGCATGAAAGCTTTTGCTCTCAAGGAATTAAAAAAAAAAAAAGTAATAATACTGAGAATTATATCTGTTCTTATGACATAAATACCTGCAAATAAATACTTAACGTGACTGGAGTTAAAAAGTGTCCAGCAGTGAAAATTTTCCCTGTAACAAGTAGAAAAGAGTTTTATCAGAGCCTTTTGTTTTTAAAGATGCTCCAGGGGCTACACCCAATGCAGGCTGGCAAGGAGACCTGAGAGCCATTAAATGGAAAGATCAAGAAGGAGTCTCACACAAAGGCTGCAAAGGTAACGTGAATTTTGATCATGAACTTAAATTTGATTCACTGATGAGCATTAATTGGTGATTATATATTATTTAAACCAGCTATTAAATGTGCCTCAGTGGTGATATATAATTTATTTTGGAAGTATTCAATAAAACAAGGCACCCTATAAATTACTGCATTATATCCAATTAAGGAGATTTAAAGATATATGTTATATTAATATATTGTTACATATTTTACATATTTTGAGATGAGCACAGTATCCATATACTAACAACCCTAATTACCAATGCACTAATTTGACTGCTCAGTTCTCTGTGGAGGGGATTTACCTGACGAGGATGTGTGTCAGGTACTTCCATCAACATGGGTTCAATCCCTTCAATTTGAACAGCAATAGAAAACAACAGTGCTGAGCACATGGAAAGCATGCAGAAATAATTCAAACCTCGAAGTGTGCAAGCTGAGCCCAGGTGTGACTGAGCAGGGAATCCCAGTGGAGATCAGAACATCTGATGCTCAGCTGTAAGATTTTATTAAGCAGAGCAACACAGGAAGCAGCTGGAGGTAACAAACATCTGTTTATGTAAAACACAAACCCAAAGCCTTGTCTTTATAATATTGTGTGGGAGTTTTCTCTCAAGGTCAGGATGAAGAACACATGAGGAGCGTGGTCTCTGAGTCCTCAATTGGTTGTTTATGGTTTCTTATCTACTTCCAGACTCACAAGGTGTAAGTCCCAGCTAACAAGCCAGCAAAATGTCTACCCTCTGTTACCAAGGTCTTTTAAGCACTAATTGTCCAATACCAAGATGACACCTATATTGTTTATTCTTTTAACCCCATGACCCATCACCCTCGGTCTGCACTGTGGACCTTTTCCACCCAGTCACAGAAAACCACCCAAATTGTGAAGAAGAAGGAGGAAGAAGAAGGTGCAAAAAGACAAGTGACCCACACCCCAAAGTCTCCATCTTGGCCCCCATATATTACTGTACACCAAAATCCCAAATGTGAGTTTTTTCACCCTGTGACATTACACACATCAATGCAAACCACACACACACTCCCCGTGCTGTCACTCAGTTTTGGATGCCATTCCCACAGCCTGAGGTCAAATGCAGAACCCTCCTGAGGGTCACTGCCTGTCAGAACATAAAGCCTGATATTTTCACCATCCAGGGTTCCAACAATATTGTAGCAGTACCCTCCAGCTCGACTTCTGCAGAAACCAGAAGCTGAAAAACCTTTTTAAAAAAAAAACGCTTCCTTTCATCTTCCTGCTGCTGCCACACCTCTCCCATTTGTCTCTCTGCAGGTTACTACGTCAGAGACATCTGCATTTATGGCCTGGGGGATCTGCAGTGGATTATTGAGTCCCCTCATCTGTTTGCCAACAAGTTTGAGGCGGGGAGGGAGCCGCTGGTGCTGGAGTGCCTGGAGAGGCGGCTGCGGCTCAAGGCGCTGCGCCAGGCTCAGGTGCCCATCGAGCAGCACTGGCGCCTGCAGGAGCACAGCCACTTCAACATGCAGCTGGATGTGTGAGCTCAGCCCTCAACACACTGCAGCATCCTGGCAGAAAACAGCAGGGGGAAAAAAAAGGGACATTTCCAGCCACAGGCTCCGCTCTGTGCAGCGAGGTTGAAGCACAATCCTAAATAGAAATAAACGGGTTTATTTATTCTGGTAGCAGTGGGTTAATTCCCAAAGAGGGTCTGAATCTCTGCTGAAGACAAGGGGGGAAGTTCATAATCCGTTAAGTGACTCCTTTATCAATATTCCTCATGTTCACAGCCAAAGCATGACTAACTGGCATGAAAATAAAATGGAAGCAGTGACTGAACAAAGATAAAATACGGAGAAATAACAAATTAAAGCCACTGAATGTCTCATGAAAGGTTTTGAATAATGAAGTTGATGCTGAAATTTCAGAGCTTGTACATAAGTGACACCCAGTTTGTGACACAGGCCATGCCACTGGGGGGAGGGGGGTTTGTTTTCATTTCCCATGGCCAGCTGCATCCCTAATTTCATTTTGTAGCGTGGCAACATCACTGCTGCCCTTCCCAGGCTTTGCTCCTAACGACAGAAGGATCCTGCAACACATGTTCATCTCCAAGTCTCTGTTCTGAGTCTCTGCAGGAGTTTAGGGCAAGGAGACAGGGAAAAATTGAGGCCAGGGATTACAGGAAAACTGAGCAAAAAGCCATTTTTCAAACATTTTTGCATCCCAGTGTACCTGACTGAGAGAAGCAAAGAGCCTGCAGCACATGCAGTAACACCTGGCAGGGACCAGGACAACTCACTGGATTAAAAACTGCCAATTAGAAATAAAAATTAAATAAATAAATAAAAATAAATTTAAAAAGGAGCAATTTCAATGTCATCTTCAACATGCACCCAAACACCCCCTGAGTTTTTACATGAAAACTGGCTACAGATTGAGCCTATTTCCAAAAAAAATCAAATGACCCGAGGACAGGACATGAAAGTTTCTTGTTACAAACTTATTCCCAGGTTGCTGGAACTTCACTCCTCATTTTCCCACACAAGTTTATTGGAAACATCATTTCTTGCAAATGAACTTTAACCTAAAGAAAGGCCATCTGGTCCCTATTTATTTACAAACTCGACCCAAAGGCTTGTGCTCCGTTTCATGGATAATCCAGGACTTATCTTGTGGCTAAATATTGCTGGAGTTCCTTTTTTTATGGAGGGAAATACAGCTAGAAAAGAAAAGCAAAATCAAAGCCAGGCACATGTTCAGGCTGAGCTTGTTGAGAGTCTCTCTCCAAACCATTACTGAAGCTAATGGGTCTGTGGCATGGATTAATCATAGCAATATTCATAATTAATGTCTCTCCAGTCCACTGTAGGGCACTGCCAGCATTTATTCACTCCATGATGTCTTTTAAAACGGGAAAGGAACGTTCCTTATTGCCATCATTGCAGCAAATCCAGTCTCCAGCTTTCACCCCTGGCACCAGCAGGCAGAACAACTGTTGTGCATCACTTCCAAATTGAATTAAAATGAAAAATTCAACAGCCAGGCACTGTATATCATGGGCTGCTTTTGCAGAAGTTGAACCAGACAAAAAACCTGCACAAAAAGGCCTCTGAAAATACAATTTTGATATGACTTTACCCACGTCAATCTAGGATCTGTGCAGCATGACCCTCTTTGCTTAAAGGATTTGGTATTTGAAGCAAAATTTTAGGAAAATCATCATTAAACCATTCTCAAGTAGTAAGAAATTGTATTCAACTCATTATTGTGATTACCATGACCACATCACATGAAAAGCCTTCATGAATTCTGTGTTACTATGTTAAGAGCTGATCAATCACAACTTTCAGACTTCAGCAAATATTTGTTAATTTTGGTGCCCTAGGAGCAAAAAGTGCCAAAGTGACCGTGGTTCCAGGAACCACTGCTGCACACACAGCTCTGGATCTGACAGCCACGGGCATAAATTCTGTTTCAAAAAGCTTTATATCTAAATTAAACATGGGGTTAATTGTTTGATATGGCACAGAGCTTAATAGCTAGGGCACTATTTCAAGTCTGTGTTTACTTGACTCTGAAAACAAGTCCAAAATAAACTTTGAAGTGATCCAAGAAAGTACATTTTTAACGTAATCTTGTCCTTAACTTCCAAAGTGAGTCCCAGAAGGACTTCCAGCACCAATTCCATAATTCTATCCTGTCTCCACACCACTTCTACCATATTTTACATCCACAGGAACTTCTTAGGGAGTCAGCTTCCAAATGAAAGCATAATTTCTGTCAAATAGCAGACACCAAAGATTGCTCCTGCAAGAACCTGCAAACAGCTGGAACAAGAATTCCAAAATATTTGGGCACACCAAAAGCCACAGACCTACACAGAAGACCACAGACTTGCAATCTCCAACATCCCCTCAGATACACAAAGAGGGAGTAGAGACAGTCCTGCTTGTTCTTTTCATTTGAGGCTGTTGGAGAATGAAACACCTTGCTCCAAAGTTCAGGTTTGAAACTGACAGATTCCATCACAAATAATTCTTCCTGAGGAAAGGAGGCAGCAGAAATCCCAATCTGCAGAGCTGCTGCTACAGAATCCACATCTGGAAGCTAAGTTATTTCTCTGCCTGCTGACTGAAATGTGACTGAGTCACATTTTAACATGTGACAGTGTTGAGAGTTTAAATTTTCCCTTCTTACGGATCAAAAGCTCAAAAATATGGCTGAAACCAAATCCATTTCTGTGTAAAAATGTATTACAAGATGTATTTGCACTCCTAAGTTGCTCTGTTTCAGACAAAAGCTCTTTTCCAACTCTTTAAGTAGAAGCTACAAAATTTGTCCCCAGCACTTCATCTACCAAGCCTGCTCTCCAACTTAAACCAGCACTAAAAAATTCTCACTGCTCTTTCAACAAATCTTTGAATCCCAAGAAGTTTTCTATTTTGGCAAGACAGTTCAAAGCATTTACCCTGCAGGCAGTGAGACAATCTCTCAACACTGCTCCAGTGTCTGACTGGTCCTTTGGCTTAAAATTCTCCCATTTGAATATTATTCTATAAGGTGAACCCTTCAAAACGCTACTTAAGATGTGAAGAAAGAACAGCTTATTTTCAAAGCAAAGCACATCAAGAATGGCCTCACACATTAATTACAGCTGCTAATGGGCCCCCACCCAGGACAGTTTCCTCTCCTACTCCTGGGCCTTTCCCCAGTACCAATCAAGTCTAACTATTCCAGTAAAGCAGATAAATACATGTATTTTATGCTGCCAACTCTTCATGTGAAGTTTCTTTGAGGCAAAAGAAAGAGAACTCTGAGAGAAAGCTTGGTTCCTCCTCCCTAGACCCCTTCAAACCCAGGACTGTGGCAAGTGCTGCCAAGAGAAACCAAGGAATGCTCAATCCTCCATCATCCTGGTGTTTCCCATTTCCCTCAACCAGACAAAACCTGCACATGCATCCTGGTTTTTCCTGAACACTTACTTGGTGACCTGCACACCACTGGGCAAATGGATTTCTCTGTTTCTTGTGTGAGCAAAAACTGAGCTCAGAGCTGAGCACTGAGGGGTCTGGCTATTCCCTGGGGAGAATTTCCAGTGCATCATTACAGCCTCTCTTTCCAAAGTCCAGTGGGAAATCTCTGCTGGCTACAGGGAGCAGAGTGGGGAGGCTGCTCTGGGGGCTCCCAGGCAAAGGGCACAGCCAGGAAAGAGCTCTGGAAGAGCTCATGGAGAGTTCTGGAAGAGGTCTCTAATCCCACACTTGGGATGGGAATGGCCCAGAGCTCCAGCACTGAGACTTCTCCACTTTTACACCCACTGCAAACCTCTGGAGTGAGGTGAAAACACAGATTCTGCTGGCTGAGAACTGAGTAGAGTGCCAAGGCAAGACAGCATCTTCCTTTTTGAACTTTCCTCATGTCACTCTCCAAAGTCACACAGGTGGGATGGCACAGGCCAGACAGAGAAGGTGGCAAGGCCAGGAAAAAGAAAATGCTGTGGCTCATGTGGGTCTCCCAGACTGGAGTTTGCTTCCAAACCACTGTAACTGCTAAAATGCAATAATCAGCACCAGCAGACACACGTGTGAGACAGCCCACAACATTCAAACATTCCAAACTTTTGTATGAGCATCATCAGGGCAGGATTCTATTCACTGATACAAGATTCCAATCTGAGCATATACAATGCACAATATTTCATTTTTTCCTTCTTCTTCATTCATGAATTGTCTTGTATGTCCCATTGCTGCAGAAATGCAGAATGTGCTGCTAATTAGTGCTTTGGACATAAACAAATTGTGAGATGCCACAGAGCACAGAAACCACTTCCCTCTGCTCCTGTTTAGAAGAGTTCCACTCCCCTTCTTGATCCTGAAGGGGAACAGCAGCAGAAAACACCCCAAATTCTACCAAATCACTCTCTGACCTTAATCAATGTGCTCTCTCAGCTGGTTACCATTGTCTTTGTGCATCAAAATCCAGTCATGAGAGGATGAGAGACTAAATATTATATCCATGTAATTATTTCTAGAAGAATCTTTCTGAATATTGTGAAGAATTTCCAGCTGCATGCTAAATACTCATTACTGAAAAAAAAAGCCAGGGGAAAATGTGAGGGATTCATTTTAAGATTATCAGACTGGCCAAACCATGGACAAAACATCTCATTCCTGCATTTTATGCTCTGGTTACACCCATCCATCAACAAAAATTCAGATGCAAAAAAACCCCTCATTAAAAATAATTGAGTATCTGCCAAGAGGAAACAAAGCCATTAGGACAGAGCAAAATGAGCACTGAAAGCAGCAATATGAGATTAAACCTTACAATATCCAACAATTTACCAAGACAAAAGTGTTCCATTCCCAGGTCTTGTTTAATATAAATATACTCCATATTTTATCCAACAGCAGGGTGTTCAGAGAAATTAAATAACTGCCCAAGTGTGGCAAGTCTCACCACAAATCTTGCTGATAATGCAAGTAGTGATAGGAAAAAAGGGGATTTGCTCATTTTATCATTGTCCTTAGCTACAAAAACCCTGTACAGTGAGATCAGCAATGTGAAATGAAGTATCTTCTACAAGAATTCATGGAACTGCTGAGAATTCTACAAAGTTGGCCTCATCCAAAAATATAAAAAAGCAGCACCCAATGTCCTTTAAAAATAGAGGGTCAAAACATAACCTGGAAACACAACTAGTTTAACCACAGAACAGATACTGATAAAACACAAACCATGTGCATTCAGCAAGAAAATATTACCAATCAAACAAAACCCTCCAAACCAAAGCAATCACTCTTTTAAAAACTGAAATTAGTATTAAATATTGGGGAAAAAAGCAAATTCTAAAGTAGTTACTGCAAAATCAAATTCTGAGAACAGAAATACTAATTTTTTATAATTCTTTAGAATCATTTTTTAATTAAGAAAAGCCATGAAGGAATACTTGAGGCCATCACAGAACAGAACTTTTACAAATTCCACTTCAATTTGCATACTGAGATTAAAAACTTCCTTTTTACAGCAGTGAATGCAAGTGTATAAACCCAAACATGGCCCAACTGCTTCCACAGCTGGAAAAACTCACCTTGTGACAAACTTCTGCTTTAATTTCTTTGAGAGCACGCTCAGAGAACACACAGCCACAGTTCCTCAGGAAGCAAAACCTCCAAAGAAAAGACAACACACAATAATTTTAAGACAACTAAGAGAGGTCTGTGCAGTGCTGGCAGGTCACAGCCCACCTTCTTTACAAGTTTTTGCACCTACTCCAACTATCAGCATATTTAAGTAGGTAATCTATTATTATTTATAAAAATTGATATTATAATATAATATTTAATTAATTTATTACAGAAATATTTATATAACATACTTTATAAATACTTATACATTATCGTTATTATATAAATATTATAAAAATAGTTATAATATAAATATTGACTATATATTTGTTTTATAAATATTTATTATATAAATATTTAATGATAACAATAATTATTAGTTATAGGAACTTATTATTTACAGTAATTTATAACTTATTTATAAATTTATAATATTTACTATTAATTTGCACAATGTAAGAATTTAATTAAAAATATGGGGTACATTAAACCACAATAGGTATTTTGGTTTTTTTATCTTGAGTATCTCCTGGCTAATCCCTCTCTGGAGGAAGAAATTCTTGGCAACCATTAAGATGTGAACTCCTCCTCATCTCGTCCCTCAGGTGATGAAGAAGTTGCAGCTCTGCCCAAACCAGGCTGTGAGGAAATTCCCTGCCCCAGAGCAAGAAAATACAGATCTATTGCAGGGCTGGAACAGACAATCCATCTCCAGTCTGATCCCAACACAGGCAGAGGGATGGAGCATCTCTCCTATGAGGAAAGGCTGGCAGAGCTGGGATTGTTCACCTGGAGAGGAGAAGCTCTGGGGTGAGCTCAGTGTGACCTTGCAGGGCCTGAAGGAGCTGCAGGAAACGTGGAAAGAGACTTGGACAAGGAATGGAGGGACAGGACAGAGGGGATGGCTTCAAACTGACAGAGAGGAGGGTTAGGTGGGATGTTGGGGAGGAATTCTTTACTCTGAGGGTGGGGAGGCCCTGGCACAGGAACTCCCAGAGTAACTGTGGCTGCCCCTGGATCCCTGGCAGTGCTCAAGGCCAGGCTGGACAGAGCTTGGAGCAGCCTGGGACACTGGAAGGTGTCCCTGCCCCATGGCAGGGGTGGCACTGGAGGAGCTTTAAGGTCTCTTCCAACCCAAATCAATCCACAATTCCAACTGCTTGATGTGACTCAAAGGGAGGTCACATCCCATCTCCTGTGCTTCAGCCCCCAAACAATATTTAGGCATTTTTCCCTGCCAGCATTGCCTTCTACTCCTTCATTATACATCCAAATTTATTCAGGAAAAGGTTAATTTTTATCTTTCCTCTTGAATATAACATGAAAGGACACCTAGAAGTCTCTTGAACTCTGACAGTTCAAGCTTGACATCTCAAAGACAGAGAGATATTGCCCACCAAGCCCTGGGTTAGCACAAGGTTTACATTTTCCACTCAGTTTTCCCTGCTCTGTGGCCACTTTTGCAGCCCTGAACACCGACCTGTGCCTGCCGTTCATCTCCAGCCCCACCACGGGGCAGATGAAGCGTGCAGACTGCAGGTCATCGTACTTGTCCCCCTTGATGCTCTCCTTGTCCCCACACCAGGCTGGGTTATCCACCAGCTGCAGTTCTGTCACATTCTGGAAAATAAAGACACAAACCTTAAGCTTTTTTCCCCACGATAACAATCCTTGATATTTTTTCCACTGTGTTTTGTTATTTAAGCACTTCAATCCAGAGCACAAGCTCTGTAAAAATGGAGATTTTACAGCATGGCTCATGAATTTAATGTTTTATTTTAATTGTTCCTATTAAAAAAAACCAGTTTACCTTAATGCTCTTGATATGGGATGCAGATTCCATGGGGGTTTTATCAGGGGATTTGTCCAACAAATATTCAATGATGGCATCTTTGTTGTACAACCTGTAACATAAAAATGCCAGGCATTATATTGTGTTGCCATAATGTTTTTATACCACTAAAGTTTTTATACTATGTTTTTTTTTTTTTAATTTATGTATTTAGGGTTTGTTTTTACTCCTGAGGTGTCCATGGAAACATTCCCACCTGCCCAGCTCACAGGCCACGATGGGCCGACGTAGCTTCTCCTGGCTCAGGGCACAGTAGAACCACCTGGCCACCAATTCAGCAACTTTGTCAACCTGGAGAGAGAAAAACACTCATTATTTAAAAATATTTGTAAGTTATTTAAGTGTAAAATCAGGTAATTCTTGAAGCATTCATCAAACCCCCAGGTTTCTTACCAAACCTGCTTTGTGCACTCTAAGTTAATTCCTAAAATAACTTCAGAGAAAGTTTTTGGCAAAATTCATGATCAGTTCTTCAGCACTTCCCTGGGCAGCTCCAAGGCCTGAGCACCCTTTCCGTGGGGAAATTCCTGCTGCTGTCCAAGCTGAGCCTGCCCTGGCCCAGCCTGAGGCCGTTCCCTCTGCTCCTGTCCCTGTTCCCTGGGAGCAGAGCCCGACCCCCCCTGGCTGTGCCCTCCTGGCAGGGACTTGTGCAGAGCCACCAGGTCCCCCCTGAGCCTCCTCTTCTCCAGGCTGAGCCCCTTTCCAGCTCCCTCAGCCCCTCCTGGGGCTCCAGCCCCTTCCCCAGGCCCGTTCCCTGTCTTGGACACCCTCCAGGTCTCTCTGACCATGAGGACCCAGAACTGGACACAGCACCCAAAGCCCCTCAGCAGTGCCAGTACAGGGGACAGTCGCTGGCCCCACTGTCACACCACGGCTGGGACAGGCTGGGTGCCAGTGGCCTCTTGTCCCGCCGGGCTCTGTCCAGCCGCTGTCACCGCCACCCCGGCTCCATTCCCAGCCTCTCCTGCCCCAGCCCGCAGTGCTCCGGCAGCTGTTGTGACCCCAGTGCAGGACCCGGCCCTTGGCCTTGTTGAACTTGATGTCCAACCCCCTCCACAAAACACGCGACCCCGCCCTGCAGCCGCCACCAGCGCCACACCGCACACAGGGCCCGCGGGCCGCCCGCGGTGCTTCCCCGACGCTGCAGCGCCAAGAGCGCCATATCCGGCTCGCAGCAGCGCGGGACGGGCCAGGACTCCCTCTCCCCGCAGCCTCCCATCCATCACGAAGCCCCCTGCGGACCTTCTCGACTTTGCGGGGCCCCTTGACCAGCTCGTGCCGCTTGGGGATGGTGCCGCCATCGCATCCCATGGCTTCCGGGTTCTCCTTCCAGTCGCACTTCCGGATGCGCTGAGCCACTTCCGGCGCATTGCAATGGCGATTTGTGTTAGCAACGATCACTTAGCAGCGATCACTGTTGCGTAGCAACGGTCGGCTGGGGGCGTGGCCACCAGCGGCGGGGCGGGGCGGGAGAGCGAGCCCATCGCTCCGGGACCAGGGGCGCGAGGAATGTACCAACTCAACGCGGGGGGGTTCCCAGCGTCCGTGCCACCCCTTTCCCTCAGCTTTATCCTTTATTTTTATGAGGAAATCCCGCGGGACACCCATTTTAGGAGGATTTACGGCCAAACGAGGCGCTCCCGAGGCGGTTCGGGCCCTCAGCAATGCCAGGAGCACGGGTGATGCAGGAGCGAGTTTAATGCGCACAAATTGCCGGTGGCGTGGGAACGCTGCCCTGAGGGTGCCAACAGCGACAGCGGTGTCGCGATGGTGGCGAGCCGTGCCGGCGATAAATCACGCCGGAAACACGGGGGTGACGAGGAGAACTCCAGCGAGAGGACGCTGAGGGGGCAGCGGGTCCCTCACGCCGCTAATTGTCCCTTCTGAGGGCGAACATCGCCAGCACAGCCCCGGCCCTGGCATTGCGGGTGCGAGCCGTGAAATAAATTAATTAGGAGGGCTGCAATCAGCGTGGGTGTAGCCGCGCAGTGTCTGTGTCACATCCAGGAGTTTTCACGTCCAGAGAATTGGGGGGATGAGGTTAAAAAGCTGCCGAGCCCGAGGCTCTGAGGGCGGGGATGGAGGCCTGGGTGGAACTCGCTGGGATCCCAGCAGGGGAGAACATCCCCTTTGCAGCTGTGGGGAGGGTTGTCCAAAGCTTCTGCACAGGCTCGGTCACTTTTTAGTGACTGAAATAATTTTTTTTTTCCCCAGCTGGAGAAATGCTCTGAGAGCTCTCCAGGCTGTGCTTGCTGTAGATTTATCAGGAGTCAGGAACTTCTCCCAAAGTTTTTTTCTGTGCTCAGGTGTAATTTCCTATTGACCAGATTTTGTACCGTGTTGCATTGTTAAAACCAAAAATTAGCTTTGCAGCTGTTTAAAAAAAAACAAACCCAAAACAACCCTGAAATTACAAATTTTGAGTAAAGTCCTCAGGAAACAATAGATATCTTAAGTTACAGAACATTGTGCAGCTACATTTAAAGAAAGACATTACGGAATAGAAAAACAATTAAAAAGGAAAATACATTTATCAGACATACATAGAGAACAAAAGATAAGAAATCAGTCCGATAATCAACGACTTTTGCTCCAATGCACAGCAAACATTCCCACCTAGCCACTGTGACAACGACATTTCCAGGCAGGATGTGAACAGTGGAGAAGAAAGTGCAGATTTAATTCTTCTGCATCAGCTGCTGTGGGGATCTTCACCTGCTACCAGGGCACCCCGGGAATTCCTGGTGGGAATTCTGAGTGTGGGGATCTTCACCTGCATTGGCACCCAGGGAATTCCTGGTGGGAACGCCGAGTGCGAACCGGTGCCAAAAGGAGCAGCAGCAGTGGCAGGTCCCTCAGTCCATCATGGCTCTGAACTGCTGGGTGTACTTGGCCAGCTCCTCGGCCTGCTCCCGCAGCTCCCTGGTGGCCTCAGCGCTGGGGTATTGGAGGGCTGCAGTTTTGGTGGCCAGGGCCAGGTTCTTGAGGAGGCTGCAGAAGCGGCTGCTGCCGTGCAGGACGTCGCTGCGGGCCTCCCTCTGCTGGGTCTCCTGGCACAGCGAATCCACCAGCCTCTGGCCCACCATGATGATGAGTTTGCTGTGGGAGATGAAGATTTCGGGGGGCTGCTGGCTGCTGAGGCTGGTGGTGAACACGCCGATGGCCTTGTGCAGGGCGGCGAAGCACAGCCTGCAGTGCTCCGGGAGGGGGATCTTCCTGGCAGGCTCCTGCCTGCTGGGATTTTCAGTCTTTTTTGCACATGGCAAAACCTGGAGGAAGGGTTAAAAATAAAAATAGGTTCAGCCTGGTGTCACACGCTGGTTGTTTCTTTGGTTGCTCTACCCTAAATTCTTGTGGTCTCCAAGTCGCCCCACCCTGGAGCCTTTACAGTAATTTCTCTTTCCATAAAGTGTTGGAAATTCTCCTGATTGCCTTTTTTCCACCTAAATACAGTTTTATTAATGGATAGCACACAAAGTGCTGCAGCCAAACACCAATCCTTTAGAGTCTGGCCTTGAATCTTTCAAATAATGTGAAACATTGATCTTTAATGGACTTAATTGGGGTTATGAATGATTAAAATGCACACAACAAGAATCAATTTTGTACCAGTGCACGACGAGATACTTTGAAGTACTGATTGTCACAGCCTTATCCCAAATGATGCTGAAAGGCAATAAAATAAACTGGATGACTTTAACCTGGAGTTGTTTGAGGAAAATAAGTGTTCTTCACGGGTTTTAAGCAGTAATTCTGGGAAAATGATCTCTGAGAAGCAAATAGGTCTCTATGTATAGAGATGTGTGTCTGAATGCAAATTACTCTGAGTTTTAGCAAGCACAGAAATCAGGGACTAAAAGCCCTCAGAAATAATATTTTCAGTGTCAGAAATACACCAGAAATGTCAGAAAAATTAATATTATTTAATTTGACTCTGTACTCTTCTTTGCTACTTCTTTACCTGGAACGACTTTCTGTGCCTGTTACAAATTAAAATGAAAGCAAAGTTGAAATAACTACGTAAAGTATTTAAATATAAATGTGGTTTTCTCTTATTTCATGGGGAAACAACTACTTGTTCTGTAGCCTTCATGTTACAAATAGAAATGGGGATTTTATTAGAAGGAGCTGTAGGTTTTTTCCTCCTAAAAATGTAGTACCTGATCCTGCAAGATCTGAAACTGAAAGCAACATCAACAAAAAATTTCAACAAAACATTCCCTAAATTTTAAGGACAAGCCAGCATTTCCTTGGGAAACTAAGGGATATATTCTTAGTAGATATTTTAGTAATTCTAAGGAGATTCTAACAATCATCCAGAATTATTCTAACAACTAAATGTGATAATTTTAGACAGAGTTTAATTTCTATGAAAACAGAATTTCCACGACACCTCAGGTTAGGAAGGAACATTTCTTGGCATGCCAAACATAATGTAGTGGCAGGAGGAGAACTGGGAGGGAAAAGGGAAGTAAGGAATTGCCAACTTCCAAATCCTGCTTCATAAAGGAATTTAAACTGGCAAGAATGATAAAAATGTTTTATTTTCTCTATTAATTAAAATTACTGCTCATTGTACACGTGCCATCCAGCACTGTCACAAAATCCTGGATCTACGTAAAGTCTGGAAAATGGGACGTAGTGCAAACTGAATGTGGCACTGGTGTAAAGGTAAAATAGTGCTGATAATTAACAGCCTCATATCTGCAGAGGGTGAAGAATACAGAGAGCAAACCCCAGTGCCACTGACCTGTAACTGGACATAATCACAATCCTCTGTGGAATTTTCTTCTGCTTTCTCCACAGGGACCCGGCTTTGGCTGGATTTCTCAGGGGCATTTCTCTGGAGTGACTCCATTTCTACTCTTCTCGGCACTGGGATTTGTTTTGCCATTTTGCATTCGAGGTTCTCTTTTGGTTGCTTCTTTTCTTGCTCCTTCTCGTTCTTCCTGAAGAGCAGCTTCCCGTTGGCGATGATGATGGACACAAACCTCTTGATGTCGTCTGGAATTGTCCGGGCCACCATAACGAAGCGATCCAGGTCGTCAGGATTGCTCTGGGGTTTCTTGAGCACCAAAGCCTGCAGGGACCAGCTGCAGCTGTTGAGAGCTTCCCTTGTTTCTGTCAATATTTTGTAGGAGTTCATGAGGATTTCCAGCTGTTTTTTAATTCTGGCCTGCAGGTTGTTATCCGTGAGGTTGGAGGCATTTCCCTTCAGGCCTTGGGCAAAGGCCAGGAACTCTCCCAGCGACACCTTTATGTGGTCCACTGCTCTGTGGATGTCCTCCAGGCTTTTCTCCAGGTGCTCCTGCAGTCTCCACTTGCTGCTCACAAAGATCATTAAGCTGGCGATGGAGCTGGACACACCGTGCTGCAGCCGAGTCAGGGTCTCAATGGCTGCTTCCAGCTCCAGTTTGATTTCTTGGACAGGCTCTGGTGATGGTGACAGCGTAGAAAACAACTCAGCAGAAGAGCTGGAGGATGAGGAGAGAGTGCTGCTTCTGCTGGCCACACTAGAGACACACAAACTGTCATTTTCTGACTTGGCATCCATAGAGAGCTGTGGAGAAGCCCCATGTGCTCGGTCTCCAGAGCCATCGCTGTTGCTTTCCACCTCTTTCTTGGAGCACCCAGCACTGGGCAAACCTTTGGGAATATCATAAACATTCTCCTCAGAGATCTGATTCTCAGCCTTGGCAGCCAGGAGACTCGGGGGCACCTCGGAGCTGCCGTTCTGTGGCAGGAGGAGCACGTCCCGTGAGGATGGGACGTCGTAAAGGGGCATTTCTGGAAGCGTTAATTTCCGCTGGGCCGGTGGAATGTCATAGAGCTGTGCATTTCCAGCCTTGGCTTCCGTGGTTGTGGCTGGAGCCTTGTACCTGGCTGGGGGAATGTCATACAGCACCTGCTTCTCCACAGACTGGCCAGGAGGGTTTGGTTTGAATCCGGAATTTTCAGGGGATACGGGAATATCGTAAATCCATTCGGACTTCCGAGGGTTTGGCAAAGTGTTGTAGTGGCCCCAGCACTTCTTCTGAGATTTATTTTCTGAGTCATCGAGTTCTCTTTTGGGAGGGACGTCATATAACTGCAACAGAGCACAGAGGGTTCATAAACCATCTTTTTCAACAAGAGTGGGAAACAGAACTGAATTCTCAGAGCACATACATGCATGCAGCTCCACTGATGTCAATGGAACAGCACCACGGACAGGCTGCCCGTATTTTTTATTTTCTAACATGCACAAGCTGCACGTATAAAAGGTAAAATATCTGGAGCACAGGTGATTAGATCCTACAGCAGAGTCCCCAGCCAGTGAAATCTGTAGACATTTGATTTTCCCATTCACATGCACACCCTGACAAGCAATAAATCACCAACAGACACCACTGACTCTGCTCAAACATCTTCAGTGAATTTAAGTTTTGCTTGGTACAGATATATGTGTGTACAGCTGGAGTCTAAGCTGGGAAAGGGAAATTCAGGACCATTTGTTGTGTAAGAAACAGTGAGGAAAAGATGGGAAACCTGTCCCTGCTCCAAGCCAGGCGTCCCAGGAGTGACAGATTATTCTGTGCCCACCAAGCCTTACTTACATTGCCTGCTGGTGAGTCCTTCTGGCTGCCAGCTCCTGATTTTTCTGGCTTGGATGGGATGTTGTAAAGCTGCTTCTGCTCTGCCTGGAAGCTCTCAGTGGATCTGCCCTTCCGTGTGCTGGGGGGGGTGGCACCACTCTGCTCAAAGGGAAGGAAAATGATTAATTTTGGTCCTTTTTACAGCCCACTTCAGTGGGGCCTTCAGTGGGATCAAAGGCTTTGGGCCATACATGAGTAGGTTTGGGTCTGAGCAGGGATCACCCCCTCACACAAAGGGGGGACTCCAGGAAATCTGTGGGTAATAATGGACTGGGCTCAACCCTGCACTGCCAGGGGGCAGCAGGTGTGGGGACCCCCTGGACCTGCCCCAGTGGCACTCACACCTCTGTGGGAGGTGACAGGACAGGGCTGGGGGCTGTCCCATCCTGGTGACCTGCACAGGCTCAGAGGGGGAGGAAATGTGACATTCACAGACCCCAGGGGAGTGGGACAGCACCAAGGACAGGATTGTGTAACAGGACACGTCACGGTGACGTGACCAAATCCAGGGTGTGTTTTTCCCAGGAGAAGGGTGGGGGTGACACTGAATTTCTTGCTGAACATGCGCTTGTGACTCTTCTCTGAACACCCCCAAATCACCCTGACCAAATGACACCACATTTCCTCATGGATTCCGAGGCAGACAGGCTGCCGCTGACACAGAGAATTCAGTAAGGCATCAGTAGTGTCACCCTCTCTGCCTCGGAATCCATCAGCACCTTACTGATGGAAAAAACAGAAGTGCTCATTAGAAACGCACCACGTTTAAGACACGTTGCTCTAAATTTCTAAGAAACTCGGGAGAACTGAGGTTTTGAGCTAAAAATAGATGACTTTCTCCCCAGTTTTACGACAAGCAAAGAGGCTGACGGTAGAATTGACCTGCAGATGTCCCCGGAGGTGCCCCCGGGTGCAGGGAGGGAGCGGGCAGGACTCACCTGTGGCAGCAGGGACCCGCGGGGCTGGCTGCAGGGCACATCGTACACCTCCCCCCGGATGTTTGGGGATGAAGCCCGGCAGGCTCTGGGGAGGGTAAACAGGTGCTTGGAGGGGAGAAAAAAATAATAATAATAAAACTGCAATGGCAGGAGGCTAAGGACAGCTTTGAGAAGTCATTTAGCTGAATAATCCACTGTTGGAGTAATCACTCTTAAGTGATAAAAACCTTCAGCTCTTCACTGAAGGTGAGAGACAAGAACTGGCCTTACAAGCAATAGGATGTTTATTCCCAAATGATTCTCCTTTGCCAGCATTTCTGGTACATTTTAGGTAAGATCTGAACTGGCACACACATACCAAAGACAATCTGCCTTACTCACCACGAGACAGAAAAGATTTGGAGAAAATCCAGCTGCAGTTATCACTTAAACCTTTAAACTGCCCAAAAGCAGAACCACTTAAAAAAGGAAGTGGGGAAATTTCAACTTCTCCAAGCCTACAGTCATTGGGTCAAGCCAATTTAATGTAAGAGCAGCACAAAAGTGCAGGCTGAGCATTATTCTGTAGTTATGAAAGACTGACTCATTTGGAAGGAGTAAACCTTGATGTCCCTGTCCAGCTCCATAAACAGGGAAGTCCAGCATGGGAATTAAATCTTTGCAGTCAGATTCTCCTGTTTGATTAAAACATAATTTGAGCAGCCACGATCAGATCTGTGGGACAATTAATGTTACAAAATGTGAATGTGGGGTTAGGACTTTTTTTTTTTTTTTTTAAATCAATCACCAAAACATGGAATTTTGTTCATCCAGCCTGCCTTTAGCCTGATTGCCCTCAGCTAATTTATAAATGGCCATTGCAAACCACTGACCTCCAGAAACACTGCTGGGATGAGATATTACAGTAAATGGTTTTAAACTGGAGGGAGTGATTTCCATCATGCAAGTCCTGCAGCAACTAAAGGTAGGGGAAAGATGGTAGAGGAAGAAGAGTGCAGCTTCACTCTGCCTGGGTCAGCTCTCATCTGAAAACACGGGATGAGGAGTGAAGACAAATCCCCTTAGTGCTCTGTGATACAGAACCACAGAATCATAAAATGGTTTGTGCTGGGAAGGATCTTCCAGACCATCTGTGCCACCCTCTGCAAAGGGCAGGGACACCTTCCCAGGTTGCTCCAAACCCCCTCCAGTCTAGCCTGGAACTCTTCCAGGGATGGGGATCCTGGGCAGCCTGTGCCTGGATGTGAGCATGTTCCTTGCAAACAGAGGCACAACTTCCCTGAGTGAAAGGGTAAAAGATAAGAGGTGTCAGGACAGCCATCCTTAGCCCAGGTCTGCTTCCAGACGGACAAATCTGAGAATCCAGCAAAAAGGAAACTCACTGGATGTCACATCTTGGTGCTTTTTCACGTCCTATCAGTGGCAATAGAACCAGAAGGTGCCATGTGAGTGAGGCAGAAGGAATGAGCATTCTCTGTGGGGTGAGAACACCCAGGCTCTGAGGGATTTCTTTTTGTTTCATTGCTTTCAGTCAGCTCCCTCAAAGACTCACAGTGGCTTTTCCCAGCTGCTCAGAGGACAGCTGGGTATGCCAGGAGCTTTGCCAGCTGTGCCACAGGATCTCTGTGGGATGGTCTGGATCGTTCTGTGCTCCCTGAGCTCCCCTGCCTTGGGGACAGCTTGTGACCACCAGGCTGCAGCTGGTGTGGGGACAGCTGGGACACCGTGCCACAGGCAGCCCCACTCTCAACTTCTGGATAGCAGTCAAGGCTGGGACATTTCTTTTTCATTCTTCATTCTTAGACTAGACATGGCTTTGGTGGATGAATTCATGAAATGAGACAGGGAGAGCCAAGGAACTCTTCTGCCAGACCATTCATCCACATAATGAATAGATGACACTTTCCACCTGATTTGCTGGCACAACATGGAAAATTGATGCCAATCTCTGACTCAGTTTGCAAATGGCTCCTTTAGGGTCAGGAATGTGGAGAAATCAGATCACAGCGAGCGCAAAAGAGTCTCTTGTAGCTTACTCAGTGTGAGTTTGAGTTATGGTTGTGCACTGCTGCTGCAGGGCTGAAAATGAGGTTTTGGTCACCAGGAAGGCCCTGAGTTTGTTGTTTTCCAGCACCCACCTGCCACCCAGCAGGATGCAGCAACGAGGTTTCCATGATTGGCCTCCCACACAGCAGGAGGAAAGGTGGCTGAATGAGCCCCATAAATCAAACGATCATTAAATCAGCCTAAAACACTGTATAGCTGAATTTTCTTCCTTTTTCTTTTTTCAATTAGAATTTCTAATGTGATTTCCATACACAGAATAAAGAGCCACCCAGGGTTGGAGAGCTCATGGAACTGCACAAAATCTCACACTTGAACCCTGTCCCCACCTGCTCTATTTCCCTTTCATTATGAAACATTCCCCACTCATTTTTTTTTTCCTGAAGAAAGCAGAAGGATTTGATCTTAAAAACCAGCAACATGTAATCAAATGGCATGTTCCATGTATGTGTTTTGTTTGAGTGTCAAACACGAGGAGCTGGGAGAAAGAAGAGCCAAGCCAGGGAGCTGTAATGAAACCCTGGAAAACCAGTTTGTTCTCCTCTATAACTGGGGGAACTGGTGGCAGCTCTCCTCATGTACACCTTGGTCAATGTCTCAGCAGCAGCAACAACAGGCTGGCAGAGAAACTGGTTGTGGGCACACAACAAAACTCTGTGTCCTCCTGTGTGTCTGGCAGGGGCTGCTGCTTTGTGCAAGCCTAGTGACAGCACAAGAGAGAGGCAGCAGCATTCTGAGCTTGCTGAGCTGCTGGAGACAGTAAAAACCAGGCCCAAGCCAGCAGTCACACACCAAAGGGTGATTTTGTAAAAATTATGGATCGTGTTCCTGTGCAGATGGATGCAAAGACCCCACATGTGCCCAGAGGACTCTGCATGGCTGCGTTCTGTGGCGCATCACAGGAGAAAGTTCTGTCTCTTGTTATTTTAACTTTATAAATAATTTATAGATTCTCCCAAACAAATGGTATATTCTTTGCTTCCTGCCTTATTTTACAGCTGTTTTAAACAGTCAGAGAGGTGAGGGAGCACAGAGTATAGCGACTCTCATCTGTTGCCCAGAGCAGCATTTCTCACACGATGCTATAAATCGATGCGAGTTT
Organism: Nicator chloris; assembly: GCA_013400495.1. Taxonomy (NCBI): domain Eukaryota; kingdom Metazoa; phylum Chordata; class Aves; order Passeriformes; family Pycnonotidae; genus Nicator; species Nicator chloris. The sequence goes on from WAAE01024068.1 coordinate 455,659, forward strand.
CCTAAGCACCATCATTCTCCTGCTGCAAACTCCACCGAAAATCCCAGCCTTCCTCATTTCCCCGCTCCCAGCGATTGCTTTAACAACAACCTCTGGGTGTTTTCAGCGCTGGTTTTGTTCTCACCTGGTGCGTGGAGCGCTGGGTCCTCTCGCTGAGCAGCTGCGCCGCCAGGGCCGGCACCTGGTACAGGGCCTGGGCAGGGACGGCCGGCGGCTGCACCCAGCCCTCCATCTTCTCGTAGGTGGCCGACAGCACCGCGGCCTTGGCCACCGAGGGCACGGAGGGCACGGAGGGCACGGAGGGCACCTGGTAGATGCTGTGTGGCGCCGGCGGCTGGGCGGGGCGGCGGGCCGGGCCGGGCGGCAGGAGCTGCAGGCGGTTGGCGGGGGCCAGGCCGTGGTGGCCGTGCAGGGAGCACCGCCACCAGCCCTCGCTGCCCGCCACGTGCTGCTCCAGCACCGTCAGCAGGTCGCCCCTGCGGAACGCCAGCTCGTCCGAGCACTCGGCCTTGTTGTCGTAGAGCGCCTTGGCCAGGCTGTGCTGGGGACACGGAGCACAGACAGACACGTGGTCACACCAGAGCTCTTCGCTCCCCGGCTTGGTGTCCCCACCTCACTTCCCAGCCCCATCTCTGTTTAATCCACCCGAACAACCTCTCTCGAGCAGCGGTTTCAGAGTTCAGCTGCTGCACTTTGTGTCTGCTGCGTTCAGTGCAATCAAGAAATAGATAATAATGAGATTGCTGTGATGTATTTCTCCATCAGCTTTTCCTGCTCCAGGCTCTTGAAGAGCACTGCTAATCTTCATTATTTAGATTTGTTATATTGGACTTACATATATTGGACTTGTAAGCTAAAACACAAGAAGTTCCACCTCAAAATGAGGAAGAACCTGTTTGCATGAGGGTGGCAGAGCCCTGGAGCAGCTGCCCGGGGAGGGTGTGGAGTCTCCCTCTCTGGAGACTCCCCAAAGCCACCTGGCTGCATCCCTGTGTCACCTGCTCCAGGTGGCCCTGCCTTGGCAGCAGGGTTGGACTGGGTGATCTCCAGAGGTCCTTTCCAACCCTAATGATTCTGTGATCCTCATATGAAAGGTGGGTGGTTTTCCCATTGTCATTCTGTGAATTCTTCATCTCACACTTGCTCATTACAAGATCACAGAATCATGGAATGCTTTGGGTGGGAAGAGACCTTAAGGCTCATCTCATCCCACCCCCTGCCACGGGCAGGGACACCTTCCACTATCCCAGGTTGCTCCAAGCCCCGTCCAGCCTGGCCTTGGGCACTTCCAGGGATGGGGCAGCCAGAGCCATCAGGTAGCTTTAGTCACCCTAGGCATTTGTGCAAAGGGTAGAGAAAGCTATACGTATCATTTTTTGGGGTTTTTTACAGTACAAGATAGATTTTGCTTTCAGCTTTGAAATGGGACTGTCTGCTCCCCAGTCAGTGGGACACTGGCTGTGTCTCAGCACGAATTCCTTATCAGAAAGTGCCAAATAATGTCCAGAGAGATAGCACCCAAATAGGAAACGTGATGCCTTGTATTTTTATCCAGAGCATTTGCTGTGAGGCAGCAGCTGCCCTGGAGCTGCAGCAGAAGAACTCAAATTTGTCAGCTCAGCTGGCGACCAGGGCCCGCTGTTGGCTGCAGGCCGTTCGTGGTCAGGCTGGCTGGGAACAATGGCTTTTTTGTGGGACAAGCAGCTGCCAGGGGTGGACAACAGCCCCGTTGGCCTCATGGTCCAGCCTGGCTTTTGCCTTGAACATGGGAGTCCACTTTCGATTGGGACAATGCCAAATATTGGAGTCAGGCCCCCAGGAATCCCCCCCTGGGGTGGGCTGGGGCTCTACACTTAAAAAAAAAGGGAGAACAGCCAACTTTTCCTGTTACTCATCAGCACTGCTCCATCCTTGGGTTGGGATGCTGCACAGACACACTTCTGAAGGACAGACCCTCTTCTTCAGCCCTGGGGAGCGTGGGCAGAGGAAAACTCTCCCCCTTTTCCAGCATCAAGAGCCTTATCCAGGCACACGCAGGAAATGGGTGAAGGGCCAGGAAGGCTGGGGTCAGCATCTGAGCCTGCCTGGGGCACACACACCAAGGCTGCCCTTCCTACTTGCACCCACACAGCTGAGAGGAACGTTTGGTTCACACTGTGGTTTTAGAAGGCATCTAAATATTGACATTTCCCCAGACAAGTCTTTCCTGTGGCAGCAGCACGCTCAAGATGCTGCTGAGCCGAATTTTATAACCAGAGACACAAACCTTTCCGTCAGAGGCACAGCACACGTTCCTTTGGTTTGGCCAATAAAGATGTGCAAATATCCCAGGGCCAGCAGCCCCCAGCCAGAGGCCAGGCTGAGGCAGAACGTGGTGGCTCTGATTTTGCATTTCTGGAGCTCACACTGGGGCGTGTGGGCTCACATCTGTCATCAGCACAAACCCTAGAATCATCCCAAATCAAGCCAAGCAGGAGATTAATTAATTAATCAATTAAATCATAGGGCTCTCTGGGGAACCTGACCTAGCTAGAAAACAGACCTGTTCGTGGATCATCTCATATCCCATCCAGAGAGCTGGAATGGAAAACGAAGACTTTGCCTAGAGAAGTGATGGAGACAATCCCCAAACCCCAGTCTGTGGCTGAACTGGGAGACTGTCAGACCTCGGACAAGCAGGGTCAGTGGAGCTTTTAAAAAGAAGAGCTTAAAAAAGAAAGAAAAAAAAACCCCAAACCCCAAACCCTAAAGTTTTTCCAGCTAAGGCAGGGCTTCATTACATTCCAAGTTTCAGGACGCTCAGTACTGTGGAGTTGGAGAGCACATCTTTGCCATTCCCTGTCAGTATTTCAGTATTTCAGTATTTCAGTATTATTTCAGTATTATTTCAGTATTTCGGTATTGCAGTATTTCAGTATTATTTCAGTATTTCAGTATTATTTCAGTATTATTTCAGTATTTCGGTATTGCAGTATTTCAGTATTATTTCAGTATTCAGTATTATTTCAGTATTTTGGTATTGCAGTATTTCAGTATTGCAGTATTATTTCAGTATTATTTCAGTATTTCAGTATTTCAGTATTTCAGTATTTCGGTATTGCAGTATTTCAGTATTATTTCAGTATTATTTCAGTATTTCAATATTTCAATATTTCAGTGCACAGCACCACAGGCAGCAGTTGCAGGCAGTGAGTGCTGGCTCCCACATCTGTCTGCAGGGCCCTGGGCTGGGTTTATCTGCAGGGCAGGCTCTGGATCCCCCACGTGCCAGAGCCCAGCCCTGCCTGGGACATGTGGGAGGCATCACTGTGGCAGCCCCTTCCTCTGCTGTGAGCAGGAGCAGCCCTGACCTGCCCGTGACTGTAAACATTCCCAGCATCCAGAGCCCTTGGGATGCTCAGCCAGGAGGGGGCTGTGCTGGGAGGGCACTGGAAGTTTTTCCCTGTTAGCCAGCAGAGCTCTGGCTGCCCAGCGTGTCCTCCCAGCCAGGGCTTGTGGAGCTCTCTGGTGCTTTGTGTGTTGTGTCCTTAAAAAAGCAACGTGTAAAAAGCACTAAAGCAGCACAGGTGAGGTCCGAATGATTTTCCTTCTTGGCTTGCTGCTTCGCCCCCATCAGCAGCCTAAGACAAAGAACATCCTAAAAGCCCCACAAAAAGCACCTTGAGAGGCAGTGCTGGGGCTCTGCTCTCACTGAGTGGGTTTAAATGAGCTGGTGACAGAGCACAGACCTGGAAAAGAGGAAAAAAGTGTCCCCTGCAGTTCCCCCCCGAGGCACTGGGACCCCCAGAGCCCACAGCCACCCCAGGGCAGAGCAGGTGGGTCACACACTGAAGGGATTTACAGGGCAGGCTCTCTGGCACAGCTTCACTTCAGAAGTTCTGATGTAGCTGGGAGTGCATCCCCTTTATTGGAGCGTGGCTCAGATGTGCAGAGAGCAATTCCCCTCCCAAATTGGACTTCTCACATCTTTGTTGTTTGCAGATCCTTACCCAGCACTGGTCCCTCTACAAAGCCTTGGCAGCCCTTGGGAGTCATAGGAATGAAAGCTGCTGCCTCATGTTTATTAATGGAGAAATTGTAATTAAGAGCAGTAAAGCTGATGGGTGCACAGGTCTATAATGTAAAATTTTATACCCTCAGACTGACATCTGTGCTCTGTGCACACAATAGACATTTATGCTAAGGGAAAAACATCCCACTGCCACTAAAATCTCCTGATGCCTCTCCTACCCCAAGCCTGATCTTCAGTGTCTAGGACCATGCAACAGAAAAAAAATCATTATAAAATATATACAAACATTGCTAGAAAAATCTAAGTGAACACAGTGATGTACAGCACGTGATAGTTTGAGCATCTTGCCCACAAGCCTCACAAAATAATTCCTCTATGCCCTTGTCCCATCCAGTTTGTATTAGGAAATCTCAATTTGCTACCCTATATTACTTCATGTGAATGAGTACTGCACTATTTCACAGCATTTCAGATAAAAAAAAAGATATTTTTCATTTATTATCTTCAATTTGCTTCTTAAAAACCCCTATTGGCATCATGTAAATAAAGAGAGAGTTTAATCCTGGGAGCTTTTGTGGCTGGAGAGAAATATTTCTCGTCTTGCACACCAACACATGTGTGAGCTTTTTACTGCAGGAAAGTGGGACTTAAAATATTTGAGAGGGAGGAGATAGAGCAGCGGGTTGTGTTTGCTAAACAGCTCTGCTCATGCATCAGGGACACCTCTGACATGTTTACAGAGCAGCTTCCAGTTAATCTCCTCACCTCCCAACAAAGCTGCAGAAATAAACATTCTCCCCCATCCATTAGCTGGGAACAGGCTTCCCTGAGAATCCCCTTCTAAACCCCAGACCCCGTTGAGTCACTTACATTTTGCCCAGTTAATTGGAGAGAGTTCACACCAACATCCTCAGGAAAAGAGGAGAATTTACCTTAAAAGCCCAGATCGTTCTCTACCTGCGTGTGCAGCGTTTCCTGTGACTTGCAGAAGGTGCTTCTGCATTTTTTTGTTTTGTGTGCGTATTTTGGAAAAGAAATGTTCAGCTCAAGCAGAAGTTTTGTGGGAGCTTCAAGGAGGAATGAACATCAGGACTTCTTTTATTGCTTTAATTGATTTTGTGGGGGTGGAAGCAGGTGCTGATCAGCAGGTTTGGAATTCTAAATGGTCAAATCAGTTTTTGAGCCAATACAGAACCACTGCTTAAAAAATTCAAGCTGACAAATCCTGCAGCTTCACACAAGGCAGTGCTGCAGGGGTGGGAATTACAAGCTGGAGTTCTGTTAATTTTCCCCCAAACTCTCTTTTCTCCACAAATAGTCAATCAAATCCTAGCTGTGTTAAAACAGGATTCCACCCCTCTCACAGCATTTTTACATGAGTGCTCTCATGCCCAAGTTCAAGGGAAAATAAACTGCCACTTCCTGCTGCTCCAAACACTCCCTGTGTGAGTATTCCTGGGGTTTGGCTCCTCAAACCCTTTTTTTTTTCCCATATGCACCCAACCACTTTAGGTTTTTTTGACTTTTTAAAAACTTTTGGTACCTTAATTACGCCTGGCTACATTTATTTCTAAATGTGGCTTTCCAGATGCAGAAAGTGCTGCTGAGTTCAGTTGTCCTCCTGCTTCCTGAGCTCCACGGGCTCTCCTCAGAGCAGGCTCCTCACCCTCCTTGCTCTCCCTGCCTATGGATCAGGGAAAACATTCCCAGGGAAGCTCAGCAGGAGAAAAAGGCACATTTCTCATTGAGAAATGAAAACGTTCAGGAATTCCTGCAGCTGGAGGTGCCAGGGTGCTGTCCCTGCCTGCTGTGCCCTTTTTCCATGTTGTGGCAGCAGTGGAGGGGCCGAGGTTGGGGTGGGGGTTTCTGGGTCACAGAGGATCAGCAGCAAAACTCCCAAAGCTTCCCGGGGCTCTCTGGCTGCACTTAGGCACCCCCAAAACCTTGTTTTCAGCCTGCCCTCAGCACAGCCCTGCAAAGGTCGTGTTTCTGAGCAGATGAATTAAATGCGTGGGATAAACTCAGAGATGGGTGGTTCCTGAAGAAAAATCACTGAAACTGAAATATTTCTCCGGGCAAAGTGGGTTTTCCCCCTGGCCCAGTCACTGGTGTGAATCCCCACATCCAGGCAGCAGCTGGACACTGCTCCTTGGCTGTCATTAGCACAGGACACAGGGTGACAGCACAGCCCTGCCCTGCCCGGCTGCCAGGCATCAGCTGGGACCTGCTGGGACACTCACTTGTCACAGCACAAAGCCCAGCCTGGGGGCTGCGGGCACAAACGGTGACAGACGACGGCAAAAGGGCTTGGAGCCATCACTTATCCCCCCCAGCACGGCAGGAGAAAAGAGTATTTCCTAAAAATGAGCCCTCCTTTGCTGTTCTGAGCCCCAGCTCTCCTTGCAGACAGCCCTGCAGGACGTGGCCAGTGCCGACCCTCCGGTGCAAAAGCTTTCCCAGGCTCCCAGAGCTCAGACTGAAATTACTTGGCATTTTCCTCATCACACAGTGACCTCAATTCTTGAGACATTTCCATTCCCCATTTTCTAGGAATCAATGTGAAAACATCATCTTTTTTGAGGTAAAGTACAGCTCAACTCTTAACCTTGGTTTTTTTCCAAGAGAATGTGGAAGTGCCCAGTCTGGGTCATTCATGATCATTTTTAATAAACTTGTTATTACTCAATGCACACAGAACAAATCCTCACCCTCCTCGGCCACTGCCCCTTTCTCAAGAGTGCTGTTCTTGAGAAAGGATTCATTTGGATTATATTTTCAAATTGTACTTTATAATTTGGATTAGATTTTATATAATTCCGATTCTATTTTAAAAATTAGTGCCACGTGCTCTGTCAGTGACGTGCAGACCTGCTGAACACACACGTTGCAAAAGGACCCTGCCAGATGCAGATTTTACCCTCTACCCACTACAAATGAAATCAGGAGAGTCATTAAATGAACTGCAGCAGAAAGAAAAGAAGCCAGTACTTACATTGACCTTCATTTTGCTGCCTGTTTCCCTGTTAGTCCATCACCTGAGGAGGAGGAGGAGGATCTCCCCAGCCCTGCCAGTGGCTCAGGCAGCACTGGAGGCTCTGGCTGGAAGCCTGGAGAGGGAAAGCTCAGCCTCTGCCACCTCCTGCTCGCTGGGAGCCCCAGGACAGCAGCTCTGGGAACGGGGGGAGCTCATTACGTAGCAGAATTCTCTCCAGGGAGCCACTGGGCTGCAGCTGGTGATGTGCAGGACACACAGACTGCCCTGCAGGGAGTGCCTTCCCTGCTCTGAGCAGAAAACCCAGGGCAGCAGGGCTGGACCAGCAAAAGGATTGTGTTTGGAAGCATTTTTGCAGCAGCATTTTTTACCCCTGGTTTGTTGTGTTTGGGGTTTTGTTTGTTTGTTTGGGTTTTACAAATTTTTTTTTAACTTAAAAGTGGTGTGAGGTTTGATACATTTTTAACCTGTCTCTAGAAAACTGAACAGATCCCCTTTATAAACCTTTATAAACTGTGGTTATAAACCCCCTGCAAAACAACCTCACCCTGCAGAGGCAGAAAAGCCAAGGAGGAGAGGTAAACATGACCTGCAGCTGAGAGGTTTGGTTTCTTGGGCTATTCTAAAAAATCCTGGAATATGATTAAGGTATAATGTTATTTAAAATTATTAATGGTTGCTGTTTGCTCAGCAACAGCTGAGTCCAGGTATGCTGGTGCACAGGTTTTACCACTTTGGACTCAGGATATCTTTGGGTTTGCAAATTTTTACTGGTTTTGCCTTTGTACACGCTGGCTTTTCTCTGGTAAAAGCCTCTTCCTTCCTCTTTCCACAGTAGCTTCAAGATTAAATTAGACACTGGCTCTCAAAGCCACAATCCTGTAGCTAGAAAAGACTTGAGTATCTTGAATGGAAAATGCTGAATTGAAAAGCTTCAACAAAATCTACACCTCTGGGCTGGGAGCAAGGCAGCTGCTGTCCAGAGGAGAAAATTCCTGGCACAAAGCAGCACATTTCAGTGCCTTTGTGGGTTTTCTCGTCTTTCTTTCTTTTTTTTTTTTAATATCAGAAGCAGCAGTTTGACCCCTTCAGACACTTCATGCAGGTGATCAGGAGCCTTTCATTTGCTGCCCTGGAGTTTTTCAGGTGCTCCAGCATTTGAACTGATGGAGAAATATCAGTTACAAACCCACAACTTGTGGCCACAGAGCTACTTTCAAATACAATTAAACATTCTCATGAATGAACCCCAGAGGGAATTCCAGCTATGCAGGGACCCCTCCACTGTCCCAGGCTGCTCCAAGCCCCAGTGTCCAACCTGGCCTTGGGCACTTCCAGGGATCCAGGGGCAGCCACAGCTGCTCTGGGCACCCTGTGCCAGGGCTGCCCACCCTGCCAGGGAACAATTCCTGCCCAAGATCCCATCCAGCCCTGCCCTCTGGCAGTTTGAAGCCATTCCCTCTGTCCTGTCCCTCCATTCCTTGTCCAAGTCTCTCTCCATCTTTCCTGCAGCTCCTTCAGGCCCTGCAAGGCCACACTGAGCTCACCCCAAAGCTTCTCCTCTCCAGGTGAACAATCCCAGCTCTCCCAGCCTTTCCTCCCAGCAGAGCTGCTCCATCCCTCTGCTCATCCTGGAGCCTCCTCTGGGCTCCTCCAGCAGCTCCAGGTCCTGGCAGAGCCCGGGCTGGGGCAGCTCTGCAGGTGGGCTCTCACCTGAGCGGGGCACGGGGCATAGTCTCTGTCATTCCCCACGCCCGTGTTTGTTTTAGGAGACGGAAACTCCAGATCCACTCCATGCACATCCAAACACTCCCATTTTCCCTCTGGCAGCAGCTCAGCCAAAGCTGTCCCACTGCAGGAGCCCGTGGAGCTCCCGGGGTCTGAAATTGCAGCAAGGGGTGCAAGGCTTCCTGTGCAGCCACTGGATGTGCAACAACAACCAAACAACAACATTTGCTGCCTGAGCTCAAACTGAAATCATTTCCAGAGGTCTTTTCCCTGTGCAGGTGCAATAGTTGGGGCACAGGGGTAATTGCAGAGCATTTCTTGTCACAGCAACGCTGCTGGGGGTTGGTGCTTCAAGGAGTCCAGGGAATAGGAAAAAATCTCCTTTTTATTTTTATATTATTCAAATATTATAATAAAGAGTACTGTCAGGCTGGTAGGGGCCTTGTAAGCAGTTCATAAATGGTGTTGCAGAAATAAGTTTGGTTTTTTCTTACTCAGCTGAAGTTGACTGTGTGGGCTCTGGCTGTGTTTGAAATGCTCACAGCAGAACAGGGAATCAGTCTGCTACCTTTAGATTGATTTATTGACAATCCACTCAAGAGAACTGGAAATATTGCTAGACATAGAAAATTCTTCTAGATAGAGATGAAAAACATCCTGCCTCAATTACTGGTGACTCAATGTGAAAAGTAGCCCCCTAATCTTTACAAGCCTTGATGGAAAATTTAGAGTGTAAAAAAATGACTCACTGACCTCCTACTAAGCTTTCCTCCCTCCACTACATTTTCTATTAAATTTCCAGGAGGCAGTTTATTTACAGTAAACACTGAGATCATAATCCATGATGAAATTAATTCCATTACATTTATTAGACTTGCAGACAGCAAGGCACTGACTTTGGACCAAGATTTCAGTATTCTGCAACCCTTACAGCTGCAGCAGGGCCTCTGATCTATAGAAAATTAATCGAGATGGAACATGGACACAGAAATAAATGTAACAAACCCCATACACTGGGGCCAGCCTTTCAAAATAGGAACACAGAGTGTTTCAAAATGTTTTCTGGTTTGCATGTAACATAAAGAAATTATGTCATGCAAGAGGGCAGCAGGGCTGTCCCTGAAATCTCTGGCAAAGGCTCTGTGTCTCTAATGTCACTGCAGCATAGCAGTGAGGTGGCATCTTGACATTGTATCTTTATAATTTCACTAATGTGGGTTTTTCCAGGTATTTGTTGGTTTTCAATCCTGCTCTGTTCAGGATCCTTGCCAAGAAGACATTTCTCCCAGTCAGGGACATGAGGTACAAGAGCTTTCCGTCCCCCTGAGATGAGGAGCCCAAACACTTCACAGGATCACAGATCCAGCGAGTCCCAGCTGTGCCTGATGCCCACCCTGTCCCCAGCCCAGAGCTCTGAGTGCCACCTCCAGGAATCCCTTGGACACCTCCAGGGACGGGCACTGCAAACCTCCCTGGGCAGCTCCAATTCCTGAGCACCCTTTCCATGGGGAAATTCCTGCTGCTGTCCACCCTGAGCCTGCCCTGGCCCAGCCTGGGGCCGTTCCCTCTGCTCCTGTCCCTGTTCCCTGGCAGCAGAGCCCGACCCCCCCGGCTGTCCCCTCCTGGCAGGGACTTGTGCAGAGCCACCAGGTCCCCCCTGAGCCTCCTTTTCCCCAGGCTGAGCCCTTTCCAGCTCCCTCAGCTTTTCCTGGGGGTCCAGCCCCTTTCCCAGCTCCCTCAGCCCCTCCTGGGGCTCCAGCCCGTTCCCCAGCTCCATTCCCTGCCCTGGACACGCTCCAGCCCCTCAGTGTCTCTCTTGCCATGAGGACCCAGAACTGGAGGAGTCTCCTCAGTGCTGCTTCCAACATCAGCAAGAATCCCACGGAACTCAACCACCAAACCCTTCCCTACCCAACAATGCAGACCTACCTTTGCAGCCGTGTTGCTCCTTGGGTTTGCATCCATTGTTGCCATTCCCCCCTGGAGCAATCCCGAGAAGTGCAGTGGGGTGTGGACACTTCGGGCTCCAGGCACTGCGTGTGGGGAACTCCCCCTCAGCCAAGTCCATCTGACACCTCTGCCCCTAACAGCAACTCCTAAACGAGCTTCTCATGTGACACAGTATCAGAGACAACAGAAGATGAAAGGAGGACACAATAAAACCCAAAAAAAGCCTTTTTGGCGACCAGAAGTGAGCAAAATGATGCGTGCAAGTGGGATTTTCCTTGGTCTTTGTGCCACCAGCTTGTTGCAGTGAAGCAGTGGGAAGTCTGAGCCCTCTGCTCGTGCTCCTGTTTCCTCTTTTGCAGAGTGAGGGCAGGGCTGTGGCACAAAGAGGAGCTGCACAGCCTTGATAAGACAGCACTGCCACAGTGCCAGCAGTGCAGGACTTCGCAGCCAGGTTTCCCTGGCTTTCACAGCAGCAGGAAGCAGGAGCCCATCAGGAACAGGCACTCCAGGCACCTCCAGACTTCACAGGAAAAGCTGTTTCCAGTCAGGGGCTGGTTTGGGTTGGAAAGGACTTTAGGGAGCACCTCATTCCGTGGGCAGGGACACCTCTCACCAGAACAGGTCGTTCCAAGCCCCATCCAACCTGGCCTTGGACGTTAAATTTCACCCCAGGGTTGCATTTTCTCCCTCAATAGGATGAGTTCAGTTGTTCTTAGCCCTTCTTTCTCCAAGAGAAACTCACCAACCTTGTGGCCTCAGGAGGATGTCCAGGATGTGGAAAGGCAGCAGGCTGCCAGCGGCAGGATGGTTTTGTGTTAAAAAGTAACTTTTTGCTCTTGCACTGCCAGTTCAAGCCCCCACTGTTCACAACCACAGCAGTGCTTTAACACATAAACCACTAAAAGAGGGTTTTAAAAGCAGATTCCAAACACCAGTAGCAACTGCATGAATTCTGGACAGGTGCTTTAGCAGAACTTCAAAAAAGGTGGCACTGCAAAAATAAAAAAGCCACTGCTGTCACCCATCCCACACCACCCCTCAGTGACTGTGTCAGGACTTCCCTTTTCCCTCCCCCAGCTCTGCTTCTCCCTGTTTCTCCACCAAAGAAGCCACCAGCAGCACCTCTTACCACCACTGCTTCTGAAGGGTCACAGACTCAGAGGCAGAGCAGGAGGAGAAGGATTAAGCCTCAATGAAAGTTTTGCAAGAGAAAATGAAATTTCCTTCTTTAAAAAAATATCCCACATTCTACATTTTGAGTCTGTAATTGTACCTGATTCAGGTGGAACACAACAAATCCATCACTCCCAGGGCCCCAAGCCCCAGCCTCCCACATTTCACCATTTCTCCTTTGTTACACAGAAAACAAATACAATTCCTTCCTTATGTATCAAAGAGCTTTTTAAAAGGCAATCTTTATTTAAATACAGACAAAACCTGTATCCTCACCAGCCCTTGACAATTCCTCAGTGAAATGGAAGTTAATCCAGCAGCAAGAACCACCTCCCATTTGAAAACCCCCAGAAAGGCAAGTGCTGAGCTCTGACCAAAGGAGCCTCCCAGCTGTGATGCCCAAGAGCTCTGCATGAGGAGGCCTCAAAAACAAGCTTAAGACTCTGCTCAGGCAGATCTCTGGGAGAATAAGTAGTGAATTTCCCAACCTGGAGAAGTTTTAAGCACAGTTTCTTAACGATGGGCACTGACTTTGTGACTAATTGAGAAAGAATGTAACTGAAGTGCTGTGTAACAGATAGATGAAGATTTCTCAGTCAAATGAAACAGGGACATTTCTGAGGTACACATAAAAAAATTCAGATGCACAGGTTTCTTTCTTTGAGAGGATACTAAAGGTCTCTAAGGCAAAAGCATTCTCATTTTCACCCGCAGCAGCACTGTCACATTTTAGTTGCAATGTGGATATTCCTTCCAACTGTTAGGAATTAATTTTGAGGTCCCACTTGTTAAGATAAATTCAAAAGAGAATGAGATGAAATCTGAGTTTTAACACCAGAACTAGAAGACCATTTCTTGAAGTCATCTAAACCATTTAAAATCCTGTTTGAATTCTTATGGCACAACTCAGAACTGAAGGCCTACTTGGCCAATAAACAAAAAACACAAAAAAGAATTCACCAAAACCCCAGACTGAAAGATACAAACCAGAGCTTTTACAAATAATGAATTGTGGCTGAAGGCAGCTTAAGGCTTCATTAAAGTATCTCCACCAAGTTCTGCTGCTCTTTGTGTATCTGTTCTCTACCAGAGTTCAGAGGGATTGCACAGACACAGCACAGAGCAGACCTGGCTCCTTCTGCCCACTCTGAGCAGGACAGTCCCATTATCTCGTGTGTGCTTCAGACAGGCAGGGGAACAAGCTTAGCCCTTCCTGCCAGGATCCTTTAATTCTCCACCCCCTCCCTTCAGTACAATGAGAGATGACTTACAAAAATTAAACCACGCACACTAATAAAAAAATTAGCGTGGGGTGAAGAGTCTCAGTATTTGTTATTTTCCTGCCACGTGTGACAGAATCCAACGCGGCCCCAGCGCGGCTTCCCCAGAGGCAGCTGCTGGCAGCACAATCCCCCAGGGCTGCAGGAGCTGGCAATTCCCAGCTTGGGCAGCTCTGCTCAGTCTGTGGTGGACCTCCTGTACCAGAACCTGGCTCTGTAGTCGTCGCTGCAGGTCATGAAGCCGGGGTTGGTGGGGGAGTGCACGATGCAGCGCACGATGCTGTTGTGGCCCAGGGACAGCAGGTTCCTGCGCTCCGCAGTCCTCGAGTCCCAGCAGCACAGGCTGATGGTCCTCTCGTCTGGCAGCAGCACATAATCCTCTGTGTGGTTGAACACAGCCTGAGTCCTGTGCACTTGGCGGCCACTCAAACCAGCACCTAAACACAGGCAGCAAAACAGGGACTTGTAGCAGTTTTCGATAGCTGAGAGTATCAATTTTCTACAGAGGAGCTGTATTTTCTCTGCTGTTCACAACCAGCAGGGGATGCAATCATGAATATTCTTTTGTAGTTCTATCAGAGGACCAGAAAGGTTTGAGTCTAGCCTGTGCCCATCCCCACCTTGTCCCCAGCTCAGAGCACTGAGTGCCACATCCAGATGTTCCTTGGACACCTCCAGGGATGGGCACTGCAAACCTCCCTGGGCAGCCCCTGCCAAGGCCTGAGCACCCTTTCCATGGGGAAATTCCTGCTGCTGCCCATGTATATATTCTAAAATTCCTTAGGGGACAGAAGGAATACCTACTCTAGCTATGCCACATGCAATCTTTTACCTTCAAGAGTATTTTTGCGTTATATTTTTGCATGAGGCTTTCAGCTGTGACCAAGGAGAAAGAACACAGAGAGGAGAACCCACAGAGACTGATGATCCCTGAAGACTCTTCAGTGTATTTATCACACAGCACACCTTGTATGACCCACCTTGGCCATACCTTCAGATAACATGTGTGTCCTACAGACACTGAGCACTGCACCGATCCCACCTGGGATCCCACACGGGTTTCCCGGGAAAGTGCTGCTCCCTGCTGGCCGGGAGCAGAGCTGGGCTGCAAAAACGGACCTGCAAACCCCAAAAGCTGACACACACCATTTGCAGCATCTTTTGTGCTCCTACCACTGAAGCACATCAGTGCTTGACCCCAAAGCCTCTCACACAGCTGCTGTCACATGCAAAGCTCCTACAGCCTTCATTTTCCCTAAATCCTGCTGAGATCCAAGCATGGCATTGTCAGCATGCTCCAAGGGTGACTACCTTGCACACAACTGCATCCTTGGAAAAAAATACACAAGAAAGGGAACAAACCAGCTGTAGGTACATTTCAGAGTATTGCCATGGCTACAGAGCCACAGAGTTAATGGTTAAATCACCTGCCCTGAAGGAGCTTCAGTGTTTCTTCTTACTTTTCCCCAATTCAGTGATAACTTCCCTCCAGAGCAATGGAGTGAGTGAGTAATGATGTCAGAAAATTCTCCAAAATCTACTCAGACTAAAATATGTTTACACTGATACACAGAATCACAGCTTCTCTTCTGGAACTGGTCTAATGGAAATGTTTCCTAAAATCTTGGGCAATTTATCCTCAAAGCAGCAGTTTCTCCATTGCCTTTAGGAATTAGGATTTTCTGACAGCATTTCCAGCCCTGCCATGGCTCAGCACCTGGAAAAGAAGGTGTCTGCAATGTCACCTGCTACATACCTGTGTATTTCACCAGCGTCCGGCCAGTGGATATCTCCCAGAGTTTAGCCACAGAGTCTTTCCCACTGGACAAGATATACTTGGAATTTTTGGAAAAAATAGCAGAACAGACTTCAGCTCCATCGTGTGCCTTCTCAAAGGTGGTGATGCAGCGGTTGGAGACCCCATCCCAGAGTTTGATGCAGCCATCCTTGCTGCCTGTCACGTACATGTTGGCGCTGGCGTTGTAGTTGACGGAGCAGATGGCGTCCGTGTGCTGGTCCTGCGGGTTGCAGGACACGAAGCACTGGAAGGTGTTGATGTCGTACAGACGAAGGGTCGGGTGCTGGGTCCCCACCAGGATGAAATCCCCAGAAGGGTGGAAAGAAATGGAGCGTAACATCTCTGCTTCCTGTTGGATTGAAAACGCACCGCGGGGTGAGGGAGGAAAACGGCAGAACTGGAAGGGTCAGGGCTGGTGGGGTTAAAGTGCTAAAAAGCTACTTGAATTATCAGCACAAACTAGAAAATCTTTCCTGTGAGATTGAAATGACAGGCTGCCCATGGCTGTACTGTAGTTTTTGTCCTCCAGCCTGCAGTGCCCCTTTATTTTGGGATATCACATCCCCCAAGCTCACCACCACCTAATCCCAAACACTCCCCCAAGAACTGACTTCCAAATTAATTCACATTAGAGTTGGTCTAATGAATAAAAAGCTGACAGGCTCTAGATTTAAATACAAGTGTCCATGAGGCACAGAATTAAGACACACTCTCTGTAATGTCTGCAAATGTTGTACCTGTGTGCTCCTGCACCCCTAACCCCTGATCACCTGAGGCACAGCTCAGCTCACACCACTTCAGCACTCAAACATCTGAGCTTTGGCTGCTCTGAGCAGAATCTCACCTGAATGTATTTGAAGGCTCTTTTGGCAGAAGGTTTTGAATAATCAAACAATTTAAGAGTGTAGTCCCTTGAGCCAGATGCCAGGATCTGTTCTGTTGGGTGGAAAGCTAAACATGTCACTTCATCCACGTGATCATACAGAGTCCTGATCACTGGGTGGTTCTCCATGTTCTGCTGTGCTGTCTCATTCATCATGACCTACAAAGAACATTCAACATGTTGCTGTTGGAAAATAAAGCAGGTTTTTGACAGGAAAAGTAGGTTTTAGGCTTGCCAGAGTGGCTGAACAGCAGCTCCTTTCTGACACGACCAGGCACACAATCTGTTCCCTCGGTAATCTGAAGGCCCTTTACAGGCCAACAAATAAGATCCCTGTGTCTTTATGAAGGTCAAAACAACTTGGCTCAAGGACAAACTACTTCAGTAGCAGAGAACTGGTGCAAGAAAATATCATCTTCATAAACAGCCCAGAGCAAAACACTGACTGCTGGAATAATCAAGAGAAGCTGCACTGAAACTGCAGCTCTTTGCTGAGAATTTGGTGTGCGCTCTGTGCAAAAAAAAAAAAATCCACTTTTCACTGCCTTGGAGAAAAATAAAGCAAATCCATGTGTGAAACAGTTCTTAAATACCCAGTGAAAGCAGGGGNTGACTGCTGGAATAATCAAGAGAAGCTGCACTGAAACTGCAGCTCTTTGCTGAGAATTTGGTGTGCGCTCTGTGCAAAAAAAAAAAAATCCACTTTTCACTGCCTTGGAGAAAAATAAAGCAAATCCATGTGTGAAACAGTTCTTAAATACCCAGTGAAAGCAGGGGTGGCCATGGGGGCTGCAGAGGCCACAAGTGGGTTTAACATGAACTGAACTCAGTCAATACAGCCATGATCAGCACCCAGCAGAAGCCACTTCTGGCTCAGTTCTCTCCCTGCTGCCAGAGGTGACACCAGTGTCCTTGCCCTGGTTCTTCTTCCTTCAAAGGGACTTTAGGAGCAGCTGCTGGAGTAGGGAATGTGTTGAGCCAGGTATTTAGTCCAACCCACTGAGATGGCCACAAGGTACAGACATGGCATGAACACAATTCCCAGAGCGGTTACAATCCCTTACCTCGATGGGCATGGCGCTCTTGGCCAGCATCCTCTCGGTGTCCAGGATTTTGATGGAGGCGTCGGCCGAGCCCGTGGCTATGAGCTGTCCGTCCCTGCTGTAGGTGGCCACGCGGCAGGGCCCCTTGTGGGATGTCACGTAGCAGGTCTCGTACTCGGACGCCTCGGGGGACATGGTCTGCACGTCGGCGTCGAACTCCAGGTCGATGCCGGTGCCCGGCGCCACGGTGTCGGAGCGGCCGATGGCGTACTGCACCGCGCTGTCGTCGTTCTCCATGCCTGCGGACACGGCACGGCACCGCTCAGCGCCGGCAGCCTCTGCTGGGCCTGCCCCGGCTCCAGGGAGGCCTTTGGGAAAGGCAGCCCTGAGGGCAGAGCTGAGCAGGCAGAGCGGGTTTGGTCACACAGCACTGGGGACAAGGGAGTGAGAGCTGGGCTGCGCTGCAGCAGGCACAGCTCCTGATTAACTCTGGAATATCCCCAGTGAGGACTGGACAGTGCTGGTAAATGCACTGAGGATCAGTCACTGACCATGGACAGGCCTCTGGTCAGCTTTTCACAGGGGAGCAACAAGCCCCAACACTATTACATGAGTTTTGAAGTAAAAAACTCAAAGCATTTACTGATTCTTCTCCTATTTTATTGCATTGAAGCCAAACTACCCCAGCACTGCAAGGGAAAAAAATCTGCTGGTCTTCAAGGCTACTTCACAGACTTTTATCTTTATTTCCAGGATGCAGCTACAGACCAGAGAGTTCAGCACTGGAAGTGGTAACTGGGCAGACACAAGAGTTTTCAGCCCAGTGGTGATCTTTTTGCTGCTTTCATCTGCTCATTTCAAGTCTAGAATTTGTATTTCAAACAGACACAAAGCTTGTCAGATTTATATCCTCAGAACTCAGCTAGTTCAGGCAGTAGAACCAGTTGAGTTACACATGGTGTCAAGGCCAGAGATGATCTAGGATTTGGCCAGCTTGTTCCAGCAGCAGCTCAGGGGTTTTCCCTGTTCTCCCTACACTGTGGCAGTTCTAGAGGGAAGTACAGAGAAAGAACAGGAGACAGCCCTGCTGAGACCCCAGAGTGTGAAGCTGTTTTCTGGGGACTGATACATAAAAGCCAGCAAAGATTGCCAATGGAAGGACTTGATCCCTCTCCAACACTGCCACGAACAATCAGATAGAAGTAATTTATTTCTAAAGTCAGCAGAATTGTGAGGGTGAGATTTTCCCTCGGATCTGTGGGCTCAGATCCTGTTCACTGGCATGTTTTGAGAAGGTTGCCACTCACCCAGAACCCTGAGTGTCCTTAGAGGAGTTCAAACACATTTAGGCAATATTCAGGGATCTGGTTTGTGGTTAATGAAACAGGAACGCCCGTCAAAAAACCCCACAGAGGCAAAGGCTGTACCTAAATGTACAAGGGTTGTGCTATTACCAGATACCACCTTTGCATCAAAGGCGTCTTTCCAGTGACACCAACCTCTTAATTCACTGGGGAATTAGAAACTAGACTTTTATGTCAGCTTTTGATTCCGGCTTACCTAACTTAATTAGGTGCAGCAGTTGTTCAGAGGGTGCACAGACAGACTGTGGTTTGATCTCATTTATCAAGCCATTGGCAATGTTGATGTATCCATCATAGAGCAGCTGACTAATTATCAGTTTGTAAAGTTGCTGACGATCTTTCAAACTGACTTTTGTCCTATACATTGTGAGCAGGGACTGCCTTGGGGGGGCCTGGAATGAAGAACAAAAATCACATACAAGAGAGTTGCATGAAACCACCAGAACCTTGGAACAAATCTCAGGGCTGGCACAAAATATTGCTGTGGTTTCGGTGAAAAGCAGAGATGGGGGAAGGAAAGTGAGGGGTAAAGAGGAGGAAAAAGGGAGAGAAAGAAGAGGAAAGAGGGAAGAAAAGGCAGGAGAAAGGGAAGGAAAATGGGAGGTAAAGACGGGAGAAAGGGAATGAAAAGAGAGAAGGAGGAGTTAGAGGCAGGAGAAATAGGAAAAAGGGGAGGAAAAGAGGGGAGAAAAGGGAGGAAAACGGGAGGAAAAGAGAATGGAAAACGGGAGGAAAAGAGAACGGAAAGGAAGAGGAAAAGAGCAGGAAAGGGAAGTAAAAGGGAAGGAAAAACCTGTTGCACTTGCTTTCTGTGTAAATGAAAATCTCGGCTACAAACCGACCCGGACCGTGCTAAGCAGCACCAGAGCCGGCAGCAGAGCTGCGGCATGAGCCAAACGAGCCAGCCGGTGCTGCCGGCGGGCCCGGGCTCCGATGGATGGATGCACGGGGCGCGCAGGACAGCGCCGCGCCGGCCCCGCCGCCCGCCTTGCGGGGGCCCCGCGCCCTCCCCGCCCTCCCGCNNAGCGGCGGCGGCGGCAGCGGCGGGGGCGGCCGGGCCCGCAGGACGCTCCTCCGCGAAGGCTGCTGCATCGAGCGCCCGCACATCGATGGGAGGCGGCTCTTGGGGGGGGGGGGGGCGACACAACGGGGCGGCGTCACATGACCGCCACCCCCCATCCTTCCGCGTCACGTCCCGGGGGTCCCCATCCCCATTCCCGCTTCGGGGGTCCCGATCCCCATTCCCTCCCTGCTGGGGATCCCGGGGTCCTTCGACCCGTTCCCCCTTCCGGGGGTCCCGCTCCCCCTTCTTCCCTCCAGGGATCCCGAGGGTCCCTTCTCGCCATTCCTCCCCTTACAGGGGTCCCGCTCCCCATTCTCCCTTCCAGGGATCCCGGGGGTCGCCCTCCCCGTTCTTCCCCTTCCGGGGATCCCGAGGGTCCATCCCCCCGTTGCCCCTTCCGGGGATCTCTCTCCCCGTTCCCGTTCCCCCTTCCGGGGGCAGCGGGGCCTTGGCGGAGGCCGCAGAGCCGCGCTCGGGGCGGGATCACGGGCGGGGGAGCGGCGCCGGCCCGGCCCGCACCGGGCGCGGGGGGAGCCCGGGGCTTCTTTTGTGTCGCAGCCGCAAAGCTCCGGAGCGCCGCTTCCGCCAGACCCCGGATCCCAAACACGGCGACGTGAACGGGCTGGGAATTAAGCGGCCAGCGCTGCTGCCCAGCGCTGCGGGCGAAGCCGGCCCCGTCCCCAGCGCAAACAGTCCCCTCCCCGAGTCCTACTCACGTCAGCCTCGAGAAAGGGCAGCCGCAGCGGGCGCGGGTCGAGCAGCGGGGCTGCCATGCTCCCCATGCCCCGGGGCAGCTGTCGTCTGTCACACGCTGCAGCGACACGGCGACCCGACATCTTCTTTTTACCTATCCTGAACCACTTGTAAACACCAACACACACAACCAGGGTCTCCTTCGCTCTTGTTTTCAGCACCGCGGAGACAGTGAAAAGTTGCCTTGGATCGCAGTTCTTCACAAGCCCCAAGTGCCGACTGGAGTTTCCTCGCTCCGCGGCGCCTCGCAGGGACCCGCGGGCTCCGGGGCAGCAGCGCCTCACGCCGCGCTCGCTGCGCTACTCACGGGCCGCGTTCGCTGACCGGCCGCGCTCCCGCTGTCCCCGCGTCTCCTCGGGAGCCGCGCGGCTCTGGGCGCTGCCGGGGGGTCCGCGCGTGGCTCAGGCCGGGCCGGGCGGTGCCTTCGCACTTCGCACTCGCCCTAAAGCGCTGGCGGCACGTGGCGCTGCCCGGGACCGCTCGGCCGGGACGCACCGGGAGGCTCCGGCCCTGCTCGGCCCGTCCGGGGGGGCACCCACACAATGGCCCCGCTCGCGCTCGGCCCCTGGCGCGGTGGCAGCAGCGCCGCTCCCCGGCCTCGCCCGGGGGTGGATGGGGGTGTCTCGGGGGGGGTCTGGCGGGAGCGGGACTGACCTGGCGGCGCTCCCGGGCGCGGACCGGAGCGGAGGCGGCGGCGGCCACAGGTGGGAGCGCGGCGCGTTACGCGATTTGCGTAGCGNGGGCCGCCCGCGGGAGAAGCCAATCAGCGTGCGCGGGCCGCGGGAGGGCCGCCAATGGCGGGCGGCGGGGGTTTAAAGGGCTATTTAAGGCGCGGCGGTTTGAATTCAAACAGCTGCAGAGGCCCTGAGGCGGCGGGTTCGGGGTGAGCGCCGCGGCCTGGTTCCATGGACGGGCGGGCAGGGGGGTATTGGTAAGGGATCGCTAACGATACGAGTCATAATTGATACGGGACCTGAGACTTCCAGTGCTCCGCTCGCTGACCGCCGTTGGCTCCGTCTCCCCGCAGCCAGAGCCGTCTGTGCCGCTCCCGCTGTGGCGCTATGGACAGGAACATGAAGGAGAACCACGCCGCCTATCCCGGCCGCAACGCCAAGGTTAAAGTATGAAATAAGCGGTTTATGTTCATCTTCCTGAGCAGTTTTGTTTGCTGGATCGTTGGTCTCGATACCTGGGAGTTTGCCATTAAAATTCTGGTCGGTTCAGGGAGTGGCAGTTTTTAGTTTTTATTTGGTGGGTACGTTTCTCCCCATCACATATTTTCTATAAATTTTAAACTAGTAGTTTATCTTTCAGTAGCTTCTTCTTGGAGAAAACAGAGCCCAGAGCTGACTTTTTAAATAATATCAGCATATCTTATTAAATGGGGAAATCCTCCTTATATTTTAAGTATCCAAGAGCCTTTAAAGAGAAAGCGAGTGTATATAATCAAACTATTTTAGATACAATTTTTAAAAGCAAGCACTGTGTCAATGTCACTATTGATACATGTGTGCAGCAGTGCTCAAGATCACCCTGATTATGGTTTTTTTTCCATTTAGAAATACAGGTGCTTTCTCACTAGTTTACATAAAACCAGGTAGGCCTGGTATGTTTTTAGAACAGCATAAGCAAAATTTCCTTTTAATCAGCCACTCAATACGTGATTGCTAGTGTTTCTGTTGAAGTGATTTGTGTAGTTTTGCCATCCTGAATGGGGCCATACAGATTCTGCTGTGCTGCTGCATAATTAACGTGTTCTCATTTCCCTTTGAAGGTCGCCAATCCCATCGGGGATGCCCCCAAACGTGTCCCTGTGTCCCAGCATTCAGCCCAGAGCCGGTTACTGACCAGCGGAGTTCCAGCACGTGTTCTGTGTCCTGCAAACTTCACTCAGCGAGTTCCTGTGCAATCCCAAAAATCTGTACTGTCAACCCAAAAACTGTCCAACAACCAAACAGCGCAGCAGCTCAGACCCAAACCGTCCCAGCAGGCGACTGTGAGACCTCAGGCTGCAAGCAAGAGCAGTGAAAAGCCTCCCCAGGCTGCAACACCTGGTAATTCTGAGGATGATTTACATGTGATCACAGCTGTGACACTCAGGATACTCCTAAAGCTGCTGCTGATCCAGGGCCAGTCCTGGAGCAAAGTTCTTGGTTGTGCCCCCATCAGAAGAGCAGCACATGGTTCACCTCAGGTGTTACTGCACCATCCTTTTAATTTATCTCTAAATTAACCCATTCAAGCCAACATGGTGTTAAAAACTTCCAGGTGCTTGGCAGCCAGCTGGGAGTTAATGTAATTGGCACTCAGACCTCACAGGTTTTCCAGGATTCATGCACAAGAATACTTTTGTTGGGGGAGGGGGAAAGAATTCATGGGTTCTTTTTCTCAGACAGCTTTTAAAATTACATTTTGCCAGTGCTGTTTCTTTCCCATTAGTCAGCCATGCTAGGTTGCTTAAAATGTCATTGAATGGATTCTAAAAGCTGCTTCAGATGATGCATGGGGGTTAGATTTGTTCCTGTGTTTGTGGGTCTGGTTTATAAATTGATTTCCTTCTTTGTACACAGCTAAAAACCCTGAAACAGAAAGCACCTCTAAACAGAAAACTGAAGAGACTGCCAAGAAGAAAACTGAAGACACCAAAAAAAAAAGTGAAGAGACTAAAAAGTAAGTTTTATGCCTAAATTCTAGATAACTGAGCCCTGCTGGAGTTCCCTTGGCTATGGAGCCTGGTGACCCCCACACTTTGCAGACACAACACAAGGAAAGCTGCTTTTGACCTGATAGCAAGGACTTGCTGTAATCTAAAGAAAATTTTGGGCTAAATGCAGAGTAGCTCTTCCCATGGAAGAACACTGATAGCTGCTGGCCCAGTCATGAGATGTACTCCTGAAAACAAAGCCTCCATCATCTGGGTAGGAGGCTGGAGTCTAATTTGGGGTGAAATTGGATTTGTTTTTGGCAAATTTAAATTGTTTTGCCATGCTGTGATGGGTTAGGAGTATCTAAAGGAGCCCAGCTTGGTAAACTGTCTTCATTTGGTAGTAGTGTGGTTGGTGTAGTGCCTGCAAAAGCTTCAGGAAGGAAGAAAACAGCTTTCAGAACTTCCTCTTGAAAAATCTTAATGCCTTTATTTTCTTGGTGTTTTCTTAAAGACTAAAATCTAGTTTAGAGTACTAAGCATCTTTTGAACTGGAATGTTATTTTAAAATGTCTATTTTAGAAACTGTAAATTTGTGTCACAGCCAACACAACTATTGAGCTTTTAACTTTTCCCTTGCAGAAGGCAATGGTCTCTTGATGATTTTGAAATTGGTCGTCCTCTGGGGAAAGGAAAATTTGGGAATGTGTACCTGGCACGTGAAAAACAGAGCAAATTTATTCTTGCACTGAAAGTGCTTTTTAAAACACAACTTGAGGAAGCCGGTGTAGAACATCAACTACGAAGGGAAGTGGAAATACAGTCTCATCTTAGGTAAAGCTTAGTGACTGTCTACTCTTCTTTGTTTGCATCCAAATAAACAATGTAACCTTGATTATGATAAGGTTTCTTCTTTATGATGAGATTTCTTTGTACATTGTGAGCTGAAGGAACACGGATGAGCTGAAATTCCCGTGCTTGCCTTGAAACTGGGGGGGAGCAGGACAGGGAATGACAGGTTTTGGACAAACACCTGGTTCAGAAGAACATTGAAATCTCTTTGCAGGCACCCCAACATTCTCAGATTATATGGCTACTTCCATGATGTGACAAGAGTCTACCTGATGCTGGAGTACGCACCTCGTGGAGAAGTCTACAGGGAACTTCAGAAGCTCACCAAGTTTGATGAGCAAAGAACTGCTACTGTAGGTTGTTCCAGCTTCCTCTCCATTCCTCTGTGTAGCTGGAATACCTGCAGGATAGAGCCAGCCCTTCAGATCAAGTTTATATTCTGCTGGAGAAAACTGAGATTCCTTAGCTGCTAGTTGGCATCTGGGCAGGGAATAATTGGGAGGACTTAGTGCTGTGCGGGAATTTATGTTCAGAGTTGCTTAATATTGCAAGGCACAGCCTGTACTGTGAGGCTTCAAGGGTTACTGAATAATTGCTTTAACTTAAACTGTAATTATGCCTTAAAAAGGCTGTGCTGCAGCCAGATAAACTCAGGTGACAATGTCTTAAAGATTGTGGCTTAAAGATTGTTCTTTCTGCATGCAGTACATCACAGAACTTGCAGACGCCCTCTCGTACTGTCACTCCAAGCGTGTGATCCACAGAGACATCAAGCCAGAGAACTTGCTGCTTGGATCAAATGGAGAGTTAAAAATTGCTGACTTTGGGTGGTCTGTGCATGCTCCATCTTCTAGGTGAGAATTCAGTCTCCTGTGCAGTGAATTCCTTCTTTAGTGTCAATTTTTGTGTCACACAGTTGTGGGAGGGAGGTACATGGCAACTTCTTGAAATACTGGGGAAAAAGGCTGCTACAACAAAGGTCCTAACAGGCAACTGGTGTGACAGAGGAGTGTTGTTATCCTGGTTTTTAGTTCAAACCTTGCTGACCCTGAAAGGAGGGTTGGTGTAGGTTACTGTGGTCCCTGAGATAGCAAACCTGCACTGGGACTCAAACATGACACTGGCAATTTGGTTATTTGTTAGAGAGTGGGAAATTGCACCTGACAAGGGAGGAACAGATTTGTTCTAGCAAGTGGGGTAAAGAAAGAAGCTAAGACTGACTGATTGCAGGGACTGAGATACCTGCAGAAGTAGAAAATGTCGTGCTGGCTTTTTTTTCCCAGCAGTTCTGGTGGTGCTGAGTCCATTCAGGAGGACTGCACTGAGGTACAGATGATTGCCAGCATTAGTTCTTATCTGGCTCCTGAAATAGATCCTAGAATTATCTTAATCAATTATTAACTTGGCTTTTCTTCAGGAGAACAACTCTCTGTGGGACACTTGACTACCTGCCTCCTGAAATGATTGAGGGAAGAACACATGATGAAAAGGTGGATATCTGGAGCCTGGGAGTTCTGTGCTATGAATTCCTTGTAGGGAAACCACCTTTTGAAACACAAACCTATGAAGAAACCTACAGAGCTATTTCCAGGGTAAGTGCCAGCTTATCTGGATTAGCTGGCTCATGCTTTTAGTTGTAGAAAGGTTTCAGCAAATTTAAGTTTGAATCATAATGAAAACAAACAATAATATACAAATACTTTCACAAGCAGTGAGAAGCTTGTTCAGCATTATAATGAAATGATTTGATCTCAGCAGGCAGAAGGTGCATAGCCTTGCAAGGCTGGCACAGCTTTCAAGGTGTAACTTGGAGATTGAGTAGAGCTCTTTGGTTCTATCATTTGGTTATTGCTAAAGAAGTTCTACATAATTTAAATGTCTTTTTTTCCTTAGGTGGAATACAAGTTTCCTCCATTTCTAACAGAAGGTGCAAGGGATTTAATTTCCAAGCTCCTGAAGCATAACCCCTTCCATCGCCTGCCCTTGAAGGATGTACTTCTCCATCCCTGGATCACAGCCAACTCTACCAAGATTCCCACCAGCAGGAAGAGTGATGGTGCTGCCCCATCCAAAACATAGTTTCAGGAGGGTGACTTGTGGGATCAACAAGAAGAACCTTGTACTGTGACTACTGTAATGCTTACAATAGGAAAAGCAGGTCTTGGAATCTAGTGGCAATTGGGATGCAAATCCTTGGGTTGGCTGGTGTCTTAAACTCGAATTGCAGCATCAAATAATTTGACTTCTAGCTGGAGCTTGTGGAATATTTAATGTACTTGAAATCAGTTCCACGTGGGCCAGGTTTGCTGATGTAAGTATGAAGCTGTTGGAGGCTCTTGTGCTGAAAATGGTTCGTTGTTCTACCACGAGGAAGTTGTTCTGGCTTATGGAACAGTGCAATATCCTGGAGATGTCTGCTCCTCCCTCCCTGGGCTGCTCAGGATGTCTTACCTGTGGTGTAACCTGAAACTGAGCACGGTGAATGCCTTTTTCAAATGTTCTGAAAATGATGTGGCAATTGGTTTGGTTTGTAGTTTTAAATGTAAGCACTCAATCTGTAAAATAAAGACTTGTTATAGTGCACCCAGCAGGGTGAGTTGTGGCACTGCTTGGCTCCAGCACCAGCACAGCTCAACTCCTGGTCCTGGGGGTGAATTCCCAAAGTATAATTCCCACCTCTGTCAAAAAGGAAGCTCCAAGTGCTGGTACCACACAGTCATTCACCATCCCATGATCCCAAATTAGGATTACAAGGTAAGTACCAAATGTGTTGCTATGTAACCTGCTTGGTTTATTGAGAGCTTGGCCTGCTCTGTCCTTTTTCCAATTAATTTATTCCAAGAGCTCCCATCTGATAACATTTTCCAGCCCTTTCTCTCAGAAGTACTTTCAGACTACGTTGTGTAACAGCAAGTAACAACACCAGATGTTTATAAGACATTCCTTAAAATGGACCAAGGGTCAGGCTCCTTGCCACCATCCAGTAAAAACACTTCAAGCAACCTAAGAGAAAGCAATTTATTGTCTTTTCAGAAGAAGACTTTGCTATTTTACAAACAATTTTAAAAAATGATCCTTCTACAAGCAAGGATTCCAGAATTCAAAATATATTCTTGAATTAATTTAAAATATACTTTGCAAAAAACCTCCTTATCTAAACAAACTGCCAGTAGTTTATACAACCATATAAGTAATCAGAATTCTGGCCATAATTTATATGAAGCTGTTTCTTTACAGCAAGAAAACTCTCTAATTTAGTGCTGATGCCTTCTACTGCCTTCTAGGTACATTTATTTTATTTCAGCTTTACATATGATTTTGAAAAAGAAGCTTTGAATATTCCTTCTCTATCACATTTAGGTAAAAACATTCTCAAATGATTTAAATTACTATTATTATCTTAAATTATTCAAGGCTGTCTCAGACTTATTTTGGAATTCTTATCCTTGGTCCACATGAAACCTGGGACTTCTGTGGGGGGAAGGAGTTAAGGTGCAATTTAATGTTCTGGCTGAGGGGAGGCAAGAAGCTGCTCATAACAAGTTATTTGCTCCTCCTTTTCTCCCTCAGCCAACTCTCATCAAAACTCCACACTTCCTTCCTCTCTATTCACTAAATATGAGCAAAAATAAAAAGCATCAGGGTCTTTTCCTGCTATTTTACTTAGATCTGTTGGAGCCACCTTGGGGTAAGTGCAAGCACTAAGATAATCCAGAAAAGAGCAGCCAGCAGGTCCCAAACAGCCCCAGTTCTCACTCAAACTCACAGCTCACCCCAGTGTGCCACTAATTTATCTGTTTTGGGATCAGCCTTCAGGTTAACTGGAAGGTGCAATGTGGATGTCCACATCTGTAACTACATTCTAACACCACAGTGTGCCCATAAGGAAAGGCAAACCCCCCCTCATTGCTACATTCACCAGTCTCAGCCCAAAGCACAGGAATTGGAATGTTTGGACTTCAGGTGCAGATTTGAGTTTCACCCACAGAAAAAAGCTGCTGGGATTAGTTTTGAGATTTAAAAACCAAAAAAGAAAAATGTGGTTTCAGTACCAAGCCAGATCTCAGAATATTAAAACCTCCCAGCTTCTCTCTGCCTTGATGCTGTTTGGAGTATGTTCACGTAGGTTATTCTGGTTACATTGATTTCAGTAGACTCAGGATTTCTTCTGAGTCTATAGACATTTAAAAAACAAAAGGACTTTAGTAAGGCTGGTTCCCAGCCAGCACATTTTCAAACAATAAAATCTTGGACTATGGAAGCACTGCACATAGTTTCAGAACTGCTTCACCTATTGTGACTAAACCAATTATGACTGCAATAATTAATCATAAGGGTACTCCTACTGAAGTGAGTTCAGTGCCTGTGTTGTACTGCAAGAAGGGCTAAAATGAAAGCCTCTTCTAACAAAAGAAACACCCACCTGCCACTTTAGATTCCAATACACACCCTTATCAAGAGAACTACCCATGTAGTGAGATGGAAAGAGAATCTCAGAGTTTCTCAGCTACACAGTAATAAATGAATGCTATGACTCTGTTTTGAAAAGCAAAAAAAAAGAAGGCTCAAAAAGCTGGATTATCAAGACCAGAACTGTGCTCATTGTCAAGCACTTATATTCCCACCTGAAGTGCAAACCAGATCCCATTTGAACACGTTTTCCTAAGAACAAATGGCAAAAGGGAAAGCAGACGAGGACAGCACTTTTCACAGTGACATTGACCTGAAAGAACAAGTAAGAAACGTGAGATGAGATCACCCTGAACCCAAATAAGTCTTTGAAAGAACCTTTGCACCTGAAGAGCTACGTGGAGAACAGGAAGGCGGGAAGGGCTCACGGGTTGGAGGCGGGGGGTTTGAAGAAGCAGGCCTTGTGTGGAGAACAGGAGGGCGCACGGGTTGGAGGCAGGGGGTTTGAAGAAGCAGACCTTGTGTGGAGAACAGGAGGGCTCACGGGTTGGAGGCAGGGGGTTTGAAGAAGCAGACCTTGGGTGGAGAACAGGAAGGCAGGAAGGGCGCACGGGTGGGAGGCGGGGGGTTTGAAGAAGCAGCCCTTGTGTGGAGAACAGGAAGGCAGGAAGGGCGCACGGGTGGGAGGCGGGGGGTTTGAAGACGCCGACCTTGCGGCAGTAGCGGACGATGAAGGGCACGGACACCAAGGTGATGCTGATGCGCACGGGGGCGAAGAGCTTGTGCACAGCGTAGGCCAGCACGAAGGTGCTGGTGCCAGCTGCCATCCTGGACTGCAGAGAGGCCTCGCTGAAACCCAGCTTGAGCAGAAGCGCACCCATGTCCACACCGCTGCGGAAACAGGACACGCTGCTTTAGGTTGAGCTAAAAAATATCAAGTGCTGCTTTTTTGTCCACAAAATTTAATGTGTTGCCGTTATGACTCGGCCTTTAGAGATAAAATTCCTCTGCAAAGTAATTCTTAAAAAGTTGCTGTGAATTTGTGGTGGAATTCCATCTTCCCAAATCTGACATTAAACTCTATTCTGTGTCGTGGGGAAATTTATCACCTAAGCACAGACCAATGCAAACCAAATGAGGTGCTTGTTAGGCTTAGTGTTCTAACGCAGGTGTACAAAATGACAAGTTATCTAAGCAAGTGAAGTGTTAAGGATCTCGAATGGGCATTATCCACCAAATTCATTAATATAGACACAGCAGATTTCATCAGGGATTCAACCGTACCTAAAGGAAGAAAAATGTTGCCACCCTGTGCCACAATGTAGTAAAGAGGAGAAATCAGGCATTCACACATTCCCACTGGAGTCAGGAAGAAGCAGCAGGGAATGTTTGGGGTAACAACACGTTCCCCTGTCTCCTCAGCTGGAATACCTCATGTAACTGATGCATTCCCACAGAGCCACACACACAATTCCCCACCTGACTCCTGTACAATTCTCTTGCATTTTCACTCTAATCCTGTTCTAGTGGCTGTTATTTTCTGCAGTTCAACTGCACAAACTGTGTTCGACACCCAGAAGAATACGTTTATCTCTAAGCCCCAGCACTTTTGCATGGCTCTATCTCTCCAGACCAAGCAGGAACAAAAGATATCTGCAAAACAAATACATTTTCTGCCCGGTCAGTTATGTTGGTGCTGTGTCTGCTGTTTTCCCTGCTGCTGAACCTGTGCAAAATGACCATGTACAACTCTCTTGTCTCATGCCAGATGGGAGAGCAGGTCCATTTATGGACCCATCCATACTCAAAATTCAGGAGGTAACTATAGATCCAATAGGCATCAAGTGTCTGTCTCATGTCAGAGATAAGCACAATGGTAAATGTATTTCACTCTTGCCACTACCTAGAGGTGACAGACAGCTGTACAAACCTCACCTTGACACAGCCAGGTAGAAGATTCCCAGAGATATTAAGGAAATTCCAACATGGAAAGAAACCCCGATAGCACCATATTCTTTAAAAACTTGTCTCAGCTGCTGGGATTTGTTGAGTTTCTTGTTTACAGCACTGGGATCAGTGGCTGTCTTTTTGAAGGGTTCACCTGCATCCTAAAATGAAAATGATTAAAAGCATTTCTTAGCATTACACACAAGATCTTATTACGGTTAGCTGTAATAATGAAAAGTGTCTTGCACACAGAGTGATTTGGGAAGACAGTAACTCAGGTCTTTTCCACATCAGCACAGCAGATGCTATGGCAGAGCCCAGACAAGCTCCCTTCTCCCAAATATTCCTGTCAAAGGAATGCACCGAGCTTGGTGTAAATTCTTACGCAATCCAGGTTTCATAATTAAAACCAGATTATTTGATCCAAATGTGTGCCAAGGCACACCCACACAGCTGCTGGAGCCATGAGACTGAGGTATGAGAGTGATTTGCTTCCACCCACTGCTCAGCTTCACCCTGTGAATCCTTGGAGCACAGCCTTTTGTTCCAGGGCTAAGCATCCAGTGGCACTGGAAGCCCACCTGGTACCACTTAAGAACAGCTCACTGATGGAAGAGATCCAGTGTTTAAGTTCCTGTAAATCACCCTTAATCGATGAGCTGATCAAAGGAAGAACTGCAACTGTTGACAGCAACAAGCAACTCTTTTGCCACGGTGTAGAGAACAACTGCAGGGACATGGCAAGGCTGGTGTTGAGAGCCCATCTGCACTGAAAATGTTTGTCACAGTAGAAGTCACTGATAGATTTTTATTTGGGTACATTTCAAGTGCAGAACTTCGTACTAAACCATATCCCAAAGCAATCTGGAAAGAAATCAAAGGAGGACAGCTGTGTTGGTAGCAATACAGCAGCCCTTGGAAACCCCCCATGCTCACCAGAGAAGAAATACTGACAGGAAGAAAACATCTCCACAAAAACCTCAGGATTTGTCTCTAATTAGTCAGCAATTGTCAGGAAAGATTAGAGGAGTCCTTTCTTTCCAGCTCAGCAGCAGTTGTGACAATGTGACAGCCACCACAGGACAGGTATAGCCACCAAGTGCCTGCCACCACTGTCCCACTGTGCTTTCAAGGCACACAAATTAGAAGAAAAATATTCTTGATTATTCTTGGACTTACTAAGGTTGAAAATTAGCATACCAGACAGTCTTACAACCGTCATGATAAACACACCACCCGCCCAAACCCTAAACCCCCATCTGTTTGCTGTTTTTCCTCTTTTGTAATCATTTGTGTTACTTTGTATTTCATTTTGACGGGAAGTCATACAAATACAGAAAGAGGGAATTATGTAGCTCAGCTTATCCTGATTCTTGTAGTTTTAACATTTTCAAGCATAATGGATAATTTTAGATGTTTCTTTTGTGGCTCATGAGCTCTGGGTCCTACGGATTGATCATCGGGACTGAAAAACTGTTTCTGATCTTTGAAGTCCATACCAATTCACCCTTATTCGCAGGTTCACACACCAGGAATGGTATTGAAGCAAAGTGCAAAAAAAGAACCACTTCAACAGATATTATTTGGAGTACCCAGGGCAGTCATGTACGGAATAATGTCCAGCTTAGCAAGCAAAGCTGCTGTCTATTTTTACGTCACTCTGCGACAATATTTCAGCTAAAAAGCCGATTTCCTTCTCATCATTCAGGCGATTTAAATCACGAAAACATATCTAAAACGTGATGCTTCACAACGAAGCAGCAGAAATCACCCCGTAGAAATCAAACTGCAGACAGCTCACAGCGACAACGTGCCCACCAGCAGGTGCAAAGCGGCTCTCACAGAAACCCGGGATAAACACGATTTATTGATCCCTGGGGATGGGAGAGGGGGCGGAGGTGAAGGTATTTCCACAAAGAACTTAAAGACACCCCAAAAAGCGGAGGAGCACTTTGAGATCAGGGCGTTTGGCGCCGTTCCGCGCGGGCGGCCCCTCAGCCCTCACGTACCTTGGCGATGGCGCGGCGCGGGCCCGGCCCCGGCGGGAGCGCGGCCCAGGCGGGGCGGAGGGCATGGGGCGGAGGGACCGGGGACAGCGGCGGGGACGGCAGCGGGGACAGCGGCCGGGACAGCGGCGGGGACAGGCGGCACAGCCGGCACAGGCGGTACATGGCGGCACACGGCAGCGGGCCGGCCCCCCGAGCGGCATGACGGGCCGGGCACACGCCCCGACCGCCTCCTTAAAGCCGCAGCGTTCGCGAGGCGCGGATGTCTGAGGGCACGGCCGGTTCGTCCGAGCCGTGTCCAGCCCGGCCTTGGGCACTTCCAGGGATGCGGCGGCCACAGCTTCTCTCACGGCCAAGGAGTTCGTCCTAATATCCAGTCTAATCCTTCCCTCTTTCATTTTGAAGTCATTTTCCCTCGTCATGTCGCACCAGGCACTGAAAAATTCTCACAGAGCTACAGAATATTGTGAGTTGGGCTGGACCCACAAGGATGATCCAGTCCAGCTCCTGGCTCTGCACTGGACACCCCACTGATCCCAAACAAACGAGACGGATTCTTCCTCAGGAACTGGAGTGACAGGGCAAGGGGGAATGGCTTCAAATGTAGAGAGGGGAAATCCACAGCAATCCCACCCTGAGCATCCCTGGAGCGCTGACCAAACGCTCCTGGAGCTCCGGCAGCCTCAGGGCCATGCCCATTCCCTGGGGAGCCTGGGCAGTGCCCAGCACCCTCTGGGGAAGAACCTTTCCCAATATCTAAGCTAAACCCCTCTGGCACAGCTCCAGCCCTTCCCTGGCTCTTGTCACAAGCGCGGCACCTTGCGAGTGGCCTTGCTGAACTTCAGCGGCTTCCCACAGTCCTGCCTCTTCAGCTTGTCCAGGTCCCTCTGGATGCCATCCCACTCCTCCAGTGCGTGACCACCCGGCACAGCTGGGAGCTGTCAGCAGACTTGCCGAGGGTGCCCTCATAGCTGTGATCACAAGGCTTTCGTCCCTGCATTTTTCCGAATTGGCTCTGTGCCGTTGCAGACACAGCTGCTCATGGCAGGGTGAAGGGTGAATATCCCTGAAACGGCATCCCAAGGCCCAGCCCCAGCAATGAAATCCTGCTCTCTCCCAGCTGCCAAGCCTTTCCTGTTCAGGCACGCTGCATTTCCGCAGCCATGTGGGCACAGAGGCCTGAGGACAATGGGGGAACTGTGTGGGATAAATAGGACGGGTTCCCTCTGTAGAACTGGCACTCCACGGAGTGGAGCTGCACAGGGCAGCACGGGGCGGTGCAGTGCTGGTGGGTGGCTGTTGTCGAGTGCAAGGCGCCACAGAACAGATGGATTTCAGGGAGAATCTCGGGGGAAGAGAGGCAGAGAGCTTTGCTTGTATTGAAAGGATCTGTTCTGTCTCAACAGCACTGCCAGTTCCAGGGCTTTACACTGCCTGTAGTTCTTGCTTCATAAATCCAGCCCCTCGCTGAATGCTTTGGAGAAGAATAGTTTCTCAGAACACAATTTCAATGTTTACTACTGCTCCAAAGCAGCTTGCTATGTGTCTTCTGTGACTGTTTACACAGCAACACCACGGGAGCAGACAGATGATGTTGGCATGGCAGTGCTCTGAGCAGAGCGCACTACAACTCTGTCCTTTTTCTTTCTGAATAATAAAAAATCCCAGGAGTTAATTCTGGTCTCAGCAAAGGAGGTGTCAGTGGCAGCTCTGGGCTCTGCACAGGGACACGTGGCAGTCCTCTGTGTCTGTCTGGCAGATCCATCAGAGCCGTTGTGGGACACAGACCATGGAGCTGCTCTGCTGTGACAGATCTGCTGCTGCTGCTGGACATCCAAAAACCCTGGGCAAGTGCAGAAAAGAGCAGGAGGTCACTTAATGAGGCATGAAAGCATTAGGGCTGGCAGTTGTATATGCACAGCCTGGCTGTCTGCTGCCTCCAAATCTCAGTGGGAGGTTTTGCTTGGAAGCAGGAAGGAGCAATATGATAAACACCCAGTGATATATGCCCAGTGCAAAAGGAGGAAACACCCAGGCTGGAGACACCTTAATGTGAATATGGTTTATAAGTGCAGGGAAAAAGACATTAGCTCTGTCCTGCTCATTGTAACTAAAACAAATGGGAGAAGGTACAGCCTTCAGAAACAGCTCAATAAAAGGGCTTCTGCACAGACACACATATTTACAAACACATCTCAAAATGCTTTGGTGTCTACAATAAATATAAGATAAACTGAAAAAATGGGGGCTGCAAAATGTTAAAAAATACCTAGATCTCAACAGTGTGTTCTGCAGTCCTGAAACAAGAGCATGGGGTGTGGAGATGTGAACCCCAAATCCAGATGGCTCAGGGATGTGTTATTTAAAAATAAACCTAAATTTCTGACGCACTTTATCTCCTACATTCGTGCTCTCTCAACCCCTGTTCCATCTCTCAGCCTGTTTCTACGTAGATATGCTCTTATTTTCCATTTGCAATTTCCCAACAGCCAGAGAGTGCTGCTCTGGTTTTGTGTTATTTGTGTTATTGCAGTCATTGTTTATCATCAGTAAGAGCAAAGCTGGGGATTGAGCTGAGAGCTGGTGAAGAGGCAGGAGGTAAAATGTCACCAGGAGATGCATTTGAATTCCCCTGAGGCAAAGACTTTTCCATAATGACCATTCACTATAATTTGTCAGAAGGGTTTGTCATGTTTTTATCAGAATGTGTATAATGTAGTAACACAGGGGGTACTCTTTATCAAGGTATCTATTATAAACCTCTTAGATATCAATTTCCCTTCCATAATTTGACTTTCTGAAGTCAAAATCACTCTTGGTTTGACAGCGCTGTCGGAACAGTGAAGAAACTGAAGTGTGCTCTAATGTACAATTTCTGTAACCAGAAATCCAGGATGGAGAGTTGTTCAATCTGTGATTTGCTGGGAGTCCAAGCTAAATACAACCACTGGTGCCTGTGGGACTCTGCAATGAGCTGGTTTAGGAGTTAAATCCATTTGCAGGGATAAATGTGATCAGTAATTCAGTAACAGCTTGGGAGAATGTCTTAGCCAAACTACAAGGATGTTTTGATGACGAAGAAATCTTAGAAGTCTGCTAAGTTTTCTAAATTGCATGAGAGCAGATTCATTACACGTTTTTCAAATGATCTAATCTACAAATAATTCAGGGATTGTGAATGTGCTGGTACCAAAATTTAATGCTTTCTAATGGACACGTAGGAATTGGTTCCTGTGTGAGAGTGGGAGGCAATTTCTTCTTCGTGCTGGAAGCTGTGTCATTTAGCATTATTGCAAATGTAGTAATGTCATGCATAAAAATGTAATGAGAG
This sequence comes from Nicator chloris, assembly GCA_013400495.1. Lineage (NCBI taxonomy): Eukaryota > Metazoa > Chordata > Aves > Passeriformes > Pycnonotidae > Nicator > Nicator chloris. Next base: position 490,888 of record WAAE01024068.1, read on the forward strand.
GAGCTGGGAACTGATCATGAACCTCATTTAAAACAGAAGCAAAGGTAAATTTTTTCATATTCTAGTAAATTAAGGGCAGGGCATGTGAACTACTTTTAAGTGGTCCTGTTCTTTAGTACATTGGCTTTTTCACATCGTGTTCCAAGAGCGTTTGAATCATGAAGATGAGATAATGGGGCTAGTTGATAAGTTGAATAAGAATAAAAATGATACCAGGAAAGGAATATCCATCTGCAGTTGATAAACATATTTATTAGTGAAGTTCTGGGTCATGGATCCTTGAGTAAATACAATCAGCTTTCAGGGACCTCTTTCTTCTCAAGCAAAACCAGTAGAAAGTCATTAACTCTTGGTATCTTCTGTTCAAATGGGAGAAGACTGCAGTGCTAGGATTGCTAAATCCAACGAAAGCCAGCCCAGATATTTTCATCTGTGAGAGGACTTCAGGGCAAGAAAAATTTCTAAGGAGGACAGCAAAGGAGGAATTACTTGTTTCATTTACCTGGAAATCCTTGAAGAATGGGGCTGTATGGGCCTGTCCTGGAGATGTGTGGGAATCTGTGATTGTCCAAGCCAGGGGAACTGCGGGTTCAACTCAAATCCTCCTTAATCAGGCAATTTATGTGAGGACTCATGAGACCCTCTGCACAAAGGGGCATTTCCCCTACTCAGCAGGTCTTGCTGTTTAACCTCTTAGTCTGGCTGGGCAAAAAGAGGTGTAAAGTCAAACTAGAAGAAAATAGAAGTGAGAATATCCATATTGCTCCTGTTGAAGGGTTTTACTGCTGATTCCCTGTGCGTGTGTGTGAGGAGCAGACTGGTGCTGCTGAGCAGTGAGGCTCGCTCCCTTTCTGTGGAGGAAGCAGAATGCTTTCAGCATCTTTGTCCCTTTGTCACCAAAGCTGCGGGAAAAACAAAAACCCTCCAACAATATTTTTAGTGTCAAGGAATCAAGGCATTACTTTATTTCTGACCAGGATGTTGTTCTAGCCAGGATGTTCCACAGAAATAATTTCATCTACACGTAGCCGGTGTATGCAGAGAAAATAATTCTGTGACACACGGATTTTACTGGATTTTTCACAAATTTTATGCAGTCAAAATGCACAGAGATTCATTGGTTCAGTGTTCATTGGTTCAATGTTCACGGGTTCCAAGTTAGTAATTGTTAGTGTTTGCTTTCCTACTGGCTACAGATCGCTTCTGATGCTAATTAGTCCTCATTCTTATCTCTTCTTTCCCAGACCAGGTGTCTCCCACCACTCCAGGGGTGTTGTTTGGAGCTGATGGTCCATTAATAGCCGTTGATGGATGTTATCCTGGTATCTTCTGTGCTGCTCCCAGTCTGCTGAGACAATGCCCGTGGGAAGAAACTCTAATCCCCTTCACCCGGGACAAAAGTGAACATAGTTGGACTTGATGATATCAAAAGTCTTTTCCAACCTCGTTCATTCTGTGATTCTGTGAAAACTGACTAAAGTTATAAAATAAAAAAAAATTAAACTTGGTATATTTTGCAACACCTTGGTTGACACAAGCCAGCAGCATCAATTCTCCTCTCCACAAGATCCTCCCCAGTGATCCTCTAATGAGATGTTTCTCCATTTGGCTGGTGTGAGGTGCAGCCTTTTGGATGTGTGTGAGTGCAAATCACATCCTGCGGGCTGTGGGATTGATAGCCCAGCAAAGCAGGGAGGTTGTTTCCTCCCAGAGCAGCTGAACTACAGCAGTGGCAGCAGAAGCCTCTTCCTTGGCACCCACTGCGTGTCACCCCAACAGGGTGGCTCAGCTCCATGTCCAAGCAGCTCCTTTTGCGCTGTCTCTGGGAGCTCAGAGGGCACACAAAACTCCCCTCACAGAGGCACTGGCACCTCTCACCTTGCTGTGACCATTCCCCTGGGTCACGTTGGAGCAGCAATGATTGCTGTACCCATTGCTGGTTCCCTGAGATGTGTTTGTCATGGACCCATTCCCCATTGGAACACAGGCTTTAACATAAACTCCTCTTTTTTTTGGTACCTAGCAAAGTTTGCATAACTCACGGCTGTGAAGAATTTATCATCTTCTGCCCTTAGATTGATATTTATGTTGCAGAGAAGTGCAAAAAGTCGTTCCTGTACCTGGGGTTTGGCATTTGGAGAAGATTTTTGATGGTTATTTATTTATCATTCAGTGCAGCCCACTCTATTTGTCATTCAATGCAGCCCACTCTGAGGAGAGGTGTCTGCTCCAGACCTGCACCTCTAGAAAAGAGCTTCAAACTTCTACAGCAGATGAAGTCAAGTAGCCCAGCAAAAGTGCAGTGTTGTGCTGATTACTAAACACAGAGAGGCTGCAGATGACCCTGTTTGCTGAGTTCTGTTCAACGTCTGCTGCCACTAACAATGGCAAAGTGGTATTTTGTGAAGTGAAAAATGATGGGGCCAAATTTGGGAGCTGAGTGTTTAAACTGCTTTGCCTCCTCAAGGTGTCACACATCTGATTCCCATGGACTTTCCAATTTGCACAGAGATTCTTCTTTCAATTTAAAATCTTCTTATTGAGATTTAATTTTTGATTCCTCTCACTACTGATGATAAATTAGCTTCATGAGAACTTAAGAAAAATTAGGCAAGAGACGTTCCAGGCAATTAAGGAAGAGATTGTCCAAGGCCAGGTTGGATGGGGGCTTGGAGCAACCTGGGATAGTGGGAGGTGTCCCTGCCCATGGTGGAACTGGGTGATCTTAAAAGTCCCCTCCAACCCAAACCATTCTATGTGGTTTGTATTTGTTTTTCTAAATATTCAGCAATTTCAAATTTTTTTCACAGTATAAAAGCCAGTTGTCCTCTTCCCCTTCAGGCTTGAAAGCTGTGAAAATAGTTGATAATATCCTCTTGTAGCAGCCCATAACTCCATTCCCAAGGGCAGATTTTCCTGCCCTTTGCTCCTTACCAATATTTCTGTAAAGCCAATTGTCAGTCCATTTAGATGGAACAAGCAACAGCCAAGGCCACATTCCCTCTTTTCCACCTCTCACCGCATAATGCCGTAATGAAATTCTGGTCAAACGGTTCAGTGCAATGCAATATTCAATCTGTACTCAGAAAAGGCAGCTGTGAATTACTGGGCACGCTGATTAGCCCCTGTTTGTCCGAGGTTACTGGAAATTGTTGCCACATCTTGCAGGTGGCTGTGCTGCTGCGCTGGGGCACGGCCTTCGGCAGGAGTGACGCACACGCTCTGTGCTCCCGAGGCGTGGAAGGGAACAGACCCTTGGCTCTGAAAACAGGTCCTGGTGGGACTGGCCGTGAGGAAAAACCCACCTGTGAACGGCCCTAAAGCAGGAGAAGGGACCAAGGGGTCCTCAAATCCACGCTCAGCAGAAGGACAAACAGCAGGAGTGTTTTGCAGAAGGGGAGGTCCCCATGCTTGCACCTCATCTCTGTTCTTGCATCTGACAGAGAGTGGGTTTAGATGATTTATTAGAAAAAATTTCTTCCCTGTGAGGGAGGTGAGGCCCTGGCACAGGGTGCCCAGAGCAGCTGTGGCTGTCCCTGCATTCCTGCCAGTGTCCAAGGCCAGGCTGGACCGATCTTGGAGCAGCCTGGAATAGTGGAAGGTGTCCCTGCCCATGGCAGGGGGTGATCTTTAAGTTCCAACCCAAACCATTCCATGTTTCCTAAGTATCCTGACACCAGCAGGAGCAGTGCCTTCTTTTGGTGTCTACTTCTTTTCAGCCAGAATTTGAGATACACCGAAAATTGTAACTACTTGAAAGACTAAACTTTAAATAGTGATAATATTCATTTATACAGGCATTTCATAGATGTGAGTAGCTTATAATCAGCCCATAGCTAGGGAACAATGTCAATGACAGCCACAGCTATAAGCAGCTTTTTGGTCTGCTGATCCTTCTAACATTTAACAATGGGGAGCATTCTTTTAAAGCATCTAACCTATCATTTGTAAAAGATTTATGTCATGTTTTCAAGTGTGAATTGGTGAAGTAGAACCACTGTAAATAGAGTTGTTGTGTCTGAGGTTGTCAGCTTTGGGATCTTACAGAATAAGGAACCTTTTCTGGGGCTCTGGGCGTGTGATGCCCTGTTCCCAGCGGTGTTACAGTGCCAGGAGTGCCTGGTTCTGACCTTGCTGTGTGGGGGTGCTTATTGTATGATCTCAGGAGGAGGAAAGAGCCTGTTGTGTGGCTCTGGGAGTGTGACCACCCTGTGACTTGCTGTGTTCTCTGTGTGACCCTGGCACAGGCGCCCATCCCTCGGTGGGTGTTCACACACGGTGGGTGTGAACAGAGATGTTCTGTCTGGACCAGTGAACTCCTTTAACAGCTGACAGCTTGAGAACAGGCATTGCAGGAGCTTGTTCGAGACCAGACTCCAGCCAGGAAGGCTTTGCCAAACTCCCTGCACTAGCAGGGAGGCAGAGTGGGGGGGTGTTGCCGGCCTGCTGATGGGTATTTCTGCCCTGCCAGGCACTTGTCTTACATCCTTCAGTCAATGGATGGCACTGCTGGCTTTTCACAGCTGGGCTCGTTTGGGGAGCTGCCTTCTGAAGTGCATTTATGACTCACTGCTTGGTTTAAAACCACGCTGGTGGGAAGGGGTTCCTGCAGCAGCCGTGCTGCAGCCAGCTCCCCTGGAACAGGGATGGAGCAGAGGCCTTGGGGGTCTGCCAGGGGGTGGGACTGGGCCCCAGGCAGCCCCCACTCCTCACTCCCCAGTTCTTGTTGGGAGCAAGGCTTGCTGTGCCTCAGCTGGGTGTGCATGGACAAGAGGGGGCTCCTGCTTGTTGAGAAGGCCTAAAGCACATTTTGGTGACAGAAGCTCATCCTGCTTGGGCTCAGCCTGGAGCCCCTGCCAAGTATGAGCAGATCTGCTGGGAATATCATGGAATCACATCCGAGAATCATGGAATGATTTGGGTTAGAAGGGATCTTAAAGACCATCCCATTCCACCCCATTCCACCTTCCATCATCCCAGGCTGCTCCAAGCCCTGTCCAGCCTGGCCTTGGGCACTGCCAGGGATGCAGGGACAGCCACAGCTGCTCTGGGCACCCTGTGCCAGGGCCTGCCCACCCTCCCAGGGAGGGATTTCTTCCCAATATGCCATTATTCATTATTTCTTATTGATAATGAGTTACACATTCTTCATTATTTGTTATCCTATAGGATAGTGCATGAGAATTCACTTATTATTCATGGATTTAGCAACTTCATTGGTTTGTCACAGACTACTCGCTTGAGCTTGCTGAGGTAAATTCTTAATGACGCTCTTGTGATCCTAGAGTTGGTAAAATGGGAAAGAAGAGCAAGGAGATAGAGTAATGTGAATTTAAAAGGGAAATCAGAAAGGAGAGCAGAAAAATTGAAAGCTATAAGGACCTTGAATGTTGTACAAAGGTTATTAAGCATTCAAAGCAAAGAAGAAACAGAAAAAGTAGAAGGGGAAGGTTAGAAGAAAAGCTGTCTGTGAGCAGATCTTCTTTTTCCAGAAGTCTGGATAAGTCCTAAAAAATGACCCCGATTCCAAAAGCTCCTAAAGAAACTCAACCTGAAAACACTTACGGTTCAGCTGGGTGCAGCTCAGTGACATGAGCAGTGGTGCAATTATAAACTGGATGTAAATCAGAGTGATGTGTGCCTTAATTACCAGCCTGCCACAACAGCAGACCCAGTCCCGTGGAAACCCCGAGTGGTTTCTGTGGTGTCTCACCCCACAGACTAATTGGTCGCTTGCCTTCTAGAAATGCTTTCAAGGTAATTAAGAAAAATAATAAATTGGGAGAATATTTTGCTTCTAATTGGGTGTCAGATTTATTAAACCCTCGAAAAAGAGAAGGTTTTGCTAATAACCACAAACCCTCAGCTTTCTCTGGTGCTGCCTGTTTTGTTCTGAGATGTTTGTGGAATGATCAGGTTTTAATGGATGTGATGCTCACCACAGCTAACCAAGAGGCTTTGGTTTGGGAGAAGTTTTGCTGCTGCCAATGTGGGAATGAATTTTGCTGGCCTGAAAAGAAAGAAATCCTCTCTTGGCGTTAAAAACCCAATTTTGCCCGTTACTTGAAAAGCCTTCAGCTGCCTCTGACAGTACTGCAGGCAGAGTAATTGAACTGGAGAAAAAGACCTAAAATATACATTGTCTGCTTTAAACTTCTCTGGGTTAAGCAGCTCTGCTTTCTGCTGGCTTGTGAAGTAAATAAACACCAGTGTGTATTGGTTACTGGGAATGGACCTTAGGAATTCAGCTTATTGATGCAGCCTTTGGGATTTGGAGCTCCTGGATGATGCTTGAACCCACAAACATCAGGCATGTGCTTGTAAGTGGTTTCCATGGAAATAACATTAAAAGCTATTTAAAGAATGGAAGAAAAATGTACACATCTTTTATGGATCTTTATGCCAAAAGAATTGATTCTAAAAGCTAGTGTGAAGCAGTTCACACTGATGCAATGAGGCCCAGAGTTGTTTAGTTCTGGTTTTGCGAGGGGTGAAATGTTTATAAATGCTCATGACAGGAAAACACTGTGCAGGCAGAAGTTACATGAGCATTTATAATTCTGTTTTATCTTCACTTTACTTGCAGAGGAACTGTGCTGATGAACATGGCAGTCTCTTGTAAGCCAGTATTTAATATGTATTTAATTCTCAGGGAGCAGAAAGGGCTCAGGCTTAGTTCAGAGTCTTTCTTTTTTGTTTTCAGAATAAACTCAAGAATTTAGGAGGAAATGATGAACTCTTTGGTCCGTTTTGGAGTCGAGGAGATGGCACTGAAGTGACAAACCCTGAAGTGCATTCAGAATAATAACCTGGCATGGAAACAGGCAGTGGAGAAAGGAGGAAACCAGCCTGGAAAACCCCTCTGCTGAGCACCTCTGCTTTTCCTGGCTCACTGCAGGGGACAGGGAAGGGAAAGAAGAGGGTGGGAAGGGAGGCAGGAGTGATTTGAGAGGCAGAATCCCAGTACAGCTGCCAGGGGATAGTGGCTCCAGAAAATGTCCATTATGAAAGCAACAAGACTGAATCTTGTGTGGTTTTGTGCTGGGTCACTGCTGCTCCAGTGTGACATCACCACCAGGGCTGGAGATGATGCAATTAATAGAAGCTGGGAATGTTAATTAAGATCCAGGTCGGTGTCCTCCAGCTGTGATACCTGAGTAGATTTTCTCACCCACCAGTGGCAGACAGGAATTTTTAGCAGCTGATAGACCCCAGATCAATAACTTACATAAAGCAGCTCCTGAGTCACCTACAACAAGTTTACACATGTGAAATTGGGAAGAAATAGTCTGGAGCTTGTGCTATTCTGGAATGACAGAGTGGGGGAGGCCGAGGGCCCACAGTGGCTCCTCTGGGCCAGTTCTTTTCTCCATTCTCCTACAGTTTCTCTTGGAATAGGATTTCTCCCCAGGTGTTTCTCTCAGAACCAGATGTTCTCCCCACATGTCTCCCACAGCTGTTTGTCTTGGAGCAGCATTTCTCCCCAGGACTCTCCACAGCTGTTTGTCCTGGAACCAGATGTTGTCCCCAGATGCAGAGGGGCAGCCCTGGCTCCCTTGTGCCACTCTGGCAGCATCTCCTGCCTGCTCCTCTGACCTGTCCTGCCCTGGGCAGCACCAGCAGCCTGGAACTGGAATTTCCTTTTGGAAAGTTTCTCTTTTAGGCTGGAACAGATAGAAAATGTGACCCTGGAAGCACATGGCAATATTTGCCTCTGCCCACGTTGCCAAACACAGCCGAGCAGGGCCTGACCTTGTAGCAAGCCATGATGTAAGCAAGAAATGCTTAGAAAACCTTGGGACTTTTCAGATTTGTAGTTGAAGGAATGAGGAGATAATTAGTTCACAGGAAATTCTTCAGTGGACAATGCCAATCCAATTGAAATTTTAAGCTGTATATTCATGCTCAGCACTGGATTTATTTTTATTTTAAAACGATGTAAAATGCCAGCTAGAAAAGTGTTTTCCATCTAGGTTAACAATAGGGGTTCTTGCAAAAGCCACTGGAGCTTTCAAAAAATGTTTAAAAATCATTTCCTGCAAACTTTAAATGGAGTGGGCTGAAGATGAAATTTAGAATAATTTCCACAGGGACCTACTTTATATTTAACTTGTTGGTATCAACATCTGAATTGAATTTCTAAGGCAGCAGCCAGAGGTGCTCCCAAATTAGGGTCTATATTATGTGCTTTTATTTTAGTTCTGACAAATGCTCCAAATGAATGGAGGGACTTTATTTTTAGGAAAAAAAATCCTAATGTTAACTTAAAAACCTCACCTTGTCCAGATTTTTATTTCCTGCTGTAGAATACCAGGGGCCAACTTTTCGTTTTTCTTCTGTAGCTGGAGCATTTGTGTATTAGAAAAGTCAAGAATGTCCAATATTCAGCTTTCTGGACATTTTTTGAAGATCATGGAACACTACCAACTCCTTTTCTCTTCTAAATATACAGTTTTCTTCTAAACATGCAGTTGTATATTTAATAAAGGTTACAGAATTTGTGACATTCCCGTTCTCATGTATTTGTTAATATGAAAGGACCTGAAGGTTGCACGTTTGAATGCTCAAAAGTTGGCAACTAGAAAACAAACCCAGATGAATAACCTGGTTTTACTTTGGCTTTTTATTAAAATTATGAATGCTGGTTTTACTTTGGGTTTTTGGGGGATTCTTGGGGTGTGTGAGCACAGGAGAAAGTGTGATTAACAGGTTTGTCTCTGATTTCCAAACAGTTCAGATTTCTTCTTCACTTTCTTTCTTAAACCACAGGGTGACACTACTGTGAGCTCTCAGGCTTAGGGTTGATTGTATCTCGGAAGCATTTGGGGGCTTTTTGAACATTTCTTGAAGCACATAAGATAAAAAGAATCCTGGTGGCGAGAAAATACTTTAAACTATTTGTGACTCCGTAAAAAACCCAAACAATGGGTTGAGAGAAGTTTGAACGTAGCTGCTGCCTCATTCATATGAAATTTTACTTTTATTGGAAAAGAAATCCTTTTATAATGTGCATTCTAAGGAGCACTGTGGGCTGTCTGTGGTGCTGTCACCCTGCTGGCTGCACATGGGGATGTGGGCCAGCTCCTTGCTGGCCAGCTGCTTCCCAGCATTCATCCAGTATGCAGATCCCCAACTTTAATGAAGGACTAATTAATGATCTGGCAGTGGCTGAGCCTCGGCAGCCTGGCTGCACCTCCAGGCTGCCACTGTCACACCGGGTTTTATCTCCTGAGCTCCTGGCTCGGCTCAGTGTCCTGGTTTAGGGCAAATTTGGGAGGAAACTCAGTCACACTCTTGGTAGCAGAAGGTGAAGGAGAAAAACATCCAGTTCCTTCCAATTCCCCTTGGAGCTCAGTGCCAGCTTCAGAAGGTGCAGTTGCTAAAGACCTAGAGGTGATTCATCCATTATCAGGTCATCTGAATTTAGCTGAAGGGATTTAAATTCACGGAGATGGAGACAAAAAAACCTCATCTCCTTTAACAGAGGACTGCCCATAGAAATGAGCAAAGAATTTGAAGGTAAAAGAACAGGCTTTCCAAATTAAAAAACTCTGCTGCTGCTTTGGACTGCTGAGTGGAAGCAAAGCTGAAGAAAATCTGATTTCCCATGGCTTTAGATGGGCTTTCTGGGATTCTGGGATTCTGAGTAAGGCAAAGAAGAGGCTCACACACGGATTTTCTGTGCATCTGAAATACCCCAAGGGACGGAACAGGTTGAGTGCCCGGTCCTGCACCTCTGTTGACAGCAAAGCTCATATTAAATCCTGGCTTTTCCATGAAGAAGTCAGAGTCTGGCAGAGTGTTAATCAGTAGATGAATCCTCTCTTGGTTTTACAAAGCTGACATTACTGCATGAGCAGTTCCATGTCTTATTTTATCTCCCTGGATGAGAATGGAGCCTGGAAAGTGCTCTTAAACACAGCTTTACTGTCCAGTGGAATACTTAGAATTTTAGCTACTTCTGTATTGATAAAAGAGTCCATGGATGAGATAACCTTTTGGAAGAACTGGTGAATATTTTAAATTTTGTTTGTTTTTCCAGGATTTGACATCTCTCTTTTATACATCCTGGCTCTGAGTCACTCTCAGTCTGAAGTTAAGTATTGCTGATGAATTCTCCCCTGTATCTCTCAGAGGTCATTTGTTTCTTTGTCTGTTGTGTTTGATTTTCATCTCGAATTGATGAAACCCTGCACAAGCTCTCCAGGGTGGCTACCCCAGCTTCCACACTAACACAAACAAGATTTTTCTCCCTTGCCCTATTTTTTTTGCTGTTTTTTAATTTAAGCAGCCATCTGACACACACAGCTGGGACTGAACTGCCCAGTGATAACTCTCTGCCTCCTCCACATCCAGTTTTTGTTGCCTTCTTCCATTTTCTGTGCTCCTGTAGTTTTGTACCCTGGGGTGACCAAACTGACCTCTGCAAGTTCCCAGTTCTGGAAGAGTCCTTAAAAATCCTTTGTGTGACTAAAGAGAAATTCCTGCCGCTGAGCCCTTGACTACTTTTTTGTCTGCACAGAGCAGCAGCCTCTGAGTGCTGGGACACGCTGGGGTTGAGTGACCTGGATGTGCAGGAGAGAGTGAGAGGAGGTTTTGAAGAGGAATCCTTCCCATGGAGAGGGAATATTCCATGGCAGAGGGCAGGAAGGAATTTCACTCGACTTGAAACGATGGCTGTTTCTTTGAATCAAGTTGTGAGGTTACCCTAAGAGAGGAGGAGGAAAGAAGAAAGAAATAATCTGCAAGTTTCTTCCACCAACCTTGACCCCACCAACAGGGATTCTTTTTTTTTTTTGTACTTTAAAAAAGTATCTGTGGGTTTAAAACAAACAAACAAACAAACAGCCCACAACAAAACATAAAAAACTTCTCAAGCAAGCCCTCTACTAAAAGAAGTTCCTTTTCTAGGGCTGGGGTTAACCATGGAGCTGCCAGCTTGGGGGAGCTCTGTGTGGGTTTGGGATGAATTGCAGAAGAGCTGGGGCTGTAATCTGCACTCAGGGGAGCAGAAATCCCACCCAGGCTGTGCCCAGGCCACAGCAGGGCTGTTGGCACAGCCAGGGCTTATCCAGAGAGGCTCTGAGGGCTGACAACTGAGCAACAGAAGTTTGAAATGTACCACGTTATTTTCTCTTTCACACCCAAGAAAATGTTCTTTTCTCTTTCACACCCAAGGCAAAAGCACCATTCCACACCTCAGAGCAGTCCAGCTGCATAATTTGAGGATTAAATGAAAGGTTAAGTGATACATGAAGCCACAGATTATCCAGAACGATTTCTTCTTTTGAATTCTTATTCATTTTTCTGAAATCTTGCCTTTTGACATAGTTTGGCTCAAACTTTGAATTCCTGGCTGTGGGAAGCTGGACCTGAACCCTACTCTGAGACTTTCTGCTGTGTCCTGTTGACTGAAGGTCTGAATCCCCTCAGCATCCAGCAGGATTCCTCTTGCCTCAGTCTTGCCTCCAAGCAGCTGAGAGCACGACAGTGAGGCCATGATAGTTTAGTTGTATCAAGATGAACTCTACTTTCAATCTAATCCAATGTTTGATCTTTCTGACCCCAAATCAAAGCTATTTTCTGCAGCATTGCCATGGTGATGCACAACGCAGTGTGTTGTCATTGCCAGGGCTTTTAGAGCTTTATTGAAATGCTTTCCAGCTGCAGAAAAAGATCTGTGGTACATTATGTCAGAGATTGATTTACAATGGGCTGCTCTATAAAATATTTAATGGGATCTCTAAAATTATATCAAGACAAGTTACCAGAAAATTAAAAATCCTGGAGTATATAGAGCTGCAAACGTGGGCATTAGTGTGTGAGTACAACCAGGCCTCTCCTTCCAGAGCTTGGAAAGAAAATATGTTTGCTGGCAAATTGAGTAATTGTTTCTGAAAATTGGCAGCTCCCTCGTTTCTGGGTAAGCTTTCAGCATTATCTATTCCTAAGAAACTTCTTTGTATTCAGACTGCTTACTATTGTGAAGCTAATAGATATGTTTTTGATGAACACACTTTTCCGTTTGAACTGTGAGAGCAGTAACCTTTAGTCATCCACAGACAAGATCATTTAAATTCTAGGATCAGTGCAGCAAAACTGCTCAATTCAGAAACTGATATGCGCATTGGCTTAATTATTTTTGGTTTTGGCTTTTTTTTTTTGCCATTGTGATGAATCTTATGTGATGATCAGATAGTGAAGTTTATTTTACCTGTGTGGCAAATTCACTTGTGCTCCGATGAGTTTATTTCTCCCCTGTTCAACCCTGCTTTTTAAAACTACACAGGATTGCTTTTATTGCTTTTTCAGAGCACCCTGTGTAAACTTCAGATTCTGTACATCTAATTCCACCTCTGCTGAAAACCAGCAGTGGGTGTTGGATGTGAAATCCTGACCCTGTTGAGGATTCAGCAGGATCTTTAACCATTAACAGGTAGTTCAGACTCCACTCCGTGGAGATGAGGGCCAAACCCCATCGAGTTCCCAGGTCAGGCCAGGGTCCTGCAGCTCTTCCTGAGATGTGGGAGTTGATGAATCAGTGTCTGGGATTCAGGCTGCTAAAACAGCACTCAGTGCTCTGCCTTTCACCTTGCAGAGCATTAATTCGAACATATTCTGTCATTTCCTCCCAAACTTCGTTAATGGCAATAGAAACGTTAAATTTGCATACATCAATTGCTAAGCAGTTATGGTAACCAGATTGTTGGGTTCATTAATAGTGCTTGAAAGCAAAGCTAATTATATCCTGCCTCCCATTTGGGGCGTTGTTTCTGTCTGAGTTGTAATGTGACTAAATTATTATTTTGATTATGCTGATGAGTTAGTTCATTCTCATTTATCTCCAGATCCATTTCATTCAGAAATCTTTGAAATCTGCACAGATGCTCCAGCCTGAGAAGCCTCCCACTAAAATCCAAGCAATACAGTTCTGGAGTATTATAAATACAGAGGTATTGGAAACTGGGAGGAGGAAGAGAATGGGGCATTCTCCATCCATAAGGATACATTAGCTCATCATGCTGGATTTTCTGAGTGAGTTTGGGCAAGTGATTACAAATCAATGCAAATCAGCTCAGCTTTGCATCCAAGCAGCCCAATAGATGGATTGAAGCAGCAGATTTGAACTTGCTTGTGCTAACAGTCACCCCGATCAGCTGCCTTTTCCCAGCAGGCCCTTCCCAGGTCTGGAAAAATCCTTTTCTGAGGATCTTTGTTTTCCTTTCCTGTGTCATTTCCCCAGTGTGATGCCGAAGGAGGCACCTGAGGCATCCACGGGCCATTTCCTAAACCATGGCAAAGACTGTCCAAGTCCTTTGATGATGAACAAGAGCTCTCAGTGGCTGCCAAGGCGTTCCTGCCTGTTCCCATTCGTGCCAGGGGAGCTCCAGGGAATCAGGAGGGAGCAAAGAACGGAGCTGAGGGCCAGGAGAGTCTCCAATCCAACACACGGTGTTTGTCCTCCCGAAAGAAGTGACACAGCTTTTCCTTTCCTCATCCATTCACAAGGCTCATTAGCACTTGCTTTACTATGTAAAAATGGAAGAAAATGGAAGCAGAGCAATTAAGGAACAGATTGGGAATTAGGGAATTGTGTCAGAGCATTTTTGCTCATTTGGTGACTCCAGGGCTGTGGCTTTACGTGTTTTGGTTGTTCTGGGTTGGTGCCACTCTGCTTTTCCCACCCCTGGAGGTATCCAAGGAACACCTGGACGTGGCACTCCGTGCTCTGGGCTGGGTGACAAGGTGGGATCAGGCACAGGCTGGACTCTTGGAGGTTTTTTCTAACCCCAGTGATTCTGTAACAACACAATTCTTCAGATATTGCTGAGCTTTGCCAGAGCTCTCTCCTTGCTGGCTGTGACATCCAGAGGAGCCACGAGCTACAGAGAAGTGACACAGCCACCAGAGCCATCCTCCCACACCCTGTGTCTGACCTTTGCATTTGTGCCATTGGCTTCTCCATTCCCAGTGAACCATGGGGCAAACCACCAGCCACCAGAACTTGTTCATCCAACCAACAAATGGATTAAACACTGCATTTCTTTATATGGGAAAAAAAAAAAGCTTCAGATTACCAAAGAGTTTTTTTGGGTTTGGGTATCTTGAGCCCAGTCCTGCTGCCTGAGCAGTTGTAGCCAGGCATTCTGTGGTTGCAGGCTGTCTCCTCCCACAGGAAAACGTGTTCCTATTCCTATCTCTATTCCCATTCCTATCCCCATTCCTATCCCCATTCCTATCCCCATTCCTATTCCCATTCCTATTCCCATTCCTATTCCCATCTCTATTCCCATCTCTATTCCCATCTCTATTCCCATTCCTATTCCCATTCCTATTCCCACTCCTATTCCCATTCCTATCCCCATTCCTATTCCCACTCCTATTCCCACAACTATTCCCATTTGTGTCTTTGTTTCTGCCTCTCTCTGAGCTCGAATGCAAGCTGTGCACTATCCCAGTGTCCCTGGGCAGGCTGGATACAAGGCAGAGTAATTTAATTAAGGGTGCTCTGGGGGGAAAAGCAGAATCTGCAGCACATAAAGACAGAGCATCCTCTGCAGCTAAATGATCATTTACATTGCAAAAGGAATAACAGATCCAGCTGGGAAAAAAAGGCAGTTTGGAGAAACTCAGGGATCCCATGTTAGGCTCAGAATCAGGACCCAGCTCATTATAAAAAAGCAGTGCAAGTGTTGTGCCTTTGTGCCTTGCTTCATCTTTCCAATTGGGCAGTGACATTTACTGAAACTGTGATTTTTCTTTTCCTTGTCAATAATACAAAATATTTAAACTGCGTGTAGCAGGGCTTTTAGAGGCTTTGCTGGTAATTTGTGTTGCTCGAAGCGGGGCTGGTTACCCTCAGTGAGAGAAAAAGCTTGGTCTGGTCATGTCTTGTGGTTTAGAAGCTGCAGGGCTCCTGGAGGAGAAGCTCCAGTTCTGTTTTAAGGACCTAATTTCGCCCAGGTTGTACAAATAGCTCTGCTACCCTGCCAGCAGTGGAGCCATCCTCGAGGAAAGCTCGGCTGCCAGTGCCCAGAGATGTGGACGCGTCTCCCACCTTGGCATGGATTAACTTCTTCTCTTTTTAAGACTTTTATCTCTGTGTGTGGCACAGGACGGTGGGTCACAGATTGAACAAGCCTCCATTTTGCTCCTTTACTTCTCTCATAAAACTTCCTGATTTCCTGAGGCTTTTAGAGGGAGAAATGGCCTCTAACTTGTTCTTGGACAGAAAATAAAATACCCACATTCTCTCCACTCTGCTTGGGGCATCATTAAGGCGGCTATAATTGCACTAATTTTAGTGGAAAGAAACCTACTTCAGTTCCTTCATTGCAGCAGGAGTTTTGAGATTGTTGTGATGCTGAAATGATTTTAGAAGTTAAGCACGGCAGCTGTTTCAGAAGCTGGCTTAAAAAACTCTAAACCCAAACTCATTCTGATGTTAATTGCACTGAACTACGTACTGAGCTAATTGAAAGCTTTTAGCTGTGTTGGTTGTCCATGCACTCCCCACTTCCTTGTCCAGAAGTCCCAAATTACATATAATGAAAAAAATGAAAGCATTAAATGGTTGCTGCAAGTGCTTGGAGTGCAGTGTGCCATAACATCCACGTCACCAGCACAGGAAACAGAAAATGTTGTCTGGAACATTTCCATTCAGAGAATGATTTGCTTTGAGAGGGAGCTCAAAGAACTCTTCACCCCCTGCCATGGGCAGGGACACCTCCCACTGTCCCAGGCTGCTCCAAGCCCTGTCCAGCCTGGCCTGGGACACTTCCACAGCTGCTCTGGGCACCCCTCGCCAGGGCCTGCCCACCCTCTGAATAAATAAAGATTTTTTTCCTTGTAATTAATCCCAATCTGCCCTCTGTCAGCTCGAAGCCATTCCCCTGTCACTCCTGGTCCTGGTAAAAGTCCCTCTCCAGCTCTCCTGGAGCCCCTTTAGGTATTGGAAAATAGAATAAGGTTTATCTACAAGACTTGGGGAAGATTAATGCTTGACTTTTACATAAAAAATTCTTTCATCTTTAGATACCACCAAACAACACCAAAAAAAAAGTTTTCTTAGCGTGTATTTGTGATTCTGGAAGGTTTCTGAAAGCTGTAAATTTACAGTTAAGGATTGTAGATTCGGCAGTAAAAAGCCTGAACAAAACAACAGAAATTCCTCAGTTTTGGTGGTTAATATGGAAGCACCGTGTCTCCACAGAGCAAAGGGACACAGCACATTGTCACAGCACATTGTCACTGGGAGCAAACAAGGACAAGGACTCTGCTCCCTCTCAGAGAAGGGCACTCAACAGTGGCACGGCCACCAAGCTCTTTCTTTCTTAGGCCTGTGCTGATGGGAGAGAAGCTGGAGGATTTGCAGGGCAGTCAGAGACACAGAACCAGCTCTTGTTTTCCCGGGAAGGAGCCTGCAAAAAGGCCTGGCTATATCCCAAAGCTCCACCAAAACTGAGCTCATCCCCACTGCTCAGGCTGCAAGACATTTTACCCACCCTGGGCACCACAAGGGCCCGCCTGGTTTTCCTGCTGTGGAGGTGAATTTCTTGTGCTGGGCTGCAGAACTGAATGGCTGCAAGTACTTCCCCAGCTTTAATTTTTCCATGATTATCCAAGCAGTGCTTGGTTTGAAGCTTCCACCAAGAATCCCATTTTCACCATCATGAAAAACAATCCACAGGAACTCTTTATCTTTGCTTCTGTTTCCTGCACGGTCTTGGACTGTGTAACCAGCCCTGGGTGGACACTGAGAGCTTTTTCTGTGAAAAACCAGAAATGTTTGCTCGTGATTTATAGATTAAGGATGATAACAGCAGCCCCAGCACCTGGCAGGGAGCAGAACACTGCTGGAGAGCTGTGCCTGCCTGGCTGTGCCAGCACAACCACAGTGGATGTATTGATGGTGCTTGGCAGGTACCTGAAAACAAGTTTTCCTTGAAAACAGGGCTGTGTTGTGTCCTCCAGTTACCTCCCCCTGCTGAGACTGCTGGGAGGAAGATTCTTGGCTACTGACAGTAGAGATGAGAAGATGAAAAAACCCCACTCCATTGTTTTGTGTTAGAAGGTCCTAGGAAAGAAAAGATCCGAGTGTTCCTGGTTCTTGGAACTTTGGGTGTCTCCTGACTCTTTTACTCTGTAGCTACACCCTTATCCCTGCAGCATAAAAATACCCTCATAAAACATGGATTCCTCTCCTGGGGGAGAAGGAGAACTGTGTGAGAAGAGAGGGAAGCATGGAGAAGTCTGCTAAAACAGTATCTGTATTACAACTCCTCCCAGTCCTGCCCTGGAGCTGCAGGTCTTTGGCACGAGCTCCACCGTGGTGTGACACGAGCTTTGACATGAGCTGCACCATCAGGGATGGACTGGGAGCAGATGTGCTTTCCAAAGAGGCTGGAACCCCTTGGGACAGCTGTCAGGGTGGAGTTTGTAGAGCCATGGAGTTATTGAGGTTGGATCAGTTATGGTGAGGGGGCTTTAAGGTCATCGAGTGTCCTTGTGAACCCGACACTGCCAAGTCCACCTCTGAACATCAAAGGCAACCAAGAGCCTCGGGAAGGGGCAGGAAAAGGGTTGATTCTCCAGTTTCTGAAGGGACAAACTTCTTGCTTTGGGCCTCTCCACTTGCTCTGCCAACAGGAATTCTCCTGCAGCTCCTCTTGACTTGAGTTACCTCAAACCTGTATGGAAAACTGGCAGCTGGAACAAGGTAGTGAGGAAAAGAGGCCTCTTAGATAAATGCAGCATGAAATATTTACCACGTGTGGCACAAGCCTTCCTCCTTTAACTTATTTAACACTGTTCTCAGATGCTTGCAGCAGGAATCACAAAATCCTGTGTTGTTCATTTTGAAACGTGTAATGAAATCTGCTAAAAAGTGTATGAAGTCTGCTTTTGATTACAGAAGTAGCAAGACCTTTCCAATCTTCCTTCCTTTTATTAACTGGAGGAGAAAAAAAAAACAACCTTTCCAGTGCATTATGTCAAACTTTTAAGTGGCAGCAGGGCTGAGGTGAAAATGTTCTCAGGCTGGCACAGCCAGAGTAAATTGAAGTGAGCTGGGATGACCTCTTCTCATTGTTCAGAAACACCACTGTGAGCCTCACAGCTGGGTTCTTTGGCTTTGCAGGAGCCCCCCAGAGAGAGGACAATCATCTCTTGCCCAGAAGTCCCCCACTTTTTGACAAGAACAGGAGGATGGGAGGCACGAATCTGGAACTGTGGCAGCGTGTCACAAACGAGAGCAGCCAGGAGACAAGCAGTGCACAAATCTCCTTCCTGAGGGCAGCACAGGGAAGCTGCGCCTGCCATCAGCCACGGCAACCAAAGCAGCATGGAAAGAATCACTGATGATACAAGTGCTGATGCACTGGAAATGTCTGTCCTCTCATTCATTCTCCGTGGGCTCTTCCTTCAATGTCCCTGGCCATCAGCTGCTGGCAGTTTGATTTTATCTGGAGAATGTAAATGGAGAATTTGGAGTTGTAAATATTTGCGTGTTGGCGGCCAGACTGTAGGGAAATGGGCCACTTGTGTTGCTGTTGTGGCTTGTAGCTGCTCCCAGCCCCACTGCTCAGTGCTTCTTCTCCCACTGAGGCTTCCAGCAGCACACTGAGCCCTCTGGGCAGCCCTCTGGCAGATTTGGGGAGCAGTTTTTGGACATTCTCGAGCATTTTTGTTCCTGAAGTGGGCCAATGTAACAAGTCAGAGCTTGCAGCATTTTTCAGACTAGAAAACCCCTGCCAGCCTCTCACAGCGTGGCATCAAGGAAGCTTTAATTATCATGTGCTTGACAGTAAGAGGTAATTGATTTGTAATTTGTCTTGGCTTTGTGGTTTGGTTTGGCTTTGGCTTTTACTAAGGAATTTCTCTAATTGCCATTTAATAGGCACTGTTCCATCCAATGCTTATATTTTTCCACTTGAGTGACTCTTCCCCCAGTGGTGTCTGTTTCAAAGGAAGTTTTTTGTCAAAGCAAGGTTTGTGATGGGCCATAATCTTCCTCCCTTGAAAGAAAGCAATTATTCAGCCAAAATATGTACACTCTGGTGATTATGTCGATGTATCACTTCCTGCTGGGTATTAAACTGTATTATTCCTGCAGTCTGAGCTGGGAATATGATTAATAACAGCTTCTGATACAGCAGATAGCAAATGAAGGCCGAGTAATAGTAATTTTTCATTTGCATCACAACCAAATTGGCTGTTTTGCAGTACTCGTCTGTGGCAATTATTTGTTGTTCTGCTTCCTAATGCTGATTTCCTTGCAGAGTTGATCAGCGTGAGCTCAGGGAAACACTGGCACATTGCTTGTGTCTGTAAACACTTGTGGCCAGGTGGAGAAGGCAGAACTGCTGATTAGTTCTGTTTGAATCCAGGCCCTCCTGCAGGACAGGGCTTTTGTGGAGTGCCTGCTCCTGCTCCTGGTCCTGGTCCTGGTCCTGGTCCTGGTCCTGGTCCTCCTTCTCCTTCTCCTTCTCCTTTTCCTTCTCCTTCTCCTTCTTCTCCTTCTCCTTCTCCTTCTCCTTCTCCTTCTCCTTCTCCTTCTCCTTCTCCTTCTCCTTCTCCTTCTCCTTCTCCTCCTCCTCCTCCTCCTGCTGTTCCTGGGGTGGCAGAGCTGTCCCCCTGCCCACACTGGCCACCTGCAAACGGCCTCATTGTGGTGATTTGGGGCCAGGATGTGCAGACCCTGTGCAGGTGGGGTGAGCTCCCCAAGCCACAGCATCCTCTGGCTGCCAACATTTGCTTCCTTTAATTCCAGCTGCGGGTTTTGGGCTCTTCTGGGGAGCTGTGCTCAGCTCCTCAAAGCTTCTCACTTATTTGTTGTTCCAAAATAGGATCTTGCTGGGAAATGTTCAGGAGAGCCGAGCTGCTGGGATAGATCTGGAGTCAGACTTTGGGTGGATTTGCACAGGGTGTGCTCAGCACTTCACAGCTTGTGGTGCTGATGGTCAAGATCCTGTCCTCTTCCAGAACTCAATGTCCCCCCTCTCTGAAGAAATTTCATCAAATCACAGAATTCTTTGGGTTGGAAGGTAATTCAAAGCTCCTCTCATTCCATGCCATGGGCAGGGACACCTTCCACTGTCCTGGGCTGCTCCAAGCCCTGGTCTTGGGCACTTGCAGGGATCCAGGGGCAGCCACAGCTGCTCTGGGAATCTGTGGCAGGCCCTCCCCACCCTCCCAGGGAATTCCTCCCCCATATCCCACCTAACCCTCCTCTGTGTCAGTTTGAAGCCATCCCCTGTGTCCTGTCCCTCCATCCCTTGGAAATCCTCTCTCTCCAGCATTCCTGCAGCTCCAGGCACTGGGAGGCCACAGTGAGGTCACCCCAAAGCTTTTCTTCCCCAGGCTTTTAAACAATCCCAATTCTTTTAGCTTTATCCCAGTATTCTTAGCCTGAAATTTGGCCCCAGCATCTCTTTAAATACACAGAGGAAGTAAAAAGGAGAAAAATGAATGTAAAAAAGAACTCACCTTCATTTTCTACTTTCTCCATCCGCTTTCTCCAGCTGTGTTTTATAGTTCCACAAAATATAAGATCAAAATCGTAAGGTTGGATTAAGTTGATAGAATGTCTAGAAGAGAACCATTTGTTCATCATTCTGAGTAAATTATAAAGGGCTTTGTGCCAGTTTGTTTTCAAATGACCCTTGTAAATGTGTGGCTCTCGTTTGTTTTCCACATTTTAATTGAAACTAGCTGGGTGTAAGACAGGCAGCAGAACTGGGGGTGCTTAAATTCTCATTAAAACAACATGAACCAAAACAACTTTCGGATGTGCAAGGAGCAAATGTGACTGCAAACCCCAGACAATTCCAGATTTTCCATGAATTGTCAGCCACTGATTCCAAGTGTGGCTTCGTAAGGAAAATGAAACGTGGCTTGTCCATACACAGCTATAAATGCATATATAGAGAGAAATATGAATAAATACATCTATAACTCCTGATGACTGGAAAGTTCTTAACAAGCTGCTGGTTTTTTACTGCCAGCTCCCAGCTGCAGGATGTGAAAATGCCCATTTTGGCTGCTTAGACCCCATGAGTGTCCAGCCAAAGTGGCAGTGATTACCCAGCACACTGCACCAGGCACTGCTGGATTCACAAAGGAAACAAAATGATGTTTGAAATCTATTTATTACAGCAGTAACATGAGCCTGCTAAGCAATTTTTTGGGGAACAATTACAACTTTTCAATCAGGAAAGGCTTTTCCCCGGACTTTTGTCCCTTACAGAAATTACTTCTTGCTTTTAACACATGCTCACTGATTATGCAGATAGCTTAATGACCTTGTATTCATTGCTGCTTCAATGTGGGAGCTGTATGCTCAGTTAATTCCGTCTTTGCCTTCGTTTAGAATATCAGATTACTCCAAGTTCTTTGATGTGGTGGTTTTGATCGTGCAGGGCTCTTGTTCACCATTTTCAGGGCTGTCTTGAGGTACTCATCTCTTCAGAAAAAGTCATATTAAACCTTGCATTGCAGCTCATTCCAGCTCCCAACGAAGCAAGGAAGGGGGCAGCCCAGCAGTGATTTCGTTTTCCAAAGGGCAATATTTGTGCATATGCCTCGGAAGTTATTTGCCTTTTCTGCTCAGCAGTTAGACAACAAATTGGTAGTAATTATCACATGAAAAGGAAAGCGTCAGTTCAGGATAGCTGAATAATTTTTCATTAAGGAGAACTTCCAAAGGGACAGCATTTAAGAAAACAAACCACAAAACTGTCACACAGCTCCAGCTCTCCCAGGGAACTCTGTTCCCTGGGCTGTCTCTTGAAAACGCTGTTCCCTGGGCTAAATATCCTCCCTGCCAACTTCTCTGGTTTCATGATTTGGCTTTGATAAAGGCGTGGGGTCCCCTGCATATTTCCTGATATCTCCCCTTCCAGGATGAAAGCTCCTGAGCAGCAGGTTGTAGTGGCTAAATGAGAACTGCTGTTCCTTTAGGAGGGGGCAGCAGCAGGGAGGGATGCAAGAGATGCTTCTGCCCGTGGGATCACTGAAGTCCCATTCTGGTCTGTGAGGCATCAGCCAGAGGAAAGCAAAGCCTTTTCTCCAGTTTTCTTAGAGAAAAGCAAACCTGAGGTGCCCAGTGGGAAACCCAACACCTCTTCACATATTGCTTTGCACATAATAATTGAGCTGGACTTGAATATTTCTCCTACATTCAGCCTGTCAGTTATTTAACAGCTCTTAGATTCTGGTAAGGAGCTGCACGTAGGTCAAAAGATGATATTTAAAATCCACCCTGCCTGAGAAATAATGAGCTCCATTTTGAAGGAGAGCATTGATTTTTACTGTGCTTGTGCTATCACACAGAATTGAGATACCTGTTAGAATATTTTTTTGTTGTTTGAACAAAACAAAAAAAAGTTATTTGTTATTGAAATTTGTTATTTGGTCTTGGGTGCTTTAAATGTCTGTATTTTAAGTTTTAAAGGATCGTTGGCTCATTTATCATTTAACCCTTACAAGTACAATATGTTTTTAGCCAATACAAATTAACAATACCAAAACAGAGAGGCCAAAGCCTCAGGGCAAAATGTTCTGGAAACTTTTGGAGGTTTTCCTTTTGGGAATGAGCAGTGGTTGGGACCAATTCCCACCAAACCCACTGGAGGCTGGATAAAATAATATAAAGTCTTCTTGCTAAGAGGGCAGAGTGGAGGCAAATGTTCCCTTGTCTGATTTCTGTGTTTGCCTCTGGAAGCAGCTGAGCAGGGGAAGTGCAGCTGCTGCAGCTTTTCTGTCAGCCAGCAGAGCAGGTATTTTCACACAAAACCCTTGTCCAGGAGAAGTCACAGTGATGGGTCAGCTCCGGGTGAAGCTGCAAAACAAACAACCAGAGAAGGCAGAAATCAAATCCAAAGCAAGCTGGAGTAAGATGCTATGAGAAAAGAAAGCAATGAGCTGAAACTCAGAGAACATCGTGTTCTTTCTGCCTGGTGAATTGGCTTTTGTAAAGAATTTTGGGTCACTTGTGTCACCTGTCACTTATGCCCTGTCTGGTTCCATGAATGCCTGGTTTCATTTCCATAGATTTTGTACCTGTTTACTGTCCACCCATAGAAATTGTGAAAAAGAAAGAACTGCACTCTTGTATCTCTTGATAAAAATGTACTGTTCCACGAAGATTTGCTTGTTTCCAATGGCATTCCCATTTTTCCAGCTTATGATTTAAAACTTAGGGTTCAGTAGTTATTGTCTTTGTAAGAGAATTTATGACATGGCTGGTTCCTGTTTTAAAGAGACTTCTCTTAAGACCAAGAGAATGTATGGATTTTTGGCAATAACAATAGGATAGGCTTATCAAATTGCATATCAGCTCATCCACAATAAGGCTAAATTCCATGAATCAGGGATGGAAACAATGCTTGCACTCTTATTCCACCCACAAGTCCACTTGTACCTGCTCTCAGTTGGATATAATTTCACTTTCAACTTCTCTTGCTTCGTTAAAAGCAAAACCTCTGTGGTTTTTGAGCTAAATGCAGGTAGCAGAAGAGAACAATTGCTCATTAGTAAAACTTTTTACCACTGACATATGCAACAGTCCCTTTGTGTACAAAGACACACAATTCCTGATTTAACATTCTCAGTGCACATTTTTTCTGCTGCCTTTCATTTTAATCAAAGGGAGCTTCCTTGATTTCCTGAAGGATCCCCTGTGGGGTCACACTGGCCCATTGCATTTACCTGAGTTGATTTTAAACGTTTGCTTCTGGACCCTCCAAAGTGGGTTTGCCAAGAGGAAGTTGCCCAGAGCTCCTCCTGGGCACACCTCTGTGGTTTTTTGGGAACAGGAATGACATCCCAGCAGCTGGAGCCACACAGCTGTGGGTTTATTCATGGAATGGCAGCTTTGTGCCACGTGTACACAGGGATTATTGATCTGGGCTTTTTTAGACTTCTTGAGGCATTAAACAGGGCAGCACTGTTTGGAGTACTTGGGGAATTGGGGGATTGTTCATCTGTTGAGTTTCATTTGAGGAACAACAGAGGAGTGCAGAGGAGAAGGGTGAGAGCTGGGACGCTGCCCCAAGCTGCCAAGGGGGCACAGAGGGGCAGCCACAGAACCAAGGCAGCACCTTCCAGCCCTGTTTGGTTGGTGTCTGCCTGCTGGGCTGGGTGGCACAGCTGTCTCTCCATAAGCTTAAACAAAACTGAGAGGAAAATTGATTTTAGAGAACTGTAGCTGATTCTGCCTAAAACCAGATCTGTTTCAGCACTGCTTTGGTGTGCACTGATGGGCATTATGTCTATTTTTGCTGTTCCCTTCCCCTGGAGCTGAATGTTCAGGTCACAGCATAATGCAGGAGCTGGTGTTCTCCCTTGATTTGTGCTTTTAAATAGCCCCTGCTCTCACTGAGACAAACAGTTGTCCTTCAGAGGAAATAGGTGGTCTGTTACATAAACATCAAAGATAATGCAGTTCACTCTATGATGACTGTAGTGAAGTGTTTGGTTTAATTGTTGTACATCAAGTTGGATATGCAAACACATCAATTACTTTCTCAAAGATAAATTTACTGCATGCCTCATATTTGGTCCTGCCTCCTTTCTGTTTTGTTTTGCCAGAAGTTTTGGATTCCTCAAGCCCACCTCAGCTCCTTTCATGCAGAGAAATCTGAAAATGAAAGATTACATTTATTTGCTGTCCCTGTACCATTTCAAAACTTGAAATTATGAGTTCTTGCTTTAGATTTAGACCTTTCCAAGTACATGCTGTACAAGTTTAAGATTACTAAAGGCAAATCTCTTCACAAGTAGCACCAAATTGACTGTACATAGAGGCAATAAAAGGCTTCAAGTACAAGGTCTGGTGTTTTGCCCAAGTGAAGAATAAGCTCAGACTCATTCCCAGAGACGAGTGTTTTGTGAAGAGGTGCTTTGGTTTGAAGGCTGAAGACAGGAGTAACTGTAGGCTTTGTGAACTCAGACAGGAACCAGGACGAAGTCTGTCCTCATTAGCTGCAGGCTCAATTTCACACTTCTTGTCTCCTGATCGGCACCAAAGTTATTCACCCTCCTACTGGGCCCTCTCCCACATCCCAACCCTCACCACACACCCCCAGGGCTGTTTGGCATGGTCAGACTCTGACTCCCATCCAGCCTTCTCTTGCCTCTCTTTTTTTTTACTGATGTTTCCTTTGAGGTGTTCAGCCTGCTGTGAGGAAAACCTGCATTGCACTGAGAGAAGGAGCTCAGGGTGTGGTAACACTCCTTGCTGCAGGCAGGGCTGTGGGATCAGGGAACGGTTTGGCTTGGGAGGCACCTGAAATCCCATCCAGTGTCACCCCCTTATAAACTTTAACCTTCAGAACTGAGCAGAGCAGCACATCTGAAAGCTCTTCACAGAGATACTTATGGACAGGAATTTTTATGAGTCTTTGCAGTGCTCTTTCAAAGCTGTTTCTTTCCTCTGCCTTCCAGCTGGAAGTGGATTGATGGAGGGCTCTGAGTTACAGTTGTCATTAAAAAGTTGGGTTTATGCCTGTGCTTGGAGCTGTTCTGGAGAGGGAACACCAGAGAGCCCTGTGGGGCTCAGTGACCCCACTGACAGGGGCATCTGGGGCTGGCTTGGGGCTGTTCTCACACACTGAGCCCCTGCCCTGTATCCTGTAGTGCTGTCCACATCCCTGTGCCTTGATTAGGAGGGCTAGAATAGAATGGTTTAGGTTGGAAGGAGTCTTAAAGATTATCTCACCCCAGCCCTGCCATGGCGGGGACACCTTCCCCTGTCCCAGGGTGATCCCAGCCCCAGTGTCCAGCCTGGCCTTGGGCACTGCCAGGGATCCAGGGGCAGCCACAGCTGCTCTGGGCACCCTGTGCCAGGGCCCTGCCACCCTCACAAAGAAGAAATTTTTTCTAATATCCCATCTAAACCCACTCTCTGTCAGATGCAAGAACGCTCCCAGGGATCAATTCCTCCCCCAAATCCCATCTAACCCTCCTCTGTTTCAGTTTGCAGACTTGAATCATCCCATGTGAGAAGATTTTGCCCTTGGATGTGGGGCCAGGGGGTTGTGGAGGAGTTGTGTGGCCCTGCTGGGTCTCAGTGCCCAGGTCCCCTGGTGTCCCTTGTGCTGTGCCAGGGCTGTGGAGCTGAGATTGGGCTGCAAACAGCCCAGGGGTTTGAAGGTCTCTTGTGATGCCCCATTCCCTTGTGGATTCCCCCCACATCACCTCAGTGGTTTAGGTGGAGCCACCAAACAGCAAACCCTGGTCCCCACCTCGGCCTCAACGACTGGAAACATCTTATTTCAGTGGAAATGGAATGGAGGTGCTTGTACTGATGGCCCCAATAATGACCTTGTGTGACTGCAGAGTTCTGTGCCTGGGCTTGGTTGGTTGCCCATTAATACAAATGCTGCCAATTAGAAACTATGTAGACACTTATTGATGGGAAAATTGCCTGCACAGTGCTGAATTTAATGTGAAAGAAAGAAATCTGTCTGCAATTTGCAGAATATGCTGTGTTGAGTTGACTTAGCAGGATTACTCATGTTCCTGGGAATTCAAATATTTGTCTTAAATATATGAGGATTTCCTAACACGTCTTTGAGCAAATGGTAATCCTACAGGGTCTGTGAACTTCTTGATTTTCCTGCAGAAAACCTGACTCAATAAATCCATAATAATGATACCTTTAGAAGCAAAAGGCATAATTTCAGCTTGCCATTTCTTAGACCATCAGGGGCAAACTGCACGAATTTTGTTCAGCCCAGCTCTTTCCTCAAGGAAGAAACATTTCTGTTTATGAGCAGATGATATGCTGGTGTACAGGTGACAGCTCTGAAGTGGTGGCAGTTCCCTGCAGTGGGATCAGGGGCAGGTTCCCAGCTGGAAATGTTGTTCTGGTTGGCAGCAGGTGAGAGGGGCCCTGCCCTGCCCCTGCTGGGCTGGTTGGGGTGCTGTGGGCACACCCCGGGGTGCAGGGCGGGCACAGGGCCCTGGGGTGGGCACTGCTGGTGGGGTTGTGTCTCTGGCAGCAGCCCTGGCTGCAGTTCTGTCCCTGAGGGTGGCTGGGCACTGCTTCCAGGGCTCCCCTCTCATCAAAAGGTTTCGATCTGTCCCCCTGGTTGTAGGGCAGCCCTGTTCTTCCCTTCCATTTCCCTTCCTTTCCTGTTTCCTTCCCCTTCCATTTCCCTTCCATTTCCCCTTTCTTTCCCCTTCCTTTCCCTTTTCTTTTCTCTTTCCTTTTACCTTCCTTTCCCCTTCCATTTCCCTTCCATTCTCCTTCCTTTCCCATTTCTTTCCCTTTCCTTTCCCTTTCCATTTCCCTTTCTTTCCCTTTCCATTTCCATTTATTTCCCTTTCTCTTTCCTTTTCCATTTCGTTTTCCATTTCCCTTTCCATTTCCCTTTCCATTTCCCTTTCCATTTCCCTTTCCATT